>OZ010669.1:63477071-64077071 GCA_963932185.1 Troglohyphantes excavatus | reverse complement strand
CATAGAATAAACCAATATGTTTTAATAGACAGAAAACATTATAAATTCTACTGAGTAGAACTATTAGTAAATTAATTTAAAACTCTTTAATAATTAATTTTACATTGCTTGTTGTGTTCCTTCTAATTAAAAAAATAATGTATTTACGTGTGTTAATTTTTATATTTCGGTTACAATAATCGAATTCAGAAATATCTGCGACTCAATATTGAAGCGGTAGAAGGTATCAGTTTCAGAACAAACCAGTATCGATTTAAAGTATGCGTTTGCCTCAAATATTAGGATTTGATTTAAAATCGATCATTTCGTATTACGCAATCCCCTCAGGGACCTCAACTGACATCTCAATTTATTTGACTTTGCTACGACTGGGCCTCGCGATAAAAGGCAAACGAATACAGAAGCGAGTCGACTGTAACCGTAATTCCCCGAAGAACTTGCAATATTTTAATCGTAATCGAATTTCCCACCAAGTAGCGCAAACGAAGGACTTCTGGTAATTCGAGCGCGTTGCTCGAATGTTCTAATTGGACATCGATTAAATCATAATGAAAAGCATAGGAAAATTTACAGCGAATTATGCTGTTGCCCTGAGGATGCATTTCTCTTGATAATTGAAGAGTGATTAAAAATCGAATTTAACCCAAATCCGAAGTTGTAAATGTATTTGCAACGTATATCTTTAGATTAATGAAGCTTTAATGACCATGATTTCATTTGAGTGGAATAGACAGTTAACGTTGCCAACTTTCAAATCGAAGTGTTGCTATAAGTATTTATTTTGCGTTTATTGGACTTCGAAACAAAGATAAGAGTAATCTAGGTTCAAAAGCAGCTGTATACATAAAAAGTGTGTTTGATTAAATCGTAATTTTTTTAAAATTTAAATATCGTCAATTTTTAATAAAAAAAATTCAAAATTCTTTCATCAAAATGTGTAAATTCTCAAATAACTGACTAACTTATGATCTAAATTTTAATTTTCAGACAGCTGGTTTTGCAACAGGAATAGCGATTTAACTGTTTATACAAACGTATGAGCCACCATCTTTTTTTTTCTAAGAAGCAAAATCAGCCACATTCAACATCCAACCAATTAGAAGAGATGTTCGCTAAATCTTAATTCACATTTGTTGGATTTAACTACTTTTGCATCTGTATAAATCTTAATTAGTTCATATATAACTACTTTTGCTTCTGATACAAAGAGGAAAATCATGAAATTTTTTATATGGATATAAAACGTTTTTCTGAATAAATTACTATCAAAATATAGCATGGTGGCTATTCATAAATTTTATGAATATTAATATCATAATTTAAATAAAATTAAAAAATATACATATAAGTAATGAAAGTTAGTGTATTTTATTTGGGTCGTTTAGAAGTAACACAGATAAAAATATCAGCTTAATATAATTATTATTTCGAAAGATATGATTAAAAGTTTAAGAAATTCATTTAACATTACGAGTTCTAAACTTTCGATATTCATAATTAAAAAACTACTTAACCAAATGACTTGCAAATTGATATTCAAAGACAAATTTTGTCGTAGATTCTAAATATTGAATCGAAATTGGGTGTTGCTATTGGAAATTTTAAAGTTGGTGCGGATTATAATATGAAGATAGTCCCCTATGCAAATTTTTTGTATATCAATGTGTAGTAGAATTTATTCCCTACAAAATGGTAAAATAAGTTTAGATCTACTATAAAAACTAACGAAATAATCATTGGTGGTTCGTTTTTTTTCCCCGGCTGTACATAAGTATTTTTAGAAAGTTCTTTCATTCTCTTTATAGTGAAAATAATAAAAAAATTAAATATTATATAAATTAAAAAGGACGACTCTGATAGTCATTGACAATATTTTATATATTTCCTTCGACATTATTAGTAAATTAAGTCTTTGGATTACAAAGTCTTAAGTTTTAAGAGTGAATAATTGCAGTCAAATACAATTATAACTAAAAAAATCTATAATTTTTTACAAGAATACTATACTGAATCACGGCGATCAGAGAGGTCGATAGGAAATTTATCTTTCAAGACTAAATTAAACAAAAAAAATTGAAAAATATTTCATGCAAAACAATATGTTTTATTGATTCAAATTTAAGAATCAGCTTACTTAATTATATATATATTAAGAAAACTTTTAAAATATAATTAAATAACAAGTAAAAACTATTTTAATATTTATTTATAACTTACAACAGTCAAATTAATTAAATTCTTCTTAAGCACTCATTTTTTTTTATTTGCCTTAATTAAAATGTAATTGGTCAGGAACATGCAAGTGCATTAAATAATAAAATATTAAATTTTTAGATAAAGCTATTAAATAAAATTTAATTACCAGCATAGACTTTAACGGTTAACGTAGTCAAGAATCCATTTAGAAAAATATAAGGGGTCTTACAAAAGAACTTTTCCTTTCGTTAATGACTCAAAAGCCGTTAAACAGTGACTAATTAACTTGCTAATTGTTGCCAGATAGGAAAAGAGTTCAGAAATCAATCAAGAGGATAAGGGTTTTGACAGGTAAGTATATACCAAGTCTTCTGGCTACAGAAATAACTTTAAGTAAATATGAAATCGATAGACATTGGATAGTAGGTGCCATTTTCTGCTTTAGTATTTAAATAATAGTTGGTTTGGTTAATTTAAGTCGCACTAGAGCTGCACATTGAGCTATATGCGAAGGGTCGGGGCCTATCCCGAAGGAAAGACCCGAGAACGATGCCTCGTATTTTTTTAAACCATGGTCAGATGACGAGGACAACATCTGAGCTGGCACCCGACGCAACCTCAATAGGCGTCAGGACATTGGTCCCTGATCAGATTTATCGTGCGCCAGTCCCGTTTACACGCCAGTATAATTTGTTGGATATTCTGGACGACTTTCTAGTATTTTTGTAGTAAAGCCCTCTGATCGCAAGATCAATACTTTTCTTACTTTTCTTTATCAAGTCCATCGCACGGATTTGAACCAGCAATCCTCTGATTAGTAGCTGAACGCCTTTATCCTCTCGGCCAATGGAGGCCCTGCACATGAAGAGAGATGTGTTACGTAAACAGATTTTTCGTGTGCTTATACACAGGTAAAAGTTGCTTGTGTCAAAATACAAGATCTTATTTATCTTGGATTTACATAATGTAACGTTAAATTTTAAGTTTTCGTCAATTATGTGATTACATAATCGCGTTATGTGATTACATAACTTTTTTTAAATAAAAATCTGCATTGGGTTTAAATATGTTTAAAATGCAAGATAAATATTTTATATTAAAAATTTGTAAAAAAGCATAATTTAAATGTATATGTAAAATATCTTGTAGTTTTGTACTTTCAAACCTTAAGGCCTCTTGTTATACTTTTAAAGTTTTTTACTTTTTTGTAGTTTATTATTGAAATAAATCTTACGATTTTAAAAACAGACTATGCGCATTTAATGGGAAGAAAATAATTAAATGACATTTAAAAAAAAAAATTCTTACTGAACGCGTATTTTTTTTTAGCTTCTAAAAAATAAAAATAAACTAATTTCATTGATGAGCAGTGGGATACCATCTCCATGAATGGTTTTAAAAGTTTAATATTTTCTTTCAAATACGTTTTTTTTCATTTAAAATTACAGAAGTAAAACAGGGCAACATTCGAAAAGCAGTGGTGAATTCCCTTTTATTCAATTCCGCTATTTACCGTCACCTTTATTTCTAATGAGATTTGGCGCAATATTCATTAAACAAACCAGCCAAATCGAAACAAAAACCAACTAAATTGAATTAGAAACTACGCCGTGCTTCTTTTAATTAAACTATACCATCATCAATTGAAATGATACCCAAAAAATAGCTGCAGAGCAGATAGAAATTCGAAATTCGTTGAATCCACAAAAAGAAGAAAAAAAATCGCGTGAAAAGGCTTGATCAAAAAGTGGAAAAAAAATTTACATTTTACAAGTTTAAAAAAATATCAACACATTCAAGAAAAAAAGTATTTCTCATGCATTTTTATACTGTCAGTGCCTTGAAAAGAATTTAGTTTCCGATTTCTTCCCTTAATACTATTTTTTTTTTCAAGTAGAGTGCAAAAGACGAAGCAAGTGCTTTTTTTTATGCCAGCATTATTCTAGAATTTATTTCTTGTATCTTTAAAAAGACTATTTTGCGTCGCATTCGCAAATATGCAGATGAAATATATAGTGGAAATTTTTAAAAGCTGGTGATCTGAATGATGTTCATGTGAGAGTAAAATTTCTTGCTCTACTTTTTTTTCATCGAATGCAAGCCAATTTCTCTTACGCTGTCGAGTTTACTTTTATAGATGAGTAAACAGAATGATAAAAAAAGCACGATGCCGAGTTATTTCGAAGAAACGTTCGATTTTCGTTAAACAAGCTTTGCAAAGTAGAACTCGAGTTATTCGATCGTCATCTGACCATGGTTCAAAAATACGAGGCATCGTTCCCGGGGCTTTCCTTCGAGATGGGCCCAGAGCCTTTCAGCTACTAATCAGAGGATTGGTGGTTCGAATCCGTGGGATGGACTTGACAAAGAAAAGTAAAAAAGTAGTGATCTTGCGATCGGAGGGTTGCCAGATTCGCTACAAAAATACTAGAAAGTCGTCCAGAACATCCAAAAAATTAAACTGGCGTGTATACGGGACTGGTGCACGATAAATCTGATCGGGGTCCAATGTCCTGACGCCTATTGAGGTTGCGTCGGGTGCCAGCTCAGGTGCTGTCCTCGTCATCTGACCATGGTTCAAAAATACGAGGCATCGTTCCCGGGTCTTTCCTTCGAGATAGACCCCGAACCGTCGCCAATAGCCCACTGTGCAGCTCTAGTGTGACGTTAATTAAACACACCAAACCAAACCTATCGAGATGGGCCCCGAACCGTCGCCAATAGCCCACTGTGCAGCTTTAGTGTGACGTTAATTAACCAAACCAGTTATTCCATCACCAATTATCCGAATCGCTTTGAGGGCCTAAGTGGCCGAGTGGATAAAGGCGTCAGCTGGGAATCGGAGGGTTCCTGGTTCGATCCTGTTCGACGGACTTGATTTAAAAGGTTTGGTTTTTGTTAATTAACATCGCACTAGAGCTGCACAGTTGGCTATTGGCGACAGTTCGGGGCCTATCTCGAAGGAAAGACCCAGGACCAATGCCTAGTATTTTTGAACCCTGGTCAGATGACGAGGAAACACCTGAACTGGCACCCAACGCCTTCAATAGACGTCGGTACTTTAGACACCGATCAGATTTATCGTGCACTAGTCCCGTATATACGCCGATAACTTTTGTGGATGTTCTGGACGACATTCCTAGTATTTTGTAGCGAAGCTACAATCCTCCGATCACAAGATCTATACTTTTTTACTTTTCTTAGTCTAGTCCGTCGCACAAGATTGAACAAGGGAACCCTTCGATTCCCAGCTGACGCCTTTATCCACGGGGCTATCCGGCCCCCGAGATAAGCTATGGTTTGTTTATCTTTACCGAAAAGCAAGAAACTGAATCATTATCACATAAATTTAGCCATTCCTACTTGCCTTTAACTGTCAGTCACGGTACAAAATTCGTCACATTGATAATTGTGCCGAAGTTTAAAGAGGCGTAAATTCAGATATTGTCACCTGACCATGGTTCAAAATTATCCTTCGGGAACTTGAACTGCAGCTAATCGCCCAATGTGTAGCCCTAGTGCGACGATCATTCAACAAGCCGCGTCAACTGATCATGAATCAATGCCTCCGTGTCCGAGTGGATAAAGGCGTCAGCTGGGAATCAGTGTTCCTGGTTCGATCCTGTGGGACGGACTCTATTAAAAGATGGATGTAAAAAGGAGTGATCTTGTGATCGGTGGGTTGCAACACTGATCTCTAGACATTTTGTTGACTTGAAGTCGATATGGAGGCCACCATGATTTCTCCCACTTTTCTTGATACCGCAATATTTCGTATATTTTACATGTTGAAATACGCCGATATATATTGCTTTTTACTAAGTTTTTTTAATTTTATTTTTAAACCCATTTTAAATGCAATCTGCAATTAAAATAGGTAGTCATTTGCAAGTCAAAGTAGTTAAAAAGCAAGAGCAAAAACTATTTGTTTGGCAATTTAAAAATTCTATAAGAAGAAAATATATTATTTAATTACATTTAATATTTCTACAATGCTATGGTACTAAAAATTACCACTAAATCACTTCAAAAAAAATGTTGGTGCACAGTATGGTAGCTTTCAACGCGCCCATCGAGGAAACAAGGATTGAGCCTTCCAGCAGTTACAGTTAGAGTTCAGTGGGTTGCAAGTTTCGCTACAAAATACTAGGTTGGTTGGAGTTTTATGGCGCAAGAGCCAAATTAGGCTAAGCAGCGCCAATACAAAATACTAAGAATGTCGTCCAGAACCACAAAAAGTTATCGGCGTGTATATTGGTGCACGATAAATCTTATGTCCAAAGTCCCGACGTCTATTGAAGGCGTTGGGTGTCAGTTCAGGTGTTGTCCTCTTCACCTGACCATGGTTCAAAAATACGAGGCATCGTTCCCGGGTCTTTCCCTTGAGATAGGCCCCGGACCGTCGCCAATTGCCTACTGTTCAGCTCTAGTGCTACGTTAATTAACAAAACCAAACAGATCATGATTCAATGTTCGCGGGGCTTTCGTTCTGGATAGTTATCGATCGTATGTTGTATCACTTGTGCAAAGTTGTCTAAATCATTTAACATTTCCGTTGTTTGAGATAGAATCACTTTAGAGCTGGATACATTGATCTATTTTCTAACATTTTAATTAAACTGTTTCACAGTTATACCGATAAATTTTAAAACTAATAAAAACTAAACTAATAAATCTAGAAACATGGACATTCATTGGAGCGGAAATCGATTTGATTAAGTGTGTTATGGAGAAGAAAAAAAATTAGATTGAGTTACGAAAATGTCTAGTCAATAAATAACTTCAATATAATTTAAAACGCTGTTTAATAAATGTACAAAATTTCTTACAAAATTTGTTGGTAAACATAAAAGCAATAATTAAAAGCATTATAAATCGATCGTTATTTTTTAAAATTTACGAAATCGTAACACATTAAGATCTGTAGCTTTCAGCTATTCAGAAACAATGCAGACAGACACATGAAGAGCTTCAAAAAGAGTTGTCAGAATTCTTCCACAGGAGTTCAATACTAGAAAAGAAAAGAAATAAATTAACCCTAAACAATCGGACTGTTCCACTGCAGAAGACATACATTAATACTTTAAAATTAGAATGTCCAATATGAAGACATTTATGTTATCATAATGAATCATTGTTATAATGTAATATATATGCACGTTAGTTTACGGCCCCGCTGATCAACTTGTGGATTGGGCAAGATAGTTTGCTGACTTGAAGGTTAAGAACTATGTACTGCTTGTTTTCGTTTAAAGATTTAAGTCAGTAACTTCTACCAGATGTTGTGGTAGATACCAGGAACGTAATAGGAAAAGGGCCAAAGTGATCGATAAGTAAATTGATTGGAATGGCAAAATAATCAGATTACAGAAATAACATATTTAATTTATTATATATATGCACAATATAATCACAATTAATAATTAAAGGACTCTAGGGGGAATAAAGATGTAATAAAAGTTGAAAGGGATGCTCAGTAGATACGAAAAGGACTCAACTGAATAAAAACCAAAATCTAAATGAAGTATTAAGTAAAATAATATAATTATTTTAAAAAGGTATATAAAAAAACACATTAAGCCAACATGTTTAAGACTTAGCTGCTTGAGAGGAACTTCGGTGTGTCCGGGGAATGGATGGCCGGATATTCGATGAAGCACTGATGAGTGTCAGGCAAAATGCAGAGGCCCAGTGCTTGAGAGTAACGTATGAGTGTCCGGGGAAAGGATGGCCAGATGCTGGATGAGGCACTGGGGAGTATGTGAGACCCAGTGCGCAGAGAGGAACTAATGAATGTTCGAATTACTCGAGTGGCTTGGCAGCGAGTCCGGTCCTAGGACATCGCCGGACTCTGAAGAAATAGGCATGGGCGCCCATTGAGAATTCTGACGATCTTCTGCTCACCCCTCAATCGTCATCCGAGGTCCTCTCTCTAGCTCCGTCAACCTTCGAATCTGCTTCACCTCTCTCGCTCCAAAAATGGCATCCAGAGCAGGGACACCCACCACTCGGGGGGGGGGGGGGCATCAGCGCCGAGAAGACAAACACCGCCGTCAAACAGTAGCCGCCTCTGAAAATAACGAGCTCTCCCGCATCTCCATCTCCCCCGCCAACCCCCAAAACAGGTGGCGAGACCCCTCGACAACGGAAAAGTTAAGAAAACAAGTTGAACCCTCATCGAATCATTCTGAGCACCCCTTTTTACAAAAGGCGAGACCCCTCGACAACGGAAAAGTTAAGAAAACAAGTTGAACCCTCATCGAATCATTCCGAGCACCCCTTTTTACAAAAAAAGATGAGTATATGAAGTTCTGAATATCATCAGAACAACCGACCCATTTCCACCTCCACATTTCGTTCATTGTTCATGCTAAAATATGCCGAACTCAGCTTTTGGCTTTTTTTTTTTAATTTTTCCAATAAAACCCCATTTTGAATGCTTATTCTTTGCAATCCATTTTAACTAATAAGTGGATAAGCAGCAAAAATAAAACTTTTTGGCTATATACAAAGTGATTCTATATGCAGAAAATAAAATAGACATATTTAACATTTCTATAACTATTTAAGAAAGAAACCCCATAAGATCTCTTTTAAAAACTAGTTGGGGTAAAGTACGCCTTCAACCGCCCCTATAGAAAGAAATGGTTATGAGCGTTCCATAAATTACAGTTAGAGTTCAGTGTACGGCCCCACAATGAAAGGCCAATGATTGTCACCAAACGGGTGGCAGTGAAAAGAATAGTCACAAAAAAATTACTGGGACTTGCGAGTTAGCCTCACCCCCTCGATCCGTTTATGTACATTATAATTAAATTTTGAGCGTTAAGGGTTAAAAATACAGCTTTTATTAACCGAGGAGCTTTCAAGCAAAAACAGATGTCCTAAATACGCAAATCTAAGAAAACTGCAAGTCGTTTGGTTGGGCGAGAAAATAGATTCTTAAATGCTCCAAAGTCGATTCAGATACCAATGCCAAAAGTGCTTTCTCTAGGGCTCGCTTTAAAAAAAAAAAAAAGATATTTTTGCGCGGAATTCGGGAGGAGATAGGGTTACAAAACTTTGTGGCGGAATTCACCCATACTCAGAACAATTTACTTTTTCTGTTACAGGTTAACCAATACATGGAGGAAATTTTTTATGCATGGATTATATAGTATACAAATACTCACATTGTTAACTTTTTCAAGTTACCACCGATGTGAAATACGAGGAACTTTGGAAATTTTCCACTTTCCACCGAAGAACTGAGAAGAGGAGAGGAATTGTGTATCTTATACTGGAAGTATAGCGTATGCGTTGAAGTTCTTCCGACAGGAACCAGAAGTCCACTTCAAACGAGGGAGATATGCCGTTCCTAAGTGGGCTAAAAAAAAGAAACTTAATTTCAGAAATACGAACTTCGAAAAAGACACATTCAATACAAATATTGATGACCAACAACATGCACAACAAGGTTGTTCTAGCTAGTATATCCCAACTATCCCTTAATGAATATCCAGCCATAGAGTTTATATTAAATAGAGAGCGCCTTCAATGCCAGACTCTCGTAAGGCCGCGGTGTCAACATTGAAAAGAAACCCACATCACGTGGTTTTAGCGCTGCCACATTTGGCGTTCAGACATCTGCAGGAGTTCCAAATTTGGTGCACTTTCTTCTTTTTGGTGATAAGGCGTTCTGTCCGTATTCAACTTCTTAACATACATGTAGGTATTTACTTATTTTCAAACAAAATGCGCTAAATATTTCCTCTTCATTAACGAAACGAAAATATAATTTTCCTTGTGTTCAATACTCGAAAAAACGAAACTCTTTATATTTCTCCGGTTTTATTGTTCATATTTTCTTATTGAACTATACAAAATAACAATTGAAAGAACTTCGCTTATGATAAATTTTTACATAAAAACGTAACGCAATAATTTCAAAAGTACAAAGTGAGAAAAATATCTTTAATACATCTGTTAAACTTCCTTAAATTGTGCCACTCGTTAAAAAAAACAAAAACAATATTAAATACAAAATTAAACACAAAACCATATTACCATACTTCGATCTAGCTTAGTTCTTAAAGTCGCCAAGGCCTGCCAAGTACTATTGGCGCATGAATGAATGAATTGGCATATCCACAAATCACGTGGTTTCAATGATGCACACACGGAAATCAGCATTTTTATTCCTCTATTTGTATCATTGCTCTATGTATACAACTTCTTAAATTCCTTTACTACTGTAGAATTTACACTATTTACTGGCAAGTTGTTCCATTTGTCTATTACCCTATTATAGAAATAGTGTTTTCTCCCTGCCCTATTAAACTTTGGTTAAAACCCATGACCTCTCGTTCCATCACTCGTATGAAAACACAAAATCTCCACATCCTCTTGTTTCATAAATTTGAATAGTTGATTCAAATATCCTCTTACCCTTCTCTATTCCAGAGTACACATATTCAAATTTCTTAATCAGCCTTCATAATCCATGCCACAAAACCCCTGACCGCTTTAGTAATCCGGTGCTGAATTTTCTTTAACAAACTACTGATCCCTAATTTCTGGATTGAGCAAGACATTTTGTAGACTTGAAGCCAATTGAAGAGTTAACTGTACCCTACTTCTATAGCTACAATATTTCTATATTTTTCATGTTAAAAATGACTACATGTATTGCGTTTGGCCGAATTCTTTTCTATTTTCTTGTTAAAACCCATTTTAAATGCAATATGCTATTAAAACAGTAAGTCGTTTGGAAGTCAAAGTGGTTAAAAAGCAGGTTTGGTTTGATTAATTAATGTCGCACTACAGCTGCACAGTGGGCTATTGGCGACGGTTCGGGGCTTATCTCGAAGGAAAGGCCCGGGAACGATGCCTCGCATTTTTAAACCATGGTCAGATGACGAGGACAACATCCGAGCAAGCACCCAACGCCTTCAATATACGTCGGGACTTTGGACCCCGATTAGATTTATCGTGCACCAGTCCCGTATACACGCAGTTATTTTTTGTGGATATTCTGGACGACATTCTAGTATTTTGGTAGCGAAGTTGGCAACCCTCTGATCGCAATATCACTACTTTTTACTATTCTTTTGTCTGGTCCATCGCAAGGTTTTGAACCGGGGACCCTTGGATTCCCAGCTGACGCCTAATCCACTCGGCCACGGAGGCCTCGGTTAAAAAGCAGGAGCAGAAACTATTTTTTGGCAATATAAAAAAACACATTTTATAAGTAGATATAATATTTACATACATTTAATATTCCTATAATGCTGCTGTATTAAAAACATCTAAATCATTTTAAAATATGTTTGCAGTACACTATAGCTGCGTCCACGTTGGCTTCAACGTGCCCATATAGGGAACAAGTTTTGAGCCTTCCAGGAGTTATAGTTAGAGTTCAGTGCTCCCAGTTAATGCGACTTTTTTACTTGCTTACGTGAATAAAAGTTGTACAGCAATTAATGCTCGTAGGAAGAAAGCCTAAATTTGACGAAGCTTCATACACACAAGATAACAAAGCTTCAACATATCGCAAGTCAGACAAAGTTTTAAGTTGTAACAAAGTATCGCAAGTTTTACTCACCAAGTCCCAGTATAAGTAAAGTAATGCAAGTCGGAATATCGTCGGGCAACACCAGTCGTCAGCCAGTCGTCCGGAATTCTCTGATCGAAGACTTTTTGCAAACCGTACAAAAGTACTAAAATCTGCACTAAATGCATTGTTATCTTATTAATTAAAATACTATAGTTAAAACAATATTAATAGTTCCTTATTAATGATTAAGTTATCATTAATAACAGTTTATACTTCAGCCGAGAATTGAACGACATTTTGAACTGCCCTGAAACACATTCCAAGTGGCTTTTAAAAATTTCGAACGTAATTTTTATAGTAAATGTTCAAATATATTCTGTCGCGGTTAAAGATTTGATTTAATTCCGTTTGGTTTGGTAAATCAACGTTGTACTAGAGCTATATATTTGGCTATTGGTGACCGAAGACACGGGAACAATGCCTCGCATCTTTGAACCATTGATATACTTCGATATGTTTTGTTTTGACTAGTTGGTTGGTTGAATTAATGTAATACTAGAGCTGCACGTGGGTAGTAGTAGTCTATAAGTGTTGTCGAAGGACATGGCCACGTAGTGGCCTTCGCCTCCGATATAGCATATAAAATATTTCATAACCTGAGCACACGGCTACATAAAGCTGCATGTGGGTTATTGACAACAGTTCGAGGTTTATCCCGAAGAAAAGAAACGGGAGCACTGCCTCGTAATTTTGAACAACGGTCAGATGATGAGAAGAACACCTAAATACATGAGCGTGAGGACATGGAGTATTATTTTTGGCACGCGAAACGAACGAATCTGAAAACTCTCCGATTACCAGATCTGTACACACATTACGGGAATGGGGGACCCTAGTTGCAAGGTGGATAAACTCGTTCGGTTCTACTACAACTGGGATCAACTTCATCAGAGGATTACGAGTTCGAGCTCGATTGATGGACTGAAGTAAATACGTAGTGATCTTGCGATCAGAGGATTATCAGCTTCCTTACTAAAATACTAGGAAGTCGTCTAAAAATATTCAACAAATTATACTGGTGTGTATACGGGTTGGTTGGTTTACTTAAAAAACGTCGCACACACACAATAGAGCTGCACAGTGGGCTATTGGCGACGGTTCAGAGCCTATCTCGAAAGAAAGACCCGGGATCGATGCCTCGTATTTTTGAACCATGGTCAGATGACGAGGACAACAACTGATCTGGCACCCGACGCAACCTCAATAGGCGTCAGGACATTTGATCCAGATCAGATTAACGTGAACCACTCCCTTATATACACACGGCCGTGGAAATTAAAGACAATTTTAGACGACTTTTGAAATTTAATTACGAATCTGACATCCGATCGCATAAAAATAACATTGCAATAGAGCTACACAATGGGGTATTTTCGATGGTTTGAAATTGATTCTGAACTAAAAAGATTATGTTGTTTGTTTGTTAAATAACGTCGCACTAGAGCTGCATAGTGGGCTATTGGCGACGGTTCGGGGTCAATCTCGAAGGAAAGACCCGGGAACACATACACATTCACACACACATGCATACATGCACCTCGTTATTTTAGAACCATGGTCAAATGACGAGGAAACACCTGAACTGGCACCCAACGCCTTCAATAGACGTCGGGACTTTGGACCCCGATCAGATTTTCGTGCACCAGTCCCGTATACACGCCAGTATAATTTGTTGGATATTCTGGACGACTTTCTAGTATTTTTGTAGCGAAGCTGGCAACCCTCCGATCGCAAGATCACTACTTTTTTACTTTTCTATGTCAAGTCCATTTCACGGATTCGAACCACCAATCCTCTGATTAGTAGCTGAATGCCTTACCAACTGAGCAACTGGGGCTCCGAAAAAGATTAAGGAATTCTGCTTCCTAAATATGAGCAATGGTTAGATGACGAGGACAACCCATCCGATGAGACTCCATTCAATCTGATATTGACGCAAGGACATTTGGACCCCGACAAATTTAGTGTGCACCAGTTCCCTTTACACAGACAAAAGTATTTTAGGTAACCACACACAGTTGAAGCACACATTTATGGAAACAAAAATTTGAAAGTTTTTTTGTTGATTCATTACCGTCGCACTAGGGCACCACAGTGCGGTATTGGCGACGGTTCGGGGCCTATCTCGAAGAAAAGACCCGGGAACGTTGTCTCGTATCCATGATCCAAGCCAAGTCATATAATGAGGGCAATACCTGAGCTGGCACACAACGCAACCTCAATAAGCGTTAGGACAATGGACACTGATCAGATTTATTATGCACCAGTCTCGTATACACGCCAGTATAATTTGTTGGATGTTCTGAACGACTTTCCAGTATTTTTGTAGCAACACAGACAACTTCCAATCGCAAGATCACTACTTTTTTTTTACTTTTCTTTGTCTAGTCCACCGCACGGGCTAAAACTAACAATTCCTTGATTACTAGCTTAACTCCTTTATCCACTGGGCAACTTGGGACCTTCACATTTATGGAAACAAAGCTCTGAAGAAAAGTCACAGAAGCTTGAATGAAATTGGGGACCCAAGATTTAATCCTTCTTTTACATTTACAAATTTTCCAAATAGTTCTAACCTTCAGAATCCCCGAAAAAGAATGCAACGTTCACTTGCCTCTTCGACGCCGACTTTTGTTCTGAGTAGTTAATTCGATTATTTACACACTTCATTTTAATAATCTGATTACTCCCGAGTTAAAAGTAGATTAAATGCTTCAGGCGTCTTATTCGCAGAGATAAATCGAATAATTCCAAGTAACGAAATTGGGAATTCGGGAGCATAACATAAAAATGAAGACAAAGGGAAAAGAGAACAAACTGAAGGCATATAATCAATTCCTTTCCAGGGGTTTAGGGTGTTAAATATTTCAAGGGATGAATAGAGTTTTAAAAATACTCTTTGAAACAACACACTGTGGCTTCATAATTTATTTTCCAACGTGAGGAGTTTTGGTATTGAGATGCAGCGTTCTGAATATTTGTTAATAATTTATTATTGTCTTGAGGCCGTAATTATCTTAATCTCAACGTATTTTTGACGTCTTTATCCGATCTGTTAAAGAGTTAATTATAGCAAAAGCATGCCAAAAGTTGAACGTTTATATTTTGGAAATTTATAATTATCGAACGTTACGTGATATATGTATATTATCTAAGCCTTATTTGTCTATATATTGTATTATAAAGCCTTATTTGTATAAAAACGATAAAATTTTAATGAATATACGAATTTTACCCGAATTTAATTCGAAATTAGGAGATAAAAGTTAGGCGTCATTGGTACTTGGCATTTTTTTTAGTTGGCCAAATATTCCGTTTAGGCGTAAATAACCGACTGAAAAGCGCGCCAACCAAAACTTTAAAATAAACCCGCAAAAAACTTTCAATTAAAACTGCCAAAAGAAGAGAAAAAGATTATCATTTCGACTATTATGCATTTTCGCGTAAGATTTCTGTTCTAATCTTCGAGCATGAATGGCCAGTAGTAGAGAGAATATGACGCCATAATCGTGAGGCAAACATCTCAGACCAAATCGCTACAAACACGTGACTTCTTTTCAAAATTATGAATTAAAGAGTACTCGCGATTGGCTGATGATTTGGAAAATGTGTAACAGTGACATTTTATGAATGGAATGACGTCATTAGTCACGTGTTTGTAGCGATACATGTTGACCTCACTTTGATGTCAGCGAGATGTTATCCCGATGTTTGCTCTACTATGAGGGATCCATGCTCGAAGGTTCTAATTCAGATAATGGAATGTTCTTTTTTTGTTGGATAGCGATGTTTCATTTGGACAATTTACAAAAAAAATATCCAACTATTTGAAATTTGTCAGGTCGCTTTGTTAAGATAGATTGAATAGAAGCTCAGATTAGCAATATTTAATCACATTGCTCATTTTTGAGAAAGTACGGTTACTTAATTTTTAATACGTCATCGCTCATTTACGATGCAATTGTATTCAAATAAAAATGAGTAAGTTCAAGTACTCCTTTTTAAGCACATTTTTTACAATGTAAAATGTATGGAGGAGAAGGAACCCGTCGCACCCAAGTCTAGTTTAACGCCTTTTGGGAATGCTCTGCTAATTACAAAAAAAATATATTTGAAACACTAATACAACAATCATAGGCTTTAGAAAACGCATTAATTTATTTTTCCATGTAGAAATATACGCAAATGTCACGGCTTTTCGCGAGCCATTTATTATCGGAAACTAATGAAGAATCCCTAACTACTTCACGCAACTACCTTGTTATTTTTACAAGCAGCCAAGAACAAAACAAAATGCCACACCTATTTTCTTCGGTTCCATCTCATAAGCTCAGGACAAAATTAACTCTCCACCCCCTCTTCTAATTTTCGAACGTGACCAAATTGTAGATTTATATCTCTACTTGATACTTTCCGATCACCTGTGACATTTAATCTTTTCCTTCCTCCCCCCCAGTTCTTCTTTGGGGATTTTCTTTGGCAATCATTAGATTTCGTTTTTCTATCATTCTCTGAGGATACCAAAAACACGGGGGAAGTTTTAAGTATGGTACAAGGTTTTTCTTCCACTTTGGAAACCTCGGAAACGACTTTCTTAACTTAATTACTTTTTTGCTTTAATTAGGAAGTATCCAGATATATTTTTTTTGTTTTATTTTAGTTGTGGAACTAGTTTGATTGAGATTTTTTTTTTAAATTGGTTAGTTTTATTGTTTTTTTTTGCTTGCTATAAAATGATCGATTCTTTTGTAATATTTTGCTACTTCGTAACATTCTTTCTCAATTATGAGGTTGGATTGTAAAGGAAATTAGCATTGCACGTGATCTTCCATCAATCAATGCGTTCTGCCCTTCGAGCATGGATCCCTCATAGTAGATAATTCATAATGTTAATATCTCGCTAACTTCAAAGCGAGGCCTACATGTATGGCCTCAGACACGTGGTTTATTACGTCATCCATTCATAAAAAAATTCTAGTTGATTCATAAAACATCCTGTACTTCATAAAGTAATGCATTTACTATTACTTGCAAATCACAAGTCAATCGCAAACGTTTTTTCATTCATAAATTTTGAAAGGAAGTCACGTGTCTGGTGCCATCAGGTCTGAGATGTATGCATCACGATGATGACGTCATATTCGCTCTACTACAGTCCGTTCATGATCAAAGGTTCTGCCTTTTTGTATTCGTTTTGAACTCAGAATCATGAATAACAGAGTTCGGTTGTCGAAAAACATTGCACTGTTAAAAAATGTTACGACCTTGCACCAATTTTTGGTACCCATTTAGATGCAACCAACGTTTGGTGCTTAGTTTCACCATTTTACGGTGTTACCACGGATACCATTTAGTGGTGAAACGTTGCATCAAAACTCATAACGTTGCATTAAACTCAAAATTTCAGCTTTCTTAGTATTTTAGTAGTAGTATTTTTGTATCGAAGCTGGCAACCCTAGATCACCATTTTTTTACTTTCCTTTGTCAAATCCACCGATTGGGCTCGAACTAGGAATGTTCAGATTCATAGCTGAACGCCTTTATCCATTTGGCCACAGAAGCTTCCCTTGTTCGTCGTTGTCTTTCTTGGAGGTGATTCCTCGG
The DNA here is from genome assembly GCA_963932185.1 of Troglohyphantes excavatus. Classification (NCBI taxonomy): domain Eukaryota; kingdom Metazoa; phylum Arthropoda; class Arachnida; order Araneae; family Linyphiidae; genus Troglohyphantes; species Troglohyphantes excavatus. The sequence continues at coordinate 64,059,676 of OZ010669.1, read as the reverse complement.
CTTGTTGATGTAGGGACAGCGAAAATTTCGGTTACAGTTAAAGAGGTTGAATCAATTATCGGTGAGACCTCTGCTTTTTTCCGATAAATTATTTTTTGGTTCAACCTAGATTCCACCATAATATGGTGTAATTTGGTGCATACCTCTGTTTCGCACCAAGATATGGTACACTGTTAAACTGAATTTCTTAACAGTGTAGTGCTAACGCACACAAAACGGGTTTTAATAGCTCAGTATACTATTGTTAGGCAGCAAACTTCAAATTTTCCAAATTCTAGTAAAAAATAGTAAAATAAAAAAAATATTACATTCATAATAATATACATGTAACATAAAATGTTACATGTATGTATAGCTTAGGTATATGCGTAGGTAATACATTTTTCAGGAATCGAGTTGGATACACATATATTCGTATTTAAATAAAATAAAAATCGATTGTTGTGGCAAAGCAGTACGGGAACCATTTTTCAAACGTATTTTATCTAAGTGACATGACTGATATTCCCTGACCACCCTAGTCACACTATTAAAAATAAGCATTTAAAAATAAGTCAAATGTACTCATCTTTGATTACATTCGATGCTTATCATAGCTCCAAATACATGTTTCATTTGAAAGACATGCACTCAAAAATGAGTAAAATGAATAAAAACAACAATTGATTGCCTACATAGGCTGTCTGAATAAATCTCTTTCAATAAACATCAACAGTTACAAACCGGACCGAAGTCCAGTGCCTTATCGGTTGTACTACCAGAGCGACGCGAAGAAGAAACAGAAGTAATGTTAAAAAGACGTGGCATAAGATTGGGAAGAAAGATAATTTGAGTTGTAGTAACTCAGTTTCCATTTAAGCAATCTACATCAAATAATGTGGGAAACCATCTTCTGAACAAATATTTTAAGTGTGCCAGGTCGCTTTGTTAAGATGGCTTGAGCAGAAGCTGACGGTAGCAATTTTAAACCATACTGATCATTTTTGCGAAAGTACGGTTGCTTAAATTTGAGTACGTCATCGCTCATTTACGATGCAATTGTACTCAAAGAAAAACGAATACGCCCATGTACTCATTTTTAAGCACAATTTTTTTCAGTGTATATTCAAAAAATATAAACTTAATTTAAACCTAAAAGATTTTGTCAATTTATGTTCACTCTCAGAAATCACACTCTCATTTTTGAGGATTCTGCGATAGTCAAGGCTAATTTCATTATATTTGATAATCTTTTTTCATTTGAATCACGTGACTTTTGAAAAAACAAGAATCCTCAAATTTTGAAAGAAAGTCATTTACTCAGATTCCCTTTAGGCCCTTTTCTGGGTCGTCGGCTCATGTTTTGTTCTTATACTTATATTGTTAGAATTCAATCGAGTATTCGTGGTAGGGTGGATAGAACATTAGTTTCTAGAACGAGAGTCAGCTTGTCAATATTATATTATTTAAAACTATCCACATTTTTGACGAAATAAATTTCGTTAAAAAAACGACAAAATCAATTTTATCAATTTGACGAAATGTTTAATCGGAGCATATACCAGGCGTCTGTTTCGACAAAAATAAAAAAGTTACGTCAAATATATGAAAATGTATTTTTTATAGTGTTCTTAAGCAGCGTTTTAAATAATCATTTGCCATTTTTTTTAAATTCGAAGATTGATAAAAATAAAAAACAACCCATTGATTTTTTTTTCATAAGAACACCATATAAACACTATTCACATCTCATCTCATGGATCTTTCAGAAATATTTGTTTCATTCCGTGGTTATGATAAATATTCCTATAGAAGTCAACCCTCAACGCCCACCCCCTCTGTCTAATTAAGAAGGTGCCAAAGACATTAGCCTCAAAAGCCCCGGACGTAACGAGACTTTTAGTGCAGATAAACGTGTCTAAACGCGTCTTCTATTACAGGTTTATGGGAGGTCTTTGTAGTAATTCGACTCTTTATAGTCGTTACTGTTGGGAATTAGGGCTTGCTTTATCTACGAGGGGAGTGAAAGTTTTGCGTGTACTAATAGGAAACCTTATAAGTCCCCCTACTAATAGAAACCCTATAAGGTATTCTGAATATTTTCTAATAGCAAGGGTTTGGTCAATATTGAGGAATGATTCCAACATCGTCATGCAGATAAATTTGGCCGGATCGGGCGAGAGATCGTCCATAAATTGCATAAGATTGCATAATTGCATGGGAAAAGAGATTTTTTGTCCGGCATGTATTTATGTTTAATTCCCAGTTTACGATACCACTTGGTCCGATTCTAAAAATTGGCGCCAAGGCCATTATTTCATCCCTGTAAGTATTGCATCATCGATGTATCTCGCCAACCGTTTTAAGCGAGGGTAAGTACCGTGTGCTAACGTCACAGACACTTAACATCGATTTATGGCTCCGGGAAATTGTGGTCTACGTCGTCCTCCGACTACTAAGGATAGCAGCTGGTACCCCCTTCGGGATAGCGGAGGGACTTCCATGCGCTTATATATGAGAAATGGGGTCACCGGTTTTATTTTAGTTTTAGCTACGGGTGGCTGTTTGTGCCTTAATGATAATTAGTATAGATTAAGAATTCTCAGCGAATTCGATAAAGAAAGATGACAAAATAATTATTTTTTATAATATGAGTTTACCAAAAGAGCAGAAAATAAAATTAATGACATTTTTGAACATAATTTATTGTCGAATTTTCGATCAATTCCCAAGTACATAAAATCGATGAATTATAACAGTCACTTTGTAATGATTCTAACATTTTTATCCCGGTCCGTTAATAATATGAATTTGTATACCAAATTTGGTTTTCTTTGAACCATCTGTTTTGATACATTGGGTTCAGGATAATTTTAAAAACACTTTTTATCTCATAAAACTTTAATACATGTTGAAACTCCTTAAAATATGGAAGTAGAAAATTTTACAAAACTAAACTTTTGCACTCATTTATTTTATATTCATACTTAAAAGTTATTTATATATATCAGGACTCATATAGATTTAATAACCAATATACTGCATAGACTTATGAATTTCTACAAATCTTTTGATAGTTGCTAAATTCATTTAAAAAAATATATTTTTCATAAAACATTTATGAAAAGCTAATTTTTAATTATGTCCAAAATAAATTCACTTCCTACAACAACGAATGTTTTGGTGACATTATTAATTTCCGTTCTCCTCTTGTCAAATTCGATTATTTTAAGCTGAAGCACGTCCAAAATTTGTATTCATACTTTTCTTTGCATTCTCCTTTTATAAACTGGGTAACAATTAATAACGTTCCAGTGCTTTCCATTGTTAATGAATTGTGACAGTGTGCTGTCACACGTTGCAATTTTTACATAGGGATCCGACCTATTTTGTACTTTGTGCAATTTGGTCGGATGGCTAGACTGGCGGTCGCCGGTTTTTATTACTGTGTTACATTGTGGGAGAGTTTCGTCACTGAGCCATTTTTTTACATCCACGCCAGGATTGGCCAGGAGGGGTGACCAGGAGGGGCGGAGCGAATTCCAAGTGGTGGGTTTGGTAATTTATGTACAATTGCAACCCCCACCCCAAGACACCACCGTGGGAAATTCAAGGTTTCCCACATGACTTTCAACTCTGCCTTTGCCCAAGAGATACGGGTAAATTTTTGCTCAATCGTCTCCCGTCCTCATGTCCATCTCCGGAAAAGTCCCCAATTCCATGAGACCAGACGGCAGCGCTCCCATTTCGTACCAACGCCACTGATGCCAGGACACCAGACATCAGCATCCACATTTCATGGTAACGCCCCTGGTAGCCGGTCATCTACACCCTAAACAACCAGCTAATCGCCTCAGACGGAACTCTCCCCAACCGGTACACGTGAGTCAGTATCACATTATTGCACATAACCCCCCCCAACCATAAGTTTTCTCCTATATAATTTAATGTGTCAATAAAGCACCGTTTTAAAAGTAAATTATTGGTATGTATGTATTTTTTCCAAGACGACATTATTCATAAAGATACAAAAAAATAACACAACGCAATCCAAAAAATGTACTAGCCAATTTACCGCCACGACAGATGGTGCCTCGTGACCAGTCTCTGATTTATTTTTTATTAAATTTGAGCTTATTTGGAAATTATTGCAATGTTTGGCAATTTAAAAAAAATGAATGATGTTGTATTGGAAATTATATATGGTAAAGGGTAATAAGTAACGAAATACCTCCATGCAATTTATCTGGTTAAATATATTGTGTATTGATTGTTGTGCATGTATTTGAATATTTGTATCAGACTAGTTATATATAAGAAATATGGCTCCAAGAAAAAATAGGAACAATACGCCCGCTAGAGACGAATCTTCGGAAGACGAAGATTTAATTGTTGGTAGTGCAAAAAGTGGCGCGAAGTTGAATGGGATAACTTTAATTTCTAATTTTGACGGACAAAAAGACGAAGTCAGATTCTACTTCGATCAATTTGAAGAAATTTCTAAATTAGCCAAATGGGAAGAACAAACTAAAATTACAGTACTTAAGAGCAAATTAAAAGGGAAGGCGCTTAAATTTCTGATTTCTGATCCTGCATTATCTGGAGCAAAGAACTTTAAAAAAATAAAAAATGCCTTCATCGAGTATTTTTCGGAGGAAACAGATATTAATGCCAAACAATTCAAATTTAACAACATTCAGATGAGAGATGGCGAACGAATTAAGGATTTATCACACAGGATTGTATTAGCGGCCAACGATTACCTGGGGGGATCAGCAGCTATTTCAGAAGAGACTAAACAAATGTTAGACAAACTTCAGCTTTCAAAATTTATAAACGCCCTATCACCGGAATTGCAAATCGAAGTAATTAAAAGTGGCCCGAAGTCATTCTCTGACGCAATTAAAACAGCCTCGAATTTACAAACAGCACTAGATTCAATTGCACAAATCAAATTAAACAATTTACTTACGGATCACAACAAAGTATTTGAACGCTCTGAATATAATGTGGAAAAACAGTTATCGGAGTTAAGGGAAGATATTAATAATCTAAGTATTGATTTTGCCAGAAAGGCAGAATTGGAAAAACCCTCTAAATACTGCATTGCATGTGGGGATACAAATCATTATTTTGCGGAATGTGAGACGTATAGGAATATTAAAATAGCTGCCGAGCGCACTAACGATAGCGAGATTGAGCAAAGAAGCGGATATGGAAATTTTAATCGAAAACAATATCCTTCGAATGAATTCAATCGCAATTCTTTTGGTAGGGGAAATTTTAGACAACAATTTGCGGAAAATCGAAATACACGGAATTTTGCAAGACAAAATTACGACGAGAATAGAACGGACAGGGGAAATTTTTCCGAGCGAGAATTTTCGGAAAGTCGAAATGGACGAAATTTTAATAGGCAAAATGATAGGGGTCAACAAACTGATGTGAATCAAATACGCGCTAATAATATAAATTCGGAAAGAAATCAGGGAACAAATGGCGATTCTGAGGTAACTAGACATGTGTCGTTTAATGAACAAGATCTAGTGGCGTCACCTCAAGTGAATACTTTGGTTGCTACAGTTAAAGGGAATGATTTGGCAAGTAATTCAGATATTTGCGATTTACCAATTATAACTGTAGAGGCGGGAGAAATTAAATTCTCTTCATTGATCGATTCTGGGAGCTCGTGTTCATTTTTAGAGTCAGAAGCATTTAATGAAATAAAAAAAACGCAAAAAGTATCAATAATACCCCAAAATATTTCAATTAAAACTGTGACCGGAGAATTAGTCAACTATGAGTGTTCGGCAAAAGTACGGATTAAAATGGGAAATAAATTTATTACGCATACATTTTTTGTCATAAGAGACAAAATTGGTGAGTATCAAGCGATTTTTGGAACGGATTTATTAAAGAGATATCAAACGGAAATCAATTTTGGTAAGAGCTACTTAAAATTTGAGGGTGAAATTATACATTTACAAAAGAAAGCAAGCGTTGCTCAAGGTGTTTGTAATAATATGACTCTTATACCTGGTTCACTAAACCGAAAACTAATTTTACAAAGCGGTCAGAGTAAATCTGTCGAGATAAAATTAAGACAAGATATCAGTAAAGATATGGAAGTATTTTTCCAACCCAAGCGTTTGAAATCTAATATCGAAATTATACCAAATATGGATAAATCGGATAATAAGCAAATCACAGCTACTATTGTAAATTTGGAGGGGAAACCAATTATACTTGGAAGGCGGATGAAAATTTGTGATATGATTTTACGTAATAAATTTCAAAGCGATATTAATAAAAATAATATAGGCAAAGATGAAATCAAAATTGCTCATGGGTCAGGTAAAAATGATATCGGGTATCAGGTGGATTCCCAAACTAGTCGGAAAGTGAATACAGCGCTATGCAAGGTAACAGAAATGGGAGTAAGTAACTGTGGAGTTTTACCTCAGATTGAAAATTCAGTCAAGCGTACTAGTGAAAGTTGCATAGATAAATGTCCAGCAGCTGGTAATATACAAATTTTACAAAATGGTAAAATTTTAGAAAAGTATAGAGTTTATACTACAAGATTAAAAAAAATTGAGAAGCGTAAAATCCATTTGGATTAATTTGAAGGTGTGAGAGTTTTGTATACTGTTGTATAATAAATAACTCAGGTAACATGGTGTTATGTAATACATCATAAACAAATAAATAAACAGTATGCAATTGAGGTATTCAACAAAAATATGAATGAAATAAGTTGTGCGGAAAGTCATACAATTGTGTTCAAAATCAATGAATAAAATATTGTATGTAAGTATAACATAAAATAATGTGTACAAAAAAAATGCATAGGGTAATTTGTGGAAAATACATAAAATAATTTGTGTAATTAGGTAATTTTGTGTAAAGACATAAAATTATATTGGGGAAAAAAAAAAAAAAAGTATCTGGCATTCAATAATAAAATAAAAAAAAAAAAAAGAGGGAAAAATTTCACCCATTTGTAGACGACCGGCTGTGAGACATTTCCTAGGAGCGCCTTTTTTTTTTTTTTTGTTGTTGTTCTGTTGACTGAACCCCCGGGAGGGGGGGAGACGAGTTTCGATGCCTATGTTGGAGGCTGGCCGCTCTGTAGTAGGGGAGAGCAGAAAAGAGGGGTCACCGGTTTTGACCCGTCGACGTTTTAGGGTTGCAAGAGGTTCGCGTCTTGGCATCGTTGAGTTGGCATGTAAAATAAATTGGCGATTATTATGGGAAAATAAGGAAAATGGTTGTCAATTATTAAATGCACATAAGATTTTTCCAGTGAGTAGAAATAGGTGTTGATTGCTGAAATAAAGGGATTAGACATGTTTTTAATGTAGAACATTTGTTCTGCCGGGTAGAGGTTCTACGGGCAACAATTGAAAATTTATCTCTTGGCGGCGATTTAAATATGTATAAACCGAGTCATAGTTAGGTAAACTATTACAAGATTAAATGGTTATGCATTACAATGAGTTAGATATTCTCAGAATTAATTTCAGGGACCAATTAATTGTTTATGGACAGGAAATAAGAAAATTTTCCTTTTACAACATTGGCGTGTGACGCCAATTTGGCGACAAAATTTTCTGTGCGAGCACTTGGTGATTAGTCGAATTAAAAACACGTTTAGGGGAAATAATTCTTAGTGGTATGGCAAATCATTCAATTTACAATGAAATTTGAAGGAAAAAAAAGCGGAGTGATACGAAACCTTACCTGTGCTTTTAATGGAAAAGCGGTCTGACGATTTGAGTGCCACATGGTCCTTAGTCGGAGTTCGGGAAATGCGTAAACAATCGAGGGACCGAGCCCCTTTTCACTTCTCTTCGAAGGGGGGAAAGTGTGTTTTGTTGGCTAATTATTGTTGGGGTGAAAAGTCCGAGGGTTCGGTTGAATAGGGAACGTCCTTGGTGGGACAGTTTTTTTTTTTTTTTTTTTTTCGCGGGGGTTTCTTAAGCTATGATGTCGAGAGTATGGGAGAATGCAGACGATGCGATGGTTCTGTTTTGAAGCTAGTTTGAAGATCCCACGTTAAGTAAGGGATTTTGGCGTTTGTGTGAATAATTGAGACGTTACGTATTATTTCTGTGTGAATTGAATTATGGACAATTAGAAGCGTCTTGAGTATTATTGATTGATATTGTGTAGAATTAGATAATGATTGTTTCTATATATGTGTTGTAATGATATAAAAAAAAAAAAGAAAGGAAAATGTGTGTGACGTGTTTACAGTGTAACGTATTTAATTAAAAAAAAAAAAAATCTGTTAAGAATCAATGAATTATGTGTGATTGAAGAGACTATCAAACATGATTTTGTGTATAATTGAATAATTATATATATAGGATTTTAACTAGTAATGCAATTAAATGTGACGAGTTAGCGTAAATATAGGAGCGCATAGAAAAGTATTTTGCGACTCATTTCGCATGGAGATATTTTGTGTTTTAAAGTGTATAACTGTATTAATTAGTGTTCTTTAATTTTAATTTTGGTGCTATTAATTGGAAACTAATATGACACTTTTATAAGGAAAATCGAACTTTATACAGACAATACGAACTTTTAGAAATATAAACTTTTGGGGATATGTGTGATTTTGACTAAGTGGTGTGACTGACTTTTTATAACTTTCCATTGAGATTTCCAGAAGATAAAAAGAAAACCGAAGGATGTCCATACAAATGTTTAAAGAACTTTTAACAGGACAATTTTCTACATACAAGTACCATTAACAGGTAATGCGAGAACTCAGGTTTTCGCGGGAAAAGTTAAAGACTTTCCTACGCAATTTGCCTTGTGTACAAAAAGGTTTAAGACCTTCACTACAAATTAACATTCTGGAACAATTATATAATGAATAAATGTAAAATAAGGTTCAAGACCAAATTTTATAATTTGAGGGTTACCAAGTATGTCAGTTGTGATTATGAAATGTAAAATAAGGTTCAAGACCAAATTTTATAATTTGAGGGTTACCAAGTATGTCAGTTGTGATTATGAAATGTAAATAAGGTTCAAGACCAAAATTTATAAATGTTAAAAATTACCAACCCAAATTTGTTATATGTAAAAATTGTATTTTAATGTGTTTTTAATTTTTTTTTTTAATTAGTGGAAGGGGGGTACTGTGACAGTGTGCTGTCACACGTTGCAATTTTTACATAGGGATCCGACCTATTTTGTACTTTGTGCAATTTGGTCGGATGGCTAGACTGGCGGTCGCCGGTTTTTATTACTGTGTTACATTGTGGGAGAGTTTCGTCACTGAGCCATTTTTTTACATCCACGCCAGGATTGGCCAGGAGGGGTGACCAGGAGGGGCGGAGCGAATTCCAAGTGGTGGGTTTGGTAATTTATGTACAATTGCAACCCCCACCCCAAGACACCACCGTGGGAAATTCAAGGTTTCCCACATGACTTTCAACTCTGCCTTTGCCCAAGAGATACGGGTAAATTTTTGCTCAATCGTCTCCCGTCCTCATGTCCATCTCCGGAAAAGTCCCCAATTCCATGAGACCAGACGGCAGCGCTCCCATTTCGTACCAACGCCACTGATGCCAGGACACCAGACGAGCCCCTGGAGAAGGAAAGGTCCTGATGCCAGGACACCAGACATCAGCATCCACATTTCATGGTAACGCCCCTGGTAGCCGGTCATCTACACCCTAAACAACCAGCTAATCGCCTCAGACGGAACTCTCCCCAACCGGTACACGTGAGTCAGTATCACATTATTGCACATAACCCCCCCCAACCATAAGTTTTCTCCTATATAATTTAATGTGTCAATAAAGCACCGTTTTAAAAGTAAATTATTGGTATGTATGTATTTTTTCCAAGACGACATTATTCATAAAGATACAAAAAAATAACACAACGCAATCCAAAAAATGTACTAGCCAATTTACCGCCACGACATGAATCAACATAGATAAAGCGAAGAAAAGGACAAAAGGGAAAAAAAAATGAGAAACCCCAAAATTATTCCACGGTTTCTTTTAGCCGCCATTTTTGTTGAAATAATTGGTTCGAGAAGTCTTATCTCTTCGGACCTTTCCTCTAATTAAAGGACTAATTACGCGACAAAACAGTTATGCCTTTTGATAACATTTGCTTATGGAAGTCCTCGAAATATGTTATTTCTAAGAAATGGTATTGAAAGGTTTTTTTTATTGTGCTTGATGTTTTCTTTAGTGTTGAGTTAATTTGATTGCATCGTAAATTAAAGAAGCATTTTTATCAAAATTTGGCTGAAAAAGGATAAAAATGTATAAGGTTTCATTAATAATATTTAGAATATATTATTTTCTTATTAGAATACATTATTTTATTATTCGAATATATTATTTTATTATTTGAATACATTATTTTATTATTCGAATATATTATTTTATTATTAGAATATATTTTATCGTTAGAATATATTATTTTATGATTAGAATATTATTATTTTAGTAATAGAGTATATTATTTTAATATTAGAATATATTATTTTATAAATAGAATACATTAATTTATTATTAGAATACATTATTTTATTAGTAGAATATATTATTATATTATTAGAATATATTTTATCGTTAGAATATATTATTTTATGATTAGAATATTATTATTTTAGTAATAGAATATATTATTTTATTATTCGAATATATTATTTTATTATTAGAATATATTTTATCGTTAGAATATATTATTTTATGATTAGAATATTATTATTTTAGTAATAGAGTATATTATTTTAATATTAGAATATATTATTTTATAAATAGAATACATTAATTTATTATTAGAATACATTATTTTATTAGTAGAATATATTATTATATTATTAGAATATATTTTATCGTTAGAATATATTATTTTATGATTAGAATATTATTATTTTAGTAATAGAATATATTATTTTATTATTAGAATATATTATTTTATTATTAGAATATATTATTTTATTATTAGAATATATTATTTTATTATTAGAATATATTATTTTATTATTTGAATATATTATTTTATTATTTGAATATATTATTTTATTATTAGAATATATTATTTTATGTTTAGAATATTATTACTTTATTATTAGAATATATTATCTTATTATTAGAATATATTATTTTATTATTACAATACATTATTTTATTATTTGAATATATTATTTTATTATTTGAATATATTATGTTATTATTTGAATATATCATTTTATTATTAGAATATAATATTTGATGATTAGAATATATTATTTGATGATTAAAATATATTATTTTATTATTAGAATATATTATTTTATAATTAGAATATATTATTTTATTATTAGAATATATTTTATCGTTAGAATATATTATTTGATGATTAGAATATTATTATTTTAGTATTAGAATATATTATTTTAATATTAGAATATATTATTTTAGTATTAGAATATATTATTTTATAATTATATTATATTATTTTATTATTTATTTTTTATATTATTATTTCTAAGAAAAATGAAGTTTTTTTTTAAATATAACTAATAAAAACTGAATACTTTGTACCAGAAATTGGTAATGACCAATAATATATTATCAAGATTAAACTACTATATATATTTTCTAAATTTTATAATTATATAATTTTTGTATTAAGTAACTATCACTTTGAGGAAATGGTTAATAGATGACGGAACTAAATTCCACGTTTTATAAGTTACTGGCTGAAGTGTACTCGGTATTGGCCGGGATTTGACTAATTTCTTCAACATCTTGCCATCTTGCGGTGATTTTAGTAAAATGTCATTTCTGCTTTAACCAAACTAACAAATCCACAGACGCTTTTCTTTCGGTTTAAATACTCAATGATTGTGTAATATATTTTACAAACATCCGCAAATTCGAATCCAAATTGTAATTTCTTTAGTTTTCCATTCGCCATTTTGTGATTAGTTATTACGGTAATTTGACCATTCGCTATTTCGTAATTATTTATTACTTCATTTTTTTAGTAACAGTTTCGCATAAGTTATAAGCAATCGCCTAAATGTCGTCTAATGAGTTTTCTATTCCGTGTATATTACGGCTTCATCCACTTGTTTGCGTGATAGCGATATATCGATTCTGGAAATGTAAACCCTAGGCCTTACGCACCAAAGTTGTCGATGATGAAAACTGATTTGGCGCAGTTCCTCTGAAACGAGTAAAGAACAAGGGAGCCATTTCGCCAAATCAATTTTCGTAAACAAACTTGGAATGAAAAATCCATGGTTACCCTTGCCAGCGCTGAGATAATGATGTCACGTAAATAAGTGGAAGGAGCAACTTGCTGTAAATTAAACCAATGAGAGACCAAACGAATGAGTGATTAGCCAATGAGAGGGAAAATCTTACCACACGGCCTGATGAACTAATTAAATTAAGATTTTGATTCCAATTACTGATTGCGTGTAAAACATATTATGCAAATATTTTTTACATGAACATGTAGTGTCACAATTGTAGCTAATATCTGTAGGTGAAACCAATTAGACACACTATTTGCGCATGCGTTCTAATACATATTAAGCAAATATTGAGCATGGATGCCAATTTAACGGAAATCATATTTGGCGATTTATTTTTAACGCATTGGCGGAGTGTCCCCTTATTCTTTACTTTAAACGAAAATTGATTCGGCGAAGTAGTAACTTATTATTTACTTGTTTCCGATATTTCTTGCTTAGTATGCGCAAAAAAATGAACATTATTCAGAAAAGTTTTTAGTGGCAAAAGATATATTGCATCACTTACTTTATTTTAACAAAATTTCGTAACGTTAACATCATTCAGTGTAAGATGTACTTCATTAGACCCACATTTCAAGAGAGCTTAACGTTCCAAGATAGCTTATTTTGAAATTTTAAGAAGTTAACTAATCTCGTGTTCAAACAAATATATGGGAATAGTGGACATCTATTCCTCTTCTTCCAATTTTTCTTTAATGTCTGACAACTTCTGCTTGGCTTTCTCCATTTCTGGGGATTTACCAGAAAGCTTTTTCTTAATCTCTTTGGCGTCCATTTCCTTCTCTTTTGCGAGATCGTCAATGAATTGTTCGAACTCTTTCTGATCCATGCCGCCGCCATTTTGTTTTGTCCAATTTTGCAGACACTTTTCGGCATCCTCTTCTGATATTTGATACGATTCGTCGCCAACGACGTCAACTGTCTTCAACCATTTCTTGGCTGCTTCGCCAGAAAGTTTGCCATCGCTATTATCGGCAATCTTGGAGAATATTGCGTCGAAGGATTTCTGAAGGTCAGATGAATTTTCATCAGAAGAAGCCATGTTTTAAAAATATCAAGATTACTTCTGTTCAAGTAAATTTAGAACGTCAATGTCATTTTCTAAACAACAATTGCAATGTGAAAATGTAGAAAATACAGGACGCATAGATTTATAAATATGTCAGAATGATTTTGTTTTAATATGTTTAGAAACTCAAGTTTCAATTTAGCTAATTGGATGCCATCTAATAAATGAAATAAGTATTTCATTGCGACATAATTAACACATATGCTAATTGGATGGTTTATTGAAATAACCTAACACAGAACTACACAATGGGCTATGGAGATGGTTCCTGTTTGTTGGGTTTAGTTGCGCAAAAAGCTGTTAGGGCTATGCTGAGCTAGACTACGGTTCGAGGTCTATCCGAAAGGAAAAACTCGGAAATAAAAGCCCGAAGACCCGGGACTACTACATAGTAATTTTCAACTCTACGCATCTATGAGGACTTATGGACCTGGCACATTTGTCGAACCCTAATCTCCTATACACGGCGGTTTATTTTTAGCGGTTAACGGGATGTATTTTATAATGTAGCATAAATTAATAAACTCAACAATGTAGCACAAATTAATATAGCTAAAAATTAAAATGTTAAGTGGTTAATAATATGTTTAAGATGATACCTGATATAGATCTAGATCATGAAGTTTATTCTTTTATGAAACATAACACGTATTTGTGCTCATACGATATTTATTTTGGGGAAGCGTGGAAATTAAATTTATTTAGGAGGTAAAATTTAATTTAATTTTGAAAGTAAAAGTTAATTTGGTTTGGGAAATTAAAAAGGGTGTTTAATAATCACCAACCAATCCAAAATGAGTTTTCATGCAAGGAACTTTCATGCGAGTTTCCATGCGAAGAACTCCAGTTAATGCCGATCAGTTGACAAGTATTTGATGCCATGAGGTAGACGACAGAACGCTATAGGGGATAGAGGCACAATATCAAGCTTTAAAATAGAACCCCGTTTTTTAGAAGAATCATTTTAATTGATACTGCGCCTTTATCCCTTGCACCCTTTAATTGTGAGCATGATTAAAGAAAAGGCGTATATGACGAAAGTTGAAAACTGGTAATGTCTTAAAATAAACAAAAAAACAAAAATAATTAAATCATTTAATGGTTAAAACATTAATATTAATTAAAAACGTTAATTATAAAATTTTGTCAGTTCAAGCCAATTTTATCCCCTATTTTTTATTCTTATAAAGCCTTAGCCCACTGTCATGTTAGACCTATATTGTCCCCTTATGCAGTGCTGTTACACACAATATATATATTTATTTTTTGGGGGGGGAGGCGGGGTGAAACAAGAAATTTCCCAACTTAACGATTTGAAATTCTCAACTCAACTATTCGAAATTCCCAACTCAACAGTGCTGAAAATTCCCACTTCCAACTTATTGACATTTTTAATAATTTTTTTATATATATATTTTAGGTAATATTAAATAGTTGTCTCTCAAGCATTGATTTGTTGCATCCATATTACAATGCAGTGTCCGTTCTGAGGTCCAATTTAAATGTAATCTTACAAGTTGGACGATTTCTAATCTCACCCAGGTTTCATTTGTTAATAATATTAATTTTCTTCAGGCATGCATTTTCCCAACTCGGGATTTTTAGAAGGTGAAATTCCCAACTTTTAGGGTTTCCAGATTATTGGGGGGGGGGGGGGGGGATCTCCCCCGTTCCACCTTCCTGCCCCTATGTCACGCCGCGATAATTTTTGGCGATCAAAAAATTACACTTCGATTCTGTACCAAACATCTGTTAAGAAAGATGGCGAGTTTTGTGAACAGTGATATATTCCAATGTTTGTGAAACAAGTCTCAGAATAATTTTTTATAGTGGTCCACACAATGGTTATAATTTATTTTCTTTATGTATTTCGAGACTCATTTATATTTATAATAAATATATTGATCACAAGCAATATGCTATTAAATTCCATAAATGTTTTGGGATTATTTCTAAATTTATAAAACAAAATACTTTTAGCTTAACAACTTTAATGAAAAGCTAATTTTTATTATGTCCGAAATAATGTCACTTCACTTAGCAGCGAACGTTTGGGTGACAATTTTTCGTTTTTCCATTGTCAAAATAAATTATTTTATACTCGTACAGAATTTGCATTCATATTTTTCTTTGCATTCACCTTATAAACTGTGTAACAACTCATACATTTTCGATGCTCTCCGTTATTATGAAGGGTGCACAGTACTCCAAAAATTGTAAATTTATCGATTTTTTTTGTATGCTAAAATTTTAGTTTGAAATATTGTAAATATGCTTGTAAAATTCTAAAACGGTATCTATGTTTTAATAATGTTAATGAGTAATTTGTATTATATGCTGGGTGTCAAGTATGTTTTACCAAGGACTAAAGCTTTCAATAATTTTATGTCAGTGTTTGGTTTTCTTTTGATATTAAGTTATTCGAAAAGCTAAGGCAGTTTTTTTTATTATTAATATAGAAATGTACAATTTTTTAAGTATATTGTAAAATATATATGTATATTATAAATTGGCACGTGCGAATTAGCTCAATAAGTAATGCTCTCTTTTCAAATTAATGTTAAAAATTAAGTTTTAATGAAAAATTTTGTGTTCTTATCACTAATTATTTATATAAAAATATTATACAGTAAGTTTAAAGGGCGTTTCTCTTTCTTCAATTAATGGAAGCCACACTACATATGGATGACTTAATACAAAATATTACCATTTACATTTACAGGGACCTGTGACAGTGTGCTGTCACACGTTGCAATTTTTATATAGGGATCTGACCTTTACTGTACTTTGTGCAATTTGGTCAGTTGGCTAGACTGACTGTCGCTGGTTTTATTACTGTGTTACAATGTGGGGAGAGTTACGTCACTGAGCTATTTTACGACCACACCAGGATTGGTTAGGAGGGGTGATCCAGAAGGGAGGAGCTAATCTCAATTGGTGGGTATGGTAATTCATGTAGAATTTCAGCCACCATCCCAAGAGATCACCGTGGGAAATTCAAGATGTTCCACGCCACTTACGACTTTGCCTTTGCCCAATAAATACGAGTAAATTTTACTCCAACGACTCCCGTCCTCATGACCATCACCGGAAAAGTCCCGATGCCATGACCCACGACGGCAGAGTCCCCACTTCATGATAACGCCCCTGAAAGCCGGTCGTCTGCGATCCACTGCATCACCGGAAAAGTCCCGATGTCATGCTAAGAAGGAGAGTCCCCACTTCATGACCTTCACCGGAAAGGTCCCGATGCCATGACCCCAAACGGAAGATCCATGATTCCATGAACGACGAATGCCAACGCCCCTGAAAGCCCGTCCTCTACGAGCTACTGGAGACCAATGAATCCCCGCAGACGGTAACTCTCCTCACCAGTTCACGTAAGAGTCAGTTTAGCATACTATTACACATAACCCCCCAACCATAAGTTTCTTCTGCATTAATGAACTTAATTTGTTAATAAAGCACCGCTTAAAAGTTATTTGTATGTTATGTATTTCTTCCAAACCAACATTATTCATAACGCAACTAAACAAAAAATAACACAACGCAAAACAAAATGTACTAACCAACTTTACGACAGGGACCTGTTCTCGAAATTGGAGGGTTTCGAGTTTGTGTCCTTGTAAGGCCATCCGATAACATCGTGTAGCGGAATGATTCCCGACCAATTTGGTTTTAATGAAATGTCCTAAGTATTTTTTGTGGTATGGGATTTTGAAAGTGGTGTGGTACCAGTTAAAAATATACAAATCAATGTTTCCGGATATTTCCTTCTTTATATATATTCAACTATCAACAGTAAAAATTTCTAGCTCTAGTGCAATATGCTACCTTGTGAAAACTATTAGGTAATGTATTACAGTATTACTAAGATAATATTCAATTCATTAATAATAATTGTAGTTTAAATAATAAATTATACAATTTCGATGATGTTTTGGGTTTAAATAATAAATTATACAATTTCGATGATGTTTTGGGTTTAAATAATAAATTATACAATTTCGACGATGTTTTGTGTTTAAATTAAACACGTTAAACAATGTTAACAACTATGCTTGACTCTAGATTCTGTAAACTGTTATTCTACGTAATTATTTTCCCTTATTTATGCACTTGTTTGTAGTAAAACTTGCACCGTAAAGATATCTTGAATTGCTTCGCAGCACAATTAGTAGGGCAGGAATTTAATTTAAGCGCCCTGGTGTTATATATATTTTATTTTACATTCTTTTACAAATTGTTTCTCTGCGTTAATTAAAGAGGCGAATGTTTTTCAAAAGGTGCTAAAAATAGATGTGTATTTATAATTATTCAGCCTTTTAGTAGTTTATCTACTTTATGGTAAATTCTTTTCGTATATTACATTTCAGGTAATTTAGAAAGCTTTTATTTTCTCATGCATTTATTATTACATATTTAAATGTGTTTTAAGTTTTAAAACCGCAAGTAGTGTTGTTTGTAAGTCAAAAAAGTTAACAGATAAGAATTATATGTATGTATATGCCACACGAAATATTGTTTTCGTTTTCTCGGCTATCTGCCATTATGAGTATGCCCTTGGTCATCATATCTTAAAAAAGACATTGATTTGTTACAGAAAGTTAAGCACAGGGTTCAAGGATAGTTCATTACCGGGACGAGGTGAAGATCCGAATTGAAGGACAACTGTTTGTTTACATTATAATACGCTTTGAGCTTCTTTTATTTAAAATAATAACGCTTATTACCATCCGAATTCCAACCAAAATCACCAAAAATAGTATATGCCAAAGGATTAAACCCATTTTTAAATGCTATGGAAAAATTACGAACGCTAGATGTGTCCTAGGACTAACGTGGCGACGTTTTGTTCTTTACCTGACGACATTGTGTTGCCAAAACACGGAACGAAATACAGAGTTTTTTTAATCACCGCGTAAAATAATGATATATATAAATAATCTTCCTATTGTTGAGATGTTTGGTAAAGCCTCATTTTGAGTATGCTGTATAGTTTTGATCATCATTCCTTAAAAAATACATTGATTTGTTACAGAAAGTTGATCACAGGTTTACTAAAATGGTCCAAGGGTATTCAGGCATGGATTATTAAGACATAATAAGAAATTTGAATACGTACACTCTGGAAGAGTGAAGAGTTAGAAGATATTTAATAAAACTGTTCAAATTTATTAAACAAGGGGACGTGGAGGATTTAGATTTTAATATGAGTGATAAAACGAGATGTCATGGGTTTAAATTAAACACATTATATTTTTATCGGTAAGGGAGAATACACTATTTTTATGATAGGGTAACAGATAAATGGAACAACTTGCCAGTGAATATTGTTAATTGTACGGGAGAAAAGGATGTTTATAAGGGATAGTTAAGAAATTCTATCCGGACCAACCTTGCTGGGCCATGAGCCCTTCGGATAGACCGGCATTGTTCTTTTTCTGGACCTTTTTTTATAAAATATTATTTAAAGTTTTAAAAAATAATACCACTTTTAAAAAAAATTATGTATATATATTACGAGGATAAGTCAAAAATTACTTACACTTTTCGTTCTACAACTTTATTAAACAAAGATAGGTTTACAAAATGTACATTATTTTCCGTTGTAGTCTCCCCCTTGAGAAATGCACTTGGTACAGCGAGTCACAAACTTCCGTATGCCTTTCTGGTAGAAGGTTTTCGGTTGGCCGTGAAGCCACTTTTGCACTGCCTCCCGAACGTCCATGTCTCAGGCAAATCGACAACATCTCAAAGCTTCCTTGAGCGGTCCAAAGATATGAAAGTCCTAGACTGTAGGGAGGATGGTCCAGGGTCTCAAAGCCCAACCTGTTAATTATTTATATGGCGTTATGGGCCGTGTGCGGCCAGGCGTTGTCTTGCAACGACAAAACTTTCCTTGAGAGTAGACCACGTCGTTTGTTTCGAATTGCTGGTTTCAGCTTTTTAGCCAACAAATCACTGTACCTCGCATTATTTACGGTAGTATATATATATATATATATATATAGAATAGATATGGTAGAAGAACTTGTAATGTGACAGTGTAGCTTAAATGAGAAAAAAAAAGTTTTATTAACGGTTTTTGCTTCTACTAGGTGTGGTTATCCACAGAAAAAGAAGCTCTACAAGGTTTTGACAACCGTAAGTGGGTTACATCTGGGGTGTTTCAAGGATTCCGCCGTTGTCTTATAAAAACGCCTGCTTTATCTTCCTTATTTAGTGGGAGAAAATTAATTAATTATTCTAACCTAGGGTATTACTTATTAGGAAATTCATTTCTGTATCAGAAATGTGAAATTTTGTTAATTGAATTATCATATCCAAAATGGGAGCTTAAAATTTAATAAAAAAAATAGATAAACCTTAATTTGTATGTATCAAAAGATAACATTGTATATTCTTAAAATATGGATTTAAACATCAAAGAGTTGAATGGTGTAAATTAAAATCTTGTATCCAAATGAAATTTTACAAAAAAAAGCAATATAAAAGCCCTAATATTAATCCGTGTTGATTAATTCTGTCAACCTTTCACAGATGTTTCGTTATTATGAGAAGATATTTAAATATGACGGAGTATTATTAAAAATTTATTCTCAGAATCTGGGTTGTATTATTCACATTACTCGTCAAAGAGACGTTCATTTGGTACGACAAAATTCAGAACTTCATTCGCAAAACTAAATGAATTATTTCAAGATTACAATTATCCCCTCAAAACTAACCAATGAGTATAATACTAATTAGTATTTATTTACCAAAGAACTCTGAAGAAGCCCTGTATTCTTCCAAATTCAATTAGTCACATTCCTCGGAAATTCTAATAGTACCTCGCGATTCACAGGTACAAAGCCCACTCGACCCTAATTCTTCGCCACCCACTTCTCATTACTCTTTCAAAAGCAAAGCAGCAGCCGACTCGGTAATCTTTCATGGCAAAGGCCCTCGCACTTCTCAGCCATCTTTCACACATGAATTCCGCATTCTTCATAATGAAATCCACTCTTGTGTCTTGGCGCCGAATTCTAACCTTTAGGAGGGAAACATGCTCGAATAGAATAATGAACCCAGCGACTGGAGGAAGCACGGTTGCAGTTAGGAATCCAACTCCATCGTCTGCTAATTAAAATTCCTTTCATCGATCTACGTGTGCGAGGAATGGAATTTTTATGTATCGTCGGGAGAGGTTTTGATTGGTCAAATCGAAGAAGATAGGAATTCGAACGATTTTGGGGGGGAACATGGAATTGGTTCGAGGTGTTGAAAGTTTTACTGTTGATAAATCTAACTCGATATTTATCAGTAGAATGGAATGTATCTTCATTTTATTATCCATACTTTTTTTATAGTTTTATTTTTAATGCCGTTGGTGGTCTCAAAATTGGTTTCTTATTTTTGCTTCAATAAAATTGCACACTTATGAGGATTTAACTTTTTATTACTTCAGTAAGACATCGTAAATATTTTAATACATTTTTTAAGATAAAATAATACAATGACTGATTATTTTATTATTAAGACATAAAACGATAAAAACATAAATTTAAATAAATATTTTTAGAAAAATGTTGGAGACTACTAATATATATACTCAGAATCGAATGCCAGGAAAATAGATTTGATACCAAATCATTGTAAGTCAAACCAATAGTTATTACTTTATTTTAGTTAACTACTAGGATTAATTTTAAAATGTAGTGCAAAATTACATAAACTAACTGTATAGACCTAAGAGGAGCTATATTTTAAACTTTTATTATAAACGTATACAATATATATATATAAATCTTTCTTTATAATATAAATCTCCAAGTATGATAAGTAACGAATATTTTTTAATTGAAAATAAAATAAATATTTAGAACGATGATAATTTCCACTTTGATTTGCAAAATATTAATTAAAATATAAATTAAAATATAAATTAAAATAAAATATAAATTCAACATCAAAGTCCGAGATATTTTTCAGTTCCCTTTATACTTCATTTTCGAACAATCCTTATTTTATAACTTAACGACAAAAAGAATGTTTCAAGAAAGTCACATCAATTACTGCTCTACTTTTCGAACAAAAGAAAGCTCTTAAAAGAATGATTCCTACAAACGAAATTCCCTTTGTGGAAAAACAATCTATAAATTTGTCCCTTTTCAAACCATGATCCAAAAATCGCAGACCGAAAACCTACAATATTTTATCTCGTAAGTGCTCGGACTTCAGTATATATCCATCACTAACTCTCTTAAGCCTAATAACAAGAGAAGATAGGGAAAATGTCAAAGAAAAGAACAGATTGTCCTTATTGGTCGTTTCATACATCAATTTCGTCCTTCTTCGATTTTGATTGGTTGTACGCGTTTTACGATGTCTGTTTTGTCAAGTAAGCATTGACTGCAAATAATAAAAACATTCCATGATTTCTTAACGGTCTGTTGTAAACGTAGAAGCCTATTATTAATGACCAGTGGTTATGACATATGATTGATGTTTAACGTACGACGGACGTTTAAAATACGGGATAAAATTGTATTGTACCTTGGACTCGTATTTTAAGATTCTGGTAATAAAATGGACGCAAAATTCGCGTAGAATTCAGAAAAGCGACATTAAGAATAGTATTCCACGTGAGGTACTGGCAATGGTTTTATAAGAAACATAGCATAAAATGTCAGAATGTGTTCTGGAATGAATTTTGCAGTAGAAGAAATATTTCAAATAAAAGATTTATATATTGGAAACAACTGGCGTTTAATGTATAAATGTTTTTCAGCTTAAAAAATATTAATGTTTTTGACTTTTATAGAAAACGGATGATTTTAAGTTATTTGCTTTAAAGAACATCCTGTTTTGTTTGCAAAGATGATTGTACACTGTTAAAAATAGGTACTTAAAAATAAGTCAAATGTACTCATTTTTTATTAATTACATTCGATTTTTATGATAGCATCAATTACATAAGTTTCATTTTTGAAAAATACATGTATTCAAAAATGAGCAGTTGCGTACATACATAGGCTGCCTTTATAAATCACTTTCAATAAATTTAAACATTTACAACCAAGACTTCCCGGGAATCGAACCCAATCCGTCTACCTGATGTCGTTCGCACCGAAGTCCAGGGCCTTATCCGTTGTACTAACGAGGGCTACAAGCAGAAGTTATAAACAAAAGTAATGTTAAAAAGGCGTGGCAAAAGAATGGGAAGTAAGATAATTAAGTCGTAATAACTCAGTTTCCATTTAAGCAATCGACATCAAATAATGTGAAAAACCATCTTCTGAACACCTATTTTAAGTTTGTCAGATCGTATTGTTAAGATGGATTAAACAAAAGCGGATATTAGCAATATTAAATCACACTGCTCAGTTTTGCGAAAGTATGAGTACTTAAATTTGAGTACGTCATCGCTCATTTACGATGCAATTGTACTCAAAGATAAACGAGTACGTCCATGTACTCATTTTAAGTATGTACAATGTATGTATACACAATGTATGTATGTTACAATGTATGTATATATTAATGTGGATAAAATTTTATTATTACTCACATATATAACGTCTATAATATCTGTGTATGTAAATATAATATCCAATACTGTTAGATATAGCCCAGTAGAGATAGCTCAAAAAAAGAGGTTGGCTTGCAAAAAATGGAGTAGTTTTGATTTTCGGGTATGTTGTATGTATCGACCCCTCGTGAAAAATCCAAGTTTTCGACCTCCCACCCCTTGTGCGTTTTCCGCCATCTTGAAAAAACCGCTAAAAAAAGGCACTTTTTAAAGTTTTACCTCAATAACTCTCTTCCAGTACATTTTAGGTTAAAAGTCACAATTACAATTTTAAAGAGCATTAAATTTCCTACACATTTCATGCATAACATATTGGAAAATTCTGAACATGTACTGAGATATAGGGCCGTAAAAATCTATAAAAATTTCAAAAAAATGAAAAAAGTCAGATATGTTGTTAGTTTTACTTGAATAACTTTTTTTTGTGCAGTTTAGCATAAAATGCATAATAACGAATCTTGTAGAGGATTAAATGTACTACAAGATCCATGCAAAATATTTGTAATTACTACCAATAGATGACGAGAAATGTTGAAATAACAATAACAATGTCGTACGTACTTTCCCTTCCTTCTCTTGCATATTTCCAGTTGTAAGAGTTTTGGTTCTCGTTCTGTTGTGTTTGCTAATTTTTTTTGTTTTTAAGCTCTGTAGTGTGTGCTCTTTTGTTCAAAATGTCGAATTTACATGGAACTGTGTGCTTTATCTGTGCTGAAAGTTTGAGTGAAGGTGAAACGTTCGTAGTGAAAGAGCTAGGCGAATTATGTGAGTCTAGTGTAAAGCGTAAACTTTCAACTCATTCTGCCTTTCTGAATAATGTGAACGAAGTCAGGGTTCAATACTTTATGCCAAAGGAACTAATAATGATAAGCTGATTGCAGCTTACCTCCGAAGGGCAGCTTCTCAGACTGCGCCTGGACCATCCCGTAGATCGTTGAATGAATGTGTTTTCACTTTCAAACATCACTGCTTCCTCTGTAGAAACGAATTACCTAAGGATTTCGAGGAGAAGCAGAAAAAAATACACTTTGGATAGACGTGATAAAGTATTTTTGTGTGGAAAACTGTCCAAGAATCAATTTTGAGTATTGTCAATGCATGTAGGAACCAATGGGCGCATAAAATACTTCGACTCTTGTTCACTCTACCCGATTCTACTGGTGCTAGTTTTTATTGGAAGACTTGGTTAATCAGATTGAAGGAGAGTTTCGTTCAGATATGAGAATTTTAAAAGCGAGGTTTCGGAAACAATTTGGAGATGATGTATTGATTGCTGACTCACATCCCCATACATCAGTGATATGTTTCAAAAAGACTAGTTACAAAATTCTCAGTGATAACTGGTACGGCGAAAGGAAAACAAACTTGGAAGAAGAACGTTTTCGTATCCTTCAGGTTGCAGCTTACGACATCGCAGAAGACATTCGTTCTCACGTTTATGACAATAGTGTGTATACACCTTCAGTTGACTTCCTTCAGGATGTGAAGTATGTGATACAACCTTCTTTACTTTATTTCATGGAAAGTGTGATTATGAAAGACAAGAAAGACCAGCTGGATGGACTGAATGTGACATTGTCACATTCAGTGATAGCCGCAGTAAGATCACGGTCATTTTTGTCATCCCTTCTCTCCGGAGTAGGTACTTATTTGTACAAGAAATTTGGATCACGACTTCATCTTATTATCATCCTTGGGATTTTTTTCCAGTTATGAGGGAGTTTTTATATTTGAGCTATCTGCTGTACTTCATGCGGACACAACCCTCAAGAAAAGTGCATTCTGCCAACTCATTTTTGATAAAGCTGACCTCAACGTTAACACTCTGAATGGAGAAGGTACATGTCATGCAATGGGAGTGATCATTTCTGTTACTCCTAGCACGTCTGTGATCCCAGATGCATACGATTCTGTTGTAGTTATTGGTGAATACATTGACCTTTTAGTATTGGTCACGGGTTTAGCACCAGACAATGTGTTCTTTTGCAAATCTGGTAGGAGTCACATGGCAGATGCCTTGTACTTCAAAATATATAAAAATATTGTGGAAAACATTATTTTTCTACATGCGATAAGTGGCTGCGATACAATCTCCGCTCTATTTGGGCAGGGGAAAATGTAGTTTTGTATCACATTAGAAAGTGATGTATTCCAAAATGAAAGTATTACCATTTTCAAAGATCCAGTTGCAGAAAAAGAAAACATCACGAAAGCCACTGAAACTTTCCTTGTGGCTATTTTTGGCGGTGACCTAAACACTTCTATAGATGAGTTGCGCTATCTTCGCTTTTCTAAAGCTGCTATAAACACAAAATTCAATTTGACTTGACTACATCCAACTAAGGATGCAGTTCAATATCATGCATGTATAACTTATTTGTAAGTTCAAACCTGGATGGGGTATGAAAAAGACGCTCTCATGGGGCTGGAAGAAGGATATTGGTGGCCTAACTCCAGTCCCAATGAATAAAGAACCAGCTCCACAGGTATTGCTTAACATGATTTCGTGCCAATGCAAAAAGACTTGTGGTAACAAATGCAGCTGCAAAAAAACATGAGCTTCGATGCTCCGTAGTATGTCTATTGTGGATTCCAGTAAAGCAGTAATGCACCAGAGGTTGAATTGAACATGGAAGAAGACGAGTTTTTTCGATCTACTGCCTATTGGTTGAAGTAATGAACTATATACATCAAGCACACCTGTGCTAAAACAACAAAATTTTATGATGGATTTTTAATTTTAGATTTTGTACATATCATTAAAACAAAAGTTAAGATGCATTTTCAAATTGTATTAAGTTTAAATATAGGTATTTGTAAATGCTTTAAAAATTTGTGTTTTTCATTGTAAAGTTTTTGTATTCTCCTAAATTTGACATAAATCTCATGTATTGCATGCAAGTTCATGAACTACATACGTGAACTACATGTATATATTACATACATAATAGATTAAAGATATTACTTTCAGGAATACTAATTTCAACAAAGGGTGATATTTGCAGTTTACAACCAACTTTCACCAAAATAGTTATTTCAACATTTCTCGGAATCTGTTCTTAGTAATTACAAATATTTTGTATGGATCTTGTAGTAAATTTAATCCTCTACAAGATTGGTTATTATGCATTTTACGCTAAGCTGCACAAAAAGAAGTTATTCAAGTAAAACTAACGACATATCTGACTTTTTTCATTTTTTTGAAATTTTTATAGATTTTTACGGCCCTATATCTCAGTACATGTTCAGAATTTTCCAATATGTTATACATGAAATTTGTAGGAAATTTAATGCTCTTTAAAATTGTAATTGTGACTTTTATTCTAAAATGTACTGGAAGAGAGTTATTGAGGAAAAACTTCAAAAAGTGCCTTTTTTTAGCGGTTTTTTCAAGATGGCGGAAAACGCACAAGGGGTGGGAGGTCGAAAACTTGGATTTTTCACGAGGGGGTCGATACATACAACATACCCGAAAATCAAAACTACTCCATTTTTTGCAAGCCAAAATCCTATCTCTACTGGGCTAATATGTCCTTTTCAATTACTGAAATATTGAGTTCTTTTTCGATGAACAATGATCTTTTTATCCATAGTTTTTTAATTATATGGGAAAATTTAAGCCTGTGTTAACTCTTCTAATATAATTGATTTTTTTATTTAATTAATATATTTTTAATTTAATTTAATTTTTTTATTTAATTTAATTTACACTTTAATTTCTTCTTCTACTATTTAATCCATGTATTCTGGCAATCTATTACTAAAACTAAAAATATATTTCTTACTAAATATATAATTTTTTTATAAGTATTTGGCATTATATGTATAACCAAAACAGTTCGTCTGTCAGCCGATAATCACCTACTCTCTCTTCTCTAGTCCGAAAATGTTTAGTTAGTTTTTTCAATGAGTTTATAAGGTTTTAGAACCATTGCTTAAAATTTATATTTATAAAGTAATCGTTCAAATTGCTCTAATAGATCATTGCCAAGGAACGAAATGCTTAAAAAATATTACTTGATTATTTTTTAAATGGTTGAATATTAAATAGGCAGCGATCAAATGTCTTCACGAACCTTTTGTTGGGGTATGTTTGAAAATATGGATGTAGCTCAAATTTTTATAATCAGAGAATTAAAATTACAAAACATTGTTTCCGAATCTAAGCCTTTAATCAGAACCTGAACCATCTATAATGAATCCTTTGTATAGAGTACTTCCAGTTCGAAGTCATTCCATTAAATAAGCTTTAGTATACATTATGCATACCAAGAAAAGTCAACAGATGTAGAAATATACCCTGCGGATAGAGTCTATCATTTTATTAGTTAGAATAAAAAAATCTGTAACGAAATGTATTAAAAAAATTAGTTAAAGTTTACTGTACATAAACATACAAATTGATAATCTTAGAGTGTTCCAAAACAAAAAAAAATAAACAAAAGTATTTATAGCAATGTTACAGATATTTTCTTCGTGAACATGTTTACATGAAATATTTGGCAAAATAAATTTTCGATTCCCAGACAGTTCAAGAACCATTTCATTGCAAATCACAATTCACTCCGAAACCAAGAGCAGCCATCGAATCACAAGGAAAGAATATTTCCAGGGCATTTATTCAAATGTTAGAACACATTCGAAATGCATCACGCGGCGAAATGGCCTTCTGTTTGCCCACGACGAGAAGGAATTCTGGGAACGGAAATCCCAAGCTGTTGCCAGATTTATTTCCTAGGAATATTCTTTTTAAAAAACGCGGTGAGTTCAACAGATGTCGATGATGCAGAGCGAAAGCGTGGATTCCTTGTCGACAGTTACAAAAAGGGTCGCAGCCTTTGGAAGTGTTTTTCATTTTCGGCAGACACAAAACATTCATAATTCAAGCATCGGGAGCGCGCGAAAAAAGTTATATAAAAATCGTTTGACAACGTGTCTAGAGGTTTGCTGTGGATAAAGATAATATTTCGATTTATAAACTTTTCGCGTGAGTTTAGGTTCGACATTATTTTTTTTTTTTTTTTACCTTTGTAGTGGGGCCAAAGATGATTTTTGTAAATATATGTTACAAAATAGCAAATTATACAAAATTTTTAGTAGATTTAAAGTCCAACCATACACTCTAAAAGTAATTTATATTTACAAAATAATTGCTTAAACACAAAAAATTACATGAAAATTTATCTAATTTATATTCTTATTAGATGTCATCCGCGGTATCACACGTGTTAAGAAAAGCTTCATTCTCCCCATTCTAAAAAAAAGTGCTTAAAAATGAGTACGTGAACGTACTCATTTTTCTTCGAGTACAATTGTATCGTCAATGAGCGATGACGTACTCAAATTTAAGTAATCGTACTTTCACAAAAATCGGCAGTGTGATTTAATACTGCTAATCTCAGCTTCTGTTCAAGCCATCTTAACAAAGCGACCTGACAAACTTAAAATAGTTGTTCAGAAGATGGTTTTCCTCATTATTTGATGTCGATTGCTTATTACAATTCAATTATTTTACTTCTCATATATATCATATATATATATATATATATATATATATATATATATATATATATATATATATATATATATATATATATATATATATATATATATATATATATTATTTTTACTTCAATTTGCAAAAATCTTCAAATATATACTACATGATATGGAGCAATAGATGGTGATAACCTACACATATATTATTTTTTTACTTTAAATATATAAATACATTAATACTTTATAAATTTTTCGATAAACTGTAGTGAAATACAATCTCAACTTTGGACATCGCAGAAATTATTCCCTACTCTACTCTACTCTATATTTACTCTGGTTCTTCGCCATTTTCTTTTCCCCTTGCCCTAACTTTACTCAAGGCAAATGACACTAACGGCCATCGCCTAGATGTTAGCCATTGTCCAGGCTCCATCGGGGACAATGCAACTGAACGGTTTCTTTTAAGAGTAGCCTGGGATGTAGTAAATCGTTTCCAATCCCCTGGAGGAACATTTTTACGGATGAGGGATTATCTGGAGGGTGGGGGGATTATGTCTTATCTAGAGAGCTTTTGGTATTGAAAGTGGTTTTGCTTATCGGTTTGGGTAGAGGTTGGAAGAAAAATGGAGTGGTCAGTGACTCAATTAAAGAGTTTGATGCAATACGTATGTACATTTTCAGATGTTACTAAAATTAAAAAAATGTTTCAAATAGTTAATTTAAGTCACATTTATTGTCTAGATTGATTATAAAAGAATACATAAAATGACATTTCAATACCGGCATTTGTGTTACAATATTTGGCAGAAACAAACTTTCTTTTGAAGGCGTAACTTCATACACCACATGAAAAATACAGAATATATTTTTCCTTTTCCGAGTTTTATTAAGGCCATATTTATGTTTTTTATTACTCTTTACACATGTATGCAACACTATTATATGGCTTATCAATGTGTTAATTATTTTATATAAGTAAAACCTCTATGTAAAATTATTCGAGAGGAATATAACATTAAATCGCGAGGAATATAATATAATATAACATTAACATAATATTGATCAAATCCCATATAAAAAAATGAAAAATGGAGATATGGTCTTTGACGTATAGCTGCATAACACAGTTTTCAATAATTATAAATTGTAAATATAACTATAGCAAAAGTGTTTCTGATTGTAAACAAATATAATTAAAAACTAATATTATATCTATTATAAAAATGAGTAACTGCCGCTGACAATCGCTAGCCATATTTCCTCTTCCATATTTTAAGTCATTTCTCAAAAATGAAATATCGGATAATTATAAAATTTGCTCAATTTATTAAAAAATATTTGGGAAATAAGATGGAGGTATATTTGTTGTAATAGAACATTTCTGTTATAAGTTAAAGTTAAAAAAAACAAGAATTTACGTATAAAAATAAAAATCTATAATTCTAATTTTTTGGTACAATAGTAGCCATTTAACTTATCTACTGCACACCGTCTTTCTTTTTTGAAAAAGAAATATTATTTTTTAAATTATAAACGTTATAGACTTTTTAAAGTTCCAAATTTGTGTCAAGCAAATCGTATTGGAGAAAAAATTGTATAAATAAAAAAATTAATCTTACATTTTTTTTGTCGAATAGTAGCCTTAAATCTGATCTAATGCATTTTTTTTTATAAATATATTTATTAGTTTTGAAGTTATTATAAAAAAAAGTAACTGCCGCTCTTGGTGAACGGTAACCTTCTTTCTTCCATATTTTGAGTCGCCACTCAAAAAATAACTATGAGATAATTATGAAATTTACGAGTTCGTTTAAAAATTTTTTTGAGGAATATACGATAATGGTATTTTATTGTAATGAAACACTTATATTATAAAATAATCTTTCTTAAAAAAAGAAAAACCGACTTGAAGAAAAATGCTCTAAAAAGTAAAAAATAATTTTTAATTTTACGAACGCATTGAAAATCTGGAATTATTTAATGTCAATTTTATACTTATTACAACTTTTGGAAATCAGCGCCAAAATTTAGGTATGATTTTTTGTAAATTGGGACTAACTTCAAAAAGTTGTAATAAGTATAAAATTGACATTAAATAATTCCAGATTTTCAATGCGTTCGTAAAATTAAAAATTATTTTTTACTTTTTAGCGCATTTTCTTCAAGTCGGTTTTCTTTTTTTTTAAGAAAGATTATTTTATTTTTCACTTTTTAGTTTTTAATTTAGCGGGGGACTTCGCCCCCTATTATTATTCATCAAAAAACGGTCCAGTTAATTGAAGATTTCCGGACAGTTAAATGCCGGATAACCGGATATTTTCAAATTTCTCCCCTTTGAAACATCCCCTATCAAACAAAAAAAAATAATTGTGCAAATATCTGAATTAGAACCGAAGTTCTGCGCGAACATACATAAAAAAAATACATAAAGGTCGAAAGTTTTAATTTAAAATTTCTGGCGGTTTTATTTAGGAGTTTTGGTTGGCGCGCTGTTCAGTAGGTTAAAAAGTTATTTTACGTTAAAGTTGAAAAATGCAAGAATTCGAATCAATGTCAAACAAAAAATATTGTAGCACACATTCCATAATACTAATTTTTTGTAGATTAGGAGTCCTGATCTAATGGATGACGTTATCCTTTTTACATACATTTATAAGTTTAGTTGGAATTTAGTAAATTTGATAAAATTCATAGTTCTCATTCTGAAGAAGGTCGTGACGGAGTAGAATTTTGTTCGATATTATAATTAGAAAAAAATAATTATATCAATAAAAATTAGTAATATAATAATTACTAATTTAACCCCCAGTGATGTAAATAATTATAACTGTAAACTTTATAAATAAGATTAAATATATTTAAAATTTACTTAAACTTCTCTCCATACTCTATTTATATCAGATTGAAAAAGAAAAAAAAAAATTCCCTCAAATCGTAAAAGAAAGTTAAAAACAGATAAATTTTTCACCAGATACATGCATTTTCTTAAAACATCCAATAATGATGGAATGTTTTCCTCGCGACGATTTATAGTCCAGGAGATTCGTTGCCATGGCAACGTTCCACGCTCGTATCTTCTCGTCTCCATGGCTGCCAAACTGAAATTTAGAAAAGTTAATTTTCATTTTAGTACAATTTGAACGATTTATGGCAACATGGATCAGTGGAATGTTTTAAGTAAAAGTAAAGGTTAAAAGGGGAAATTTGGAAACACACAGACGATATTAATATTTTGTTCGATATTGGCCAATGTATTATTGTTTAAGTGATGTGTAGCTTATTTTGTAAAAATGATCTTTTTAAAAAGAAGAAAATACGTTAAGAAAAATACCTTTAAAAAAAATATATTTTTTTAATTTTACGAACAAGTTGAACAAATTAAATTATTTAATATCAACGTTATGCTTATTACAACTTTTTCGAAATCGGCGCCAACATGTATTTACTTTTATTATAAATTGGCAACAACTTCAAAAAGTTGTAATAAGTATAAAGTTAATATTAAATAAATAAATTGTTTCAACTTGTTTGCAAAATTAAAAAAAAAAAATTCTTTTTTGCGCATTTTCCATAAAGTCAGATTTCATTTTTTTTAAAGATTATTTTATTCTTTTTAGTTTTTAATTTAGCAGGAGGTTTCGCCCCCTGCTATTATTCACCAAAAAATTCAAGCTGTTGCACACCTTTTCCACGTTCGGTATAATAAATACCTGGTAAACAAAATTATAATGTCTCAATATGCATATTTGTAAAACAATCCATATCCATTTATAGTAAATACCCGAAATATCATTTAGTAGTGCAATATTTATTCAATAATGAAAATATTTTGAAATCGGAAAAATTGTATAAAAAATGGTTTTTTTGGTTCATTAATAATTCCGAATATATAACAGTCGAATAACCTATTTATAAAAAAAATGCAAAAGCGGATTTTTCTCAATTTAGCAAAAAAATATTATTCAAAATATCCCAAATTATTTTATCAAACGCTCCTTGTTAATTAAGAATTCTGGATAGTTAAATGCCGGATAACCGAATATTTTTTTTAACTGGTGGTGTCCAACTGAGACATCCACTATCCAACAACAAAAAATAATTTTTCGAATATCTGAATGAGAAAACTTGCGCGAACATACATAAAAAAAATTAAAAATACATAACAGTCGAATTGATGACCTTTCTCTTTTTGGCGCGCTTTGACGATTTTGGTTGGCACGCTGTTCAGTCGGTTATAAATAGTATTCACCCCATTATTCATTAAAAGAAAATTAAATGTATATTTAATAAAAAATTGCATAGATATTTTGTAACAGCTCGAGAATGGGGAACCTGTTAAAATGCATATATATATATATATATATATATATATATATATATATATATATATATATATATATATATATATATATATATATATATATATATATATATATATATATATATATATATATATATATATATATATCGAACTAAAAAAACTCTAAGTCATATCTTTGAGTAGTTCTTTTTAAACTTAGAAGTTTAGAATAACTAATACTTCCTATCATATGTGTAAAAATTTAAATTTCAATAGAAAATTTAAAACCGATTTACAAACCACTAAAAGAAGAAATTTAACTTTAGCATAAGATAGATAGCTATTGTAATATCGTCTGCTGAAGACTGCATCGATTTCCAATTTTTTCCTTGAAATATATACCAAGCACGTGTGTTCCATAAAATTCCATGAAAGCCCTTTGTTTGTGTACATAAGATTTAAACCCATGTATCCTAACTTAATTTATTACCAAATATCTGTTTCAAGGAATTTCTAACTAAATAAATCATTTTAAAATCTAAAGGAAATACTATTTGTTGTTGCTTCAAAAACCAATACTTCTCTGAAGTTATAAATTGAATGACAACAACATTTAAATTGTATTATGTGTTATAAAATAGATCAATATTTGATTCTAGTCAATAACTGAAATATCAGTAATTATTATGATGTTTTACTTTGATGATGATGATCATTATTTAATCATTAGAAAAATAAATTACTCCAATATTTACAGTAAATTAATACAAATAATTACCCACTTTCATATAATGTTACAGAAAGTTAACCAGTAACAAAAAATTCACTTTTAAGAAAACGTTTAAAATTATCAACTGATTACTCAACATTAACAATAAACTATTTCAAAGTTGGCAATATATTTTGATTTTATTGGTAACTTAAGTGATCTTTGCTTGCCTGATTTAGGTTTTATCTCTGTTATCTTTAAGAGACATACACAGACAACACATACAAACATTCACACACAATACCACGTATTTTACAACCCTAATCAGATGACGAAGAAATAACTGAATTGGCACCCAACTCAACACAAACAGGAGTCATGATATTGGACCTCGATAAGATTTATCGTACAGTATAATTTTTTGAGTATCTCTAAACGATTTTTCTAGTACTTATCAGCGAATATGGCAACCCTCCGATTGGAAGATCACTACAGTTTAACTTTTCTTTGTCAAATCTTCTGAGTGGGGCTCGAAATCGCAATCCTCTGATTACTAGTAGCCGAAAGCCTTTATCCACTGGGCAACTGTGGCCCCCAATATATTATTCAACATTAATAACTACAACATTAACAACAAACTACTTCGACATTGGAAAAATACTACTGAACAGTTCAAATAAGTTACTCTAACAACAAATTACCAAACATTAACAATAAATTATTCCAAAATAACATTTACTAATCAGAGGATTGGTGGTTCGAATCCGGGAAATGGACTTGACATAGAAAAGTAAAAAGTAGTGATCTTGCGATCGGAGGGTTGCCAGCTTCGCTACAAAAATACTAGAACGTCGTCCAGAATATCCAACAAATTATACTGGCGTGTATACGGGACTGGTGCACGATACATCTGATCGGGGTCCAAAGTCCCGTCGTCTATTGAAGGCGTTGGGTGCCAGTTCAGGTGTTTCCTCGTCATCTGACCATGGTTCTAAAATAACGAGGTGCATGTATGAATGTGTGTGGGAATGTATATGTGTTCCCGGGTCTTTCCTTCGAGATTGACCCCGAACCATCGCCAATAGCCCACTGTGCAGCTCTAGTGCGACGTTAATTAACAAAACTAAACCAAACCAAAATAACATTAGTAACATGTTACCAATATTAGCCACAATTCCTTTAACATTACCTACAAACAACTAAACATTTGAAATAAATTACCCAACAGCAAATTATTCAGCAATAACAACAAACTCCGTAATACCAACATCAAATGATTCTACATTAACATTAAATGACTCAACATTTATTCACCACACCGGCCACTGGCCACTGGCCACTCTATCACATCCTCACATTTCTACTCTCCTTACTCTGTTGTCATCACAGGATTCAAAGAACAATGGCTGTCTGTTCTCCTGTTGGTCAATATCCCTAAAATCCCTTTGTTAGATGCTGGACAATGCTACAGGGATTTACTTCCCCTGCGGTTTGTTGTGGTAGTGGCTGTGTAGCTTAGCTTTTGAGGCTTCCAAAAGTTGTCTCAGAGAGAGATAAGGGGCGATTGTTGGTAAAGCTTCTTGTAATCTAAGGAGATTCTTGTAGAGGGTGAGGTTAGCCAATGTGAAGGAAATTGTGGGGTGAGGGGATTAATCAGATTATTAGATGTGGCGATTAAAGTGAAAGTTGTGTAAGTCCATTTTCACCATTAACTTCATCGCATCGATAATTAAATCAGAAATGCCTCAAAATGTGTCCGAATGTTAGAACAAGAAAGGCTCCGTAACTATAAAATGAATCAATTTAAAATTTACGGAATAGTTCGTTATAAAAAAAATAGAATTTTAACGCGGCTATTTTCAAGTTTATATGATTTCTAATTGTCTTTAGGGATTAGTAATATATAGACTATATTAGTTTTAGTATTTTTTTTAAAATAGTTTGAACAGAGAAATTAGCGATTTATTTTTCAGTTATTTTTCATAAGCGTTTTTTGAAAATAACAAAAATCTGTAAAGACAGTTTGTTAATCATATTTTCTAGTTTCTCAAAATGCAAAATTAAAGTGTTTCAGAAAATATTTTCTTGACTTATATCAAAAATATATTTTTTTTTAAATGTTTAACTATGTGGTCATGTTAATATGTTTTGCACACATAAGTGAAAAAAAATATAATGATATCTACAAAATTAAAGAAAAAAGTGCCCTATACTCCCTTAGCCAACGCAAATAATGTAGTGTACAATTCGAACATGAATGGACTAGTAGAGCGAATATGACGTCCTCATCGTGATGCAAACTTCTCAGACCTGATGGCATCAGACACGTGACTTCCTTTCAAAATTTATGAATGAAATAACGTTCGCGATTGACTTATGATTTGGAAATAATAGTGAATGTTTTACTTCATGAAGTACAGGATATTTTTATAAATGAACTAAAAAAATTATGAATGGATGACGTAGTGAACCACGTATCTAAGGCCATATATGTTGGCCTCAAATTGATGTTATCAAAATTATAACCTTATGATTCCTCTAATATGAGGGATCCATGCTCGAAGAGTGTATTTCAAAAAAATTTAATCAATAATGTTAAACAAACTATCACTTGCCTCTGAATAATTTGCGCACAAGCTTTAAATAAAGACGCATGATAAGTTGTCCTTCACGAAGATATACTTTTCTCAAATCATTGAAGATATATTTTTACGGTTTTGTAGTTTTTTTTTAAATAATCCATTAAATATTTTTTTTTAAACAAATCTTTTAAACAACTATTTTTTTAACTAATACACGAGCAAACACTCTTTCCCCAGCTTCGTCCGTTTTAGTAAGAAAGTTTTTTTGATAAAAATGAAGACGTAAGTTGATCACCTCATCTCAAATAATAAAAAAAATTCTGTGTTGCTGAAAACCGCGAAAAGTACTTAAGACCGTTTCCCAATCTCTTTTTGAAGTAAACTCGACAGTAATCTCTTGAGCATAAAAAAAGATTAGGTTATTGATTTTGTCTTGGGAAAAAGGGTATTTTTTGGTTATTTTTAATCCCAGATATAATTGTTTTTATTGTGAATTGAAGACTCTATCCATTTTCTGCCGGGTGTATAACGATTTTTTATAGGTTAAAATAAAATCCGCAAATCCTATTTTTTTTACAATGTTATATTATTTACTTTGTAGGGTATATTCAGGGCCGGATTTAAGGGGACTCGGTACCCTTGGAATAATTTTTTTTATTAAATAATTTACATAGATATTTTGCACATATTATTGAAGGTTTCTATTATATAACATGATTTTAGCAACAAAAAAAATATTTTTATGAGTATATTTTTGAAAATTTAATTTTTTTCTTAAAAATTGAACTTTTTTAAAAATGGTTTTTCTTTTTCAGTTTTTAATATTTTGTAAAGATTTTTTTTTCTTACATTCACTATACTATGCTTTATAACTTTAAGGATCGAATTTTAAATTACTGATTTAGTTCTTGAGAAAAAAAATAAAATGTCGATGTATATGTCAAAAAATGGAAAAAAACATGGTTTAGTCCACTTTTTAATTTTTAATTTTTTTTCTTTTCATTATTTTGCAAAACCCATCCTTGATTGTTTTAAATAGGTTATACTGGTATTTCAGAAAAAAAATCAAGTCATTTGAATAATATTTGAGAAAGTATTCTTATTTTAAATACCGTGGCATAGGCAAAAAACACAAACTGAGATAAATCAGTTGAAACATTTCAAATCCAAATAACTCGATGAATACATTTGATATTTTTTTCACACATAATTAATTTTATAACTACTTGCATACATATAAAATTCCGGTTTCTATTATTTAATAGGAGTACATTAAATCACTATTATGTACTCAGTTTCAAAATAATAATAAAACTAAATTTTTGAGAAAAATCTGTTAAAATCAAAATAATAATGTTTAAAATATTGTTTTACACTAATTTTGTATTAGAAACCATACTAATACAACTGAATTCATTGAACATACATAATCCATACCATAAAACACTTTAGAATAGGCTTTGGCAATAGCAAAAACATGTATTACATTTGTTAAATACGTCGCATTTGGCAAATACGTCTCCTAGTACCTTCAAATTTAAAATTATATCAAACCACGGTAAAAAAAGTAAAGAAACTCGTGATGTGATAGATACAGTCACAGATAAACACGTTCAACTTGTTCTTAGCTGATTTTTCTTTAAATAAATGACGAAAAGCTGTTGCGTCAAAAATGTAAACATCGAAATGGACGTAGCATTTTAAGTGCTGTGAAAGTAATAAAACGCATTTTTATTACATTTATAATTATTAGATCGTTTCAAAACTTTGTAATAGTGAACTTTAGGTATAAGAGTATATTTTAAGCAAAAAAAAGAAAAATTGATATTTTCATCGATTTTTACAAATCAAAGGGTACCAAGTCCCCTTAAGCATAGGCTACATCGCTGCAGCCTACAATGTTAACAAAATCAGTTCAGCGATGTACCATATTTTAGTGCAAAACAGAGGTCTGCAGCAAATTACACCATATTATGGTGGAATCTAGGTTGAACTAAAAATCCTTTATCATAAAAAGCGGAGTTTTCACGAATAATTGGTTCAACCTCTTTAACTGAAACCAAAATTTTCGCTGTTGCTACATCAACAAGCCCAGGAATCCCCTCCAAAAAAGACATCGACGAACAAGAACGTCTGTGGCACAAGTTATGCACAAGTTGTATATAAATTGAGTAATTTAATATAAATTTTATACTTGTAACCACTTTTTGATGTTGGTCTCAATATACAAAGACCATACCTAACTTTTAGCGTTGATTTGAAAACGTTAAAATAAATATAAAATTGATATTAATAAATTAAATTTTTTAAACTTGTTCGAAAATTAAAAATAATTGTGTATTTCTTAGCGCATTTATCTTAAAGTCGGTTGCTCTTTTAAAACGTTATTTTATTATGAATTTGTTTCCCAAAAACTATGCTATTTATAAGTTTAAAATACAATTTTATTTATTCAAGGTAAAAGAATTTTCACACCCCTTAACTTTTCAAAATTGCAAATGCATATCGGTTCAACAAGAAGAACATACGCACACTTTTTAGTCGAATATAGAGTATTCCTATCCAATATTCAAATATTAGAACACTTTCAAATGCAGCGAACGAATTTCTTCTCAAGGAAACGTAGGAGAGCCCCAAAAATAAAATTCAAAGATGCTGCCGGATTTATTTCTCCTTGGGCTTTTTATAAAATCGAGGTGAGGGGAACAGATGTGGTTGATGTACAAGGACAGAGTATTTGTTCAGCAGAAATACAAGGGTCCCAGCTTGAATTTTATTGTTATATGTAAAGAATTCTTGTGTTATAAACCTCTGCACTCTTTGAGCGAACTATAAAGTGGCAAATACAAAAGATCACACATTCTGAAATGGTACAATCTTTATATTTTTCTGAAAATAGATATTTGTTCAAAATACTTACATTTTCTAACATATTAAATTATACGTAATATATGTATAATTATAAAATTTGCAAGTGTGCATTTTAATACAATTTTCGCTTATTCTATATTTGCGAATGCTTACACTGTTAAAAATAGGTGCTCAAATATAAGTAAAATTTACTAATATTTTAGTACATTCGATGCTTAACATAAGTGCAATTTTTGAAAAAGACGTGTACTCAAAAATGTGTACACAAGTTTCATTAGCTCCGAATAGATAAATTTCATTTTTGAAAAAGACATGTACTCAAAAATGAGTACACAAGTTTCATTAGCTCCGAATAGATAAATTTCATTTTTGAAAAAGACATGTACTCAAAAATGAGTACATAAGTTTCATTAGCTCCGAATTCTTAAGTTTCATTTTTGAAAAAGACATGTACTCAAAAATGTGTACACAAGTTTCATTAGCTCCGAATAGATAAATTTCATTTTTGAAAAAGACATGTACTCAAAAATGAGTACACAAGTTTCATTAGCTCCGAATAGATAAATTTCATTTTTGAAAAAGACATGTACTCAAAAATGAGTAAACAAGTTTCATTAGCTCCGAATAGATAAGTTTCATTTTTGAAAAAGACATGTACTCAAAAATGAGTACAACGAGTAAAATCGACTAAAAAGGGCAGTTGTTTGCCTACGTAGGCTGCCTTCATAAATCACTTTCAATAAACATCGACAATTACAACCAAGACTTACTGGGAATGTAACTCATATCCTAAGGCACCGCAGTCCAGTGCCTAATCCGTTGTACAACCAAGGCGACGTGAAGATGTTCTAAACATATTTTTTTTTGTGTGCCAAAAGAATGGGAGGTAATATAATTGAGTTGTAATAACTCAGTTTCCATTGAAACAATCGACCTCAACTAATATGGAAAACCATCTTTTGAACAACTATTTTAAGTGTGTCAGGTCGCTTTGTTAAGACGGCTTGAGCATAAGCTGATATTAGCAATATTAAATCACACTGCTAATTTTTGAGAAAGTACATACTTAAAATTGAATACGTCATCGCTCATTTATAATACAATTTTATTCGCTACACTATTTATATTACCTGTTTATATTTGAAAACAAAATATTTTTTGCTTTTGAAGAATAATGCTGTAAAATATACAAAGAAACAAATGTAAATAAAAGCTAATTAAGAACGGATTTCTAAAATAGTAAAAATGGTTCAAATTTATAAAATAAATATTTCAAATTTTAAATATAAATTTTATTAGATAATTTTCTGTATTTTTTTTAATACCAGACCCTTACAAAGAACAGATGTTTCATACATTTCAAATAATAATAAGTCTACGTTATCCATATACATTTTATAAAATCTAAATGCTTGACTTTCAAAATATAAATAAAGCACACGTACATTTTAAATAAAGGCATTTTTTTAAAATAAACCTGCTTAGATGAAACTGTTTTTCGATCACTTATAACAAGTTTTAATCGATGGCAGAGCCGTTATTTTTAAGTTCTGACATTTCTATATTTTTTGTACACGTAATTCCCCAAAGATAATCCTTTCTCCAATAATTACTTTGGTATTTTTTTTAACTTCAACCACCCCATTAAGGGCCTAAATATTCAGAGGAAGATACATTAGTTTCAGCTAATTGCTCCCAAATCTTTTTACGTTGTTCGACTGGAAGTTGAAGGATAATCCGACTTGTACGAGTAATAATCCTTGAGGATAAAACATAATTACTCAATTATTAAACTAATTAACTGACCTCTGATCCTTTCATTATTTCTCTTACACTGACTCGTTACTTTTCTAAAATTTATTAACTTTGGAAAGATTAGGTTGTTTAATGCTAAAATAATTTAACGAAATTTTTATTTGACTTCATTGGGAAACGTGACTTTTCTATTCCATTTTTATTAAATAAACTATAGATGGCCATTTATATGGTTTCTATCTTCGAGCAAGAATGGTCTGTAGTAGAAGGAATATGACGTCATAATCGTGAAGCCCACATCTTAGTGCGAAAGGCCCATATCACGTGACATCTCTTCAAAATTATGAATGAAAAAATACTCGCGATTGGCTGCTGAATTGGGAAATCTGTAATAGTGAAAATTTATGAATGGAATGACGTAATTAACCACGTGTCTGAGGCCATACATTTTGGCTTCACTTTGATGTTAGCGAAAGTGACGTTATGACTCCTCTACTACAAATGATCCATGCTCGAAGGTTTCTATAGAAAGGCCATTTGCATACATAATTTATATATTTCTCACACAGCTTTGTAAATTTCGGATGGTTTCCAAAGAGAAATTTTTAAAAACAGGAATTAGTAAATTTTGTAAGTTTAAGGCAAACGGTGACGTACAGGGCTGCGACAAATTTTCAGGCGATTGTTTAGATGTTTAACTTCACATAATAAACCAGTCTTTTAGTTTTGTTTTAATATCTTTGTTTCTAGTATAAGCTAAACGACTTGTAATATATAACCCAAGTAGTTGGACAAAAATAATGTTTTGTTATACCAATACAGTTAAATGTGATGCAATCAACCAATGAACAGTGCACAATAATTGTAGACGTGGGTTCAAGAACAAGACAGCTCCAGTTTTCAAAATTCTACAGGATAGATGAAAAACACTGGGCGTTTCTTGTACCGTATAATCTCTATTGTCATTGTTTAGAGCTGTCTACTAGTTCTTGCACTAATATACAA
The DNA here is from genome assembly GCA_963932185.1 of Troglohyphantes excavatus. NCBI lineage: Eukaryota > Metazoa > Arthropoda > Arachnida > Araneae > Linyphiidae > Troglohyphantes > Troglohyphantes excavatus. Next base: position 64,018,041 of record OZ010669.1, on the reverse strand, counting down.
AGGATTTTTGTTACTTATAGGAATAAGTAAAAAAGTGTAAATCAGAAAAAATAGTGGAGCTGCCTTATTCTTCAATTCGCAATCCTCACTGTTCAAAATAGGTATTCAAAAATAAGTAAAATTTATTCATTTTTGAACATTCGATGCTTATTATGGCTCCTAATTCATTAGTTTAAATTTTCAAAAAGACATGTATTTAAAAACGAATAAAATGGGTAAAAATTAATAAAAAGAGCAGATGCTAGCCTACATAGGCTGCCTTCATAAATCACTTTCAATAAATATTGACAATTACAACCAAGACTAACCGGGAATCGAACATAAATCTGCAGACACCGCTATCCATATTCTTACCGGTTAAACTACCTGAGCGACGCGAATAAGTTAAAAACAGAAGAAATGTTAAAAAGATGTGCCAAAAGAATGGGAAATAAGATAATCGAATTGTAATAACTCGGTTTCCATTTAAGCAATCGTCATAAAATAATGAATAAAACTATCTTTTGAAAAACTGTTTTAAATTTGTCAGGTCGCTTTGTTAAGATGACTTGAACAGAAGCCGATATCAGAAATTTTAAATCGCACTGCTCGTTTTTGCGAAAGTGCGATTACTTAAATTTTAGTAACTTATCACCCCCTTATGATGTAATTGTACTAAAAAACGAGTACGTACATGTACTCATTTTAAGCACTTTTTTTTACAGTGCTCCTGTATTTTTAGAACCATGTAAAAATGAGACAATTGTTTCCAAACACGTAATATTCTTTTAATTAATTTAATAATCAATTAAAAAAAAACACCAACGAATTCTTCTAAATTTTGTGCTATTCATTAAATATGTGAATATCTAGGTTTGAAAGTAAAGTAAAATTAAAACTACTATTTAATTCCATCATGATTAATAACAAATTTATTAAGTTATTATTTTAAAAACGCAATTTTTCTCGGAATTACATATATTAAGGGTTAAATTACATTACAAACTAAACCAAAATTCTTTTTTTACTAAGAAATATCCTTTTTTTATAATTATCCGATTATTCGGATGTAATCTGGTCCAATTAATACGAATAATTAGAGTTATACTGCAATAATTAAGCATTTTATTAATTAATTAAAATATACCTACTAAACAAAAATCGATTTCTCAAGTAAATAATCGATGTAAATAATCGAAGTAATTCTCAAGTAAATAATCGATGTAAATAATCGAAGTAATTCTCAAGTAAATAATCGATGTAAATAATCGAAGTAATTCTCAAGTAAATAATCGATGTAAATAATCGAAGTAATTCTCAAGTAAATAATCGATGTAAATAATCGAAGTAATTCTCAAGTAAATAATCGATGTAAATAATCGAAGTAATTCTCAAGTAAATAATCGATGTAAATAATCGAAGTAATTCTCAAGTAAATAATCGAATTAGATGAAGGGAGACGTATCTCCCGAAACATGTCCAGATTTGATGGATTTTTATTGCGTATTTTAACGTTGTATTTGTATTTTAAAATAAATAATCAATTTATCTAACAAGTAAATATTCGATTCATCGTACAAATAAATAATCGATTCATCTTACATATAAATAATCGATTCGTCTTACAAATAAAAAATCGATTCATCCTACAAATAAATAATCGATTCATCCTAAAAGTTCAAGAAAGAATGGACCCCACTTTGGAAACTTCATTCTCCACACTGACTTTCTGTCCACTCGCTTTCATCCACATTCCTTCCACTTACCATTGCATTCTGGGAAAGTGGCCAAATGATAATGGACATCGAGTAGGTGCTGGTCAGTGCTCCTTCAGTGACAAGGATAATGCAAACTGGATTTGTTTTCAGAAGTGGTTGCGGTGTCCATTATCCTTTTGCAGGCTCGGTTTGTAAGGGGATTTTAAGATGCGAATGGATATTGTTTTGTAAGCCGTTTATTCTTTGGAGGATTGGGTTGTTTAGTGGTCATGTTTTATTAGTTTGAGAGCGTGTTGGACAAATGGTGAAGTGTTTGATAAGTGGTGTTTGAAAGGACATAATGTTGTCAAAAAGGACATACTATTCATAATGTTGGACATAATAACGTCAAAATAATAGTTTTGTGTTGTTGATCAAGTTAATTGGTGCAAAGTAAATATTATATTCATATACTACGTAATATTTTTATAAAAAATCAGATAACCATTATTTTTACGCGATAATGTCTTTAAATTCAATTCGAACACATTGGCAGAAATTTGAGGGAAATTACAATTGCTAATATGTTAAAGCTATAACTCTAAAAGGAAATCAACCTATAAAAGTAAATGACCTAGTATAGTACCGTATAAAAGATAGGACGTGACTAGCAGGTTGGCTAATAATGTACTCCTTCTTCCGGAGCCATGATAAACATCGAATGTATTCAAAAATTAGTACCAATTACTTATTTTTAAATACCAATTTTTAATAGTGTATGAAGCCGAAATATCACGGTAAGTTAACTTGCGCATAAAAAAACATAACAGGTGGAAATAATAATATAAAACAAATAAAATGGTAACGATAAGATTAAACTTATGATAAGTGTGGAGAGATCTTACCGAAGATTCAAGAAGGAGAAGAGCTGGCGTGCGTATAAATTATTCGTGAATAACAACTTACATTATAGAACTGTGCCTACAGTATTATTTCACCAATATTTATAAAGCAACATGATCAAATAAAACAAAATAAAATACATCACCAACACAACAAAAAAGTATTTAATTTACATTTTCTAAATAATTATCCACCATGAGTTGCAATCCCTAGACTTAACAAATACCATTTCCTAACAGACCAAATCCGCATTAATTTTCTATTTCGACAGAGTATTTTTCATCGAGAACAAATACGCACTACTTTAAAGCATCCAATAATTAAAGAATGCTTGCGTCCATGACGATTTATCGTGGTTGCCATGGAGACACTTCACATCCACATACATGCATGCACGTTTCCATTGTTGCCACTCTAAAATTTAAAAAAAAGAAACCCGATCTTTTAGAGCGCTTGGAACGATGTCTCATGATTTGGGCAATGGTGAAGAAGGTTGAGAAATTGCGCCATTTTGTTCCATATATCTTGCAATTTAGCGTTGTTTACGAGGTCAGATGTTGCCATATCGTATGTAGGGAAATGCAAGTTTATGGTGCAGGGTTCCCTTAATTCTGGCACTTTAGTCTAAAACACAGAGGCTGGTTTTAGAGAGTGGTGCCTGCAATTCAGGATTGGGAGAGTTTTTATGTTTAGTTTTACTGTGCTGTTATGGATAGTACTGTGGAAAATTGTAGTTTTTATTATTCATTCTTATATTATTTTTATTTTTGATATAAAAGTTTAAGTTTTAAAAGGGAAATATTGTTTATTGTCTTAAAATTTAAAGTCATATACATTCGTCGTACTTTATTGTAATATGATCATGTAAATAATTATTGAAATGCATGTACATTTGGCTAAAATTGTATAAGGTATAATTGTATAATTGTTAAGGCAAATACTTAATGTAACTTAATACTTAACTGGTTCTTCAGCTACTCGGAGCCAAACATGTATTTAAAAATAAATATACTGTTTAAATTAAATTTATATGCCATACAGTTAAAAATAGGTATTCAAAAATAAGTAAAATGATCAATAAGTAATAAATTCTATACTTATCATGGCTCCTAATACATAAGTTTCAATTTTGAAAAAGACATGTACTTAAAATGAGTACAATGTGTAAACATGAATAAAAAGAGCAGATGCTAGGCTGTCCCTTTATAAATCAATTTCAATAAATTTCGACAATTACAACCAAGACTTAACGGGAATCGAACCCACATCCGTTAAGCTACCAGGGTGACGTGAAGAAGTTATAAATAGAAGTAATGTTAAGATGGTGTGCCAAACGAATGGGGAGAAAGATAATAGAGTTGTAATAACTCAGTTTTCATTTAAGCAATCGACTTTAAGCAATCGGTAAACCATCTTCTGAACAAATATTTTAAGTTTATCACGTTGTTTTGTTAAGATGGCTTGGACAGAAGCTGAGATGAGCAATATTAAATCCCAATGCTAATTTTTGCAAAGGTTCGATTTCTTAAATTTGTGTAAGTCATCGCTCATTGACGATGCAATTGTACTCAAAGAAAAACGAGTACGTTCATGTACTCATTGTTAATCATTTTTTTTACAGAGCACATTACCAAGTTTTATCGTAAATAGGTTTTTTTGCAACAAAAATTACAAATAATAATTCAACTTTTATGTTCCTTCTTATGCTTTTAAAACTACGTTAAAATTTTTGTAAATATGTTTATATTTATTTGTGAGAAATGTTTCAGAATGATGTTTGTCTTTTAAATAGAGTTGTCTTTTTCGTATGAATTGCATATCTTCCATACTATCAAATATCTCTAATTATAAAAATTGAGCATGTGTCTTTTAAGAAACATTTCCAAATGATACGATTTTCCTTTGCCATAAGGAACTGAAATTGCCTTTTTAATAGTTTACTTATTTTGTAATACTTCTCACTTTGACGAAGGTTGAAAATAGATTGAAATTTACTGATTATGCGATGTTTGTGCTAAAATGGTTTGTACATTTAAAACACTCGCAAATTCCTTCTTTTTAAATAAATGTTCTCATTTTTCAATGAAAGTATTTGTAATTAACTTGAATGTACAGGTATGTATAAATTTATACAATTCTATTTCACATTGCCAATTTAAAAAAATATATACATATTTTTGATTTATGTTAGCCACGGACATACAATAATAATAAACTCTGAATCAAATAGTCTCTTTCATCGACAATGTACTTTATCGTGCCGCGAGGACGCATATTATTCGAAAGAAAGATTTAGAAAACATTCTACCTTCGCTTTGCGGGAGTCTCCCGTGACGTCACAGAAAGATTTAAAACTGTTTTTTTCGGTGCCTTTTGTCTTCTTTTTCTTGTAAGTAAAAAAGTAAGCATGTCAAAATATTTAATGTATAACTTTCATGTATTTTTGAAAGCCAGAAATGCGTTTTTAAATTTACGCAAACCAATGCGGAAGGACTATTTTTTTTTACCTTCGCTTCAAAAAGTGTAAAATGGTCGTGCACGCTTAGTTTTCGCTCCAGTGTTTATTATTGTGTTAGCTCAATGATTTTAGGTAATAAAATATGTACGATATTAAATTTCAATAACTTAATAAAAATAAAACTTGAAAATCAGATTTTAACAAAATGCATTATATTTAATAAATGCAAAATTTACAGTGATCTTTTTTGATGGTATAAAAATAAAAGTACAACGTTAAAAATACGCAATAAAAATACAAAAGAACTAGACATGTTTCGGGAGATACATCTCCCGAAACAAGTCTAGATTTTTCGTATTTTTATTGCGTATTTTTAACGTTGAATTTGTATTTTAATATTCTTAACGTCATGTTCTATAAGGCCAGTTTTTATCTTATTTTTGATGGTGCTGTAACAGAAAATAAAGTAATATAAAGTTACGCTTGTCAAGTATATATTTACTTTCAATGTCTTTTTCAACTGCAAAAAATATTTGAATATATGTTTTAGTTTGAAAAATAATTACCTTGAGCGAACATACTCCCGTTAATTTTTCTAGCAATTTAAGCAAAAATAAAAATGTATAGACGCGCTAAAAGAAATATTTACGGTCGCTAAATTAAATATTCATCAACGTTAAACTTAAATATTTATAAACACTTTGCAAGTCGTGTTAAAAATCAAATACATATTTGCGGAATAACAAGCTTGAGACATTTCTATTTACCACAGCTCATTTTTAAACGCACCATACTTCTAAATTTACAAAAGCAAACTGCGAACGAAGATCAAAATTTTATTTAACCAATAAACCCGACTCCAAAACTCATTTAAACATTCCACACCCTGGGGAACACTCCTGCCAAAACCCAAACCTCCCGCGCTGGATACTTTAATTCAATAACGTCTCCTTCTAAATTAGAGACATTCCAGCACCGGAGCAGAAGAAAACCACCAATTGTACAAGATAAGGCTCCGGCAACCTCAGAAGCTACAGCTAATCGATAGAACATCATTACATTTACTGCCATCGACGCTCCGAGGCTTGCAAGAGGAGATGTGGCCCCGGCGGAATCAGAAATGGCTTCATATCTCAGTGGCCAAAAAACCCATTGCAGTAAAGTATTTTTGGTATCACAGGTACGCCAGAAGTTGCCAGTCTTGCAGATGCCAAAGGGGGTTGTATATTAGATTTATATTTAGAGGCTGGGATTTTTGTGAAATGATACAGAGGTGGACTGTAAAAAAAATCTTTATGTGGGTTTTGGGGTGAGGAAAAGTCAAAGTGTCATTTTTTTAATTAGATATTGACGTTATTTTTGTGAAGTACTTAGGTTAAAAATATCTGGAGTACAGTACCTAAACATGCACTGTAAGTAAAGGTGCTTAAAAATGAGGACATGAACATACTCGTTTTTGTTTGAGTACAATTGCATCGTAAATGAGCGATGACGTACTCAAATTTAAGTAATCGTACTTTTTAAAAAATGAACAGTGTGATTTAATAGTGCTGATCTCAGCTTCTAGTCAAGTCATCTTAACAAAGCGATCTGGCAAACTTAAAATAGTTGTTTAGAAGATGGTTTTTCACATCCTTTGATGTCAATTACTTCAATGGAATCTGAGTTACTACAACTCAATTACCTTACTTCCCATTCTTCTGACACTTCTTTTTAGCATTTATTCTGTTCCACGCCTGGTAGTACAACGGATAAGGCTCTGGACTGCGTTTCTGAGGATATGGGTTCGATTCTCGGTAAATCGGTTGTAATTCTCGATATTTATTGAAAGTCATATATGAATGTAGCCTACGTAGGCTAGCATCTTTTCTTTTTATTCATTTTTACTCATTGTACTCATTTTTAAGTATATTCCTTTATCAAAATTGAAACTTTTGTATTCGGAGCCATGATAGGCATGGAATGTATTCAAAAATGAGTATATTTTATTTATTTTTGAGTACTTATTTTTAACAGTGTAGACACTCTTAAAAGTGAAAATAAAATATTTGCTGCAACATCAATGTTTTCGAATACTCATTAAATGTATAACTTTATTAAAAATTTAAAGTAAGTACAATTGTCTTAGGATGGACCAGTCGATCAACCTCTAGATCAATATGATATAATATAAAAATTAATTAACAAAAACTGCATGTTATTTTGATGATGAGATGTCAAACCCGATTACTCGGAGGTGTGAAACCCAAAACGACTGCTTTAAGGAGGTATCATCTGTTTTTGAACAATTATAAAGATAAAAGATTTTAAGAAATACTGGCAATTGTTGAAACGTAATGTCATTTATTTATGTTTCGATATCTAAAATACAAATTTACGCACTTTCACGATTCGAAGCAATTCAATGTGCACACTTCCTGGCAAATTATACAAAAATCGTAATTGGTAAATGATTCCGCTTTGTGACTGAGCAAACCTGACAGTCTGCAGAATGGAATCTGCAGATTGACGGCTCTTGAACTTTCAAGGTAACATATGCATTATTTAATTAATAATTTTTCTATCAGTCGAATTACTTAGTTTAATGCACATGTCTCGTGATGAAAGTTGTGTATATTACGGTGGAGTAGTATAGTATTTGTCTTTTCAGGGTAATGTACTCATGTATCCCACTCTGTCAGGCTTTTTATGAGCTTGGTTACATATTATATTACAATGATGTAGTCTACTTGGGCAATTTTATTATGCATTGAAAAATGGTAACAAATTATGATTTTTGTTTACACTGCACAGTTAAACATAGGTACTCAAAAATAAGTAAAATTTACTCATTTTTGATTACATTCTATGCTTAACCTGATACACAAGTTTCAATTTTTTGAAGAAGACATGTACTCAAAACTAAGCGCAATGAATAAAAAGAGCAGATGCCACCCTACATAAACTGCCTTCATAAATCACTTTCAATAAATACCAACAATTACAACCAAGACTTATGTCACCGCTCAGGGATCGCAGTCCAATGCATTAACGTTAAACTTCCAGGGCGACTTGAAGAAGTTATAAACAGAAGAAAAATTCAAAAGGTGTGCCAAAAGAGTGGAAAGTAAGATAATTGAGTTGTAATAACTCGGTTTCCATTTAAGCAATCGACATGATGTGAAAAACCCTCTTCTGAACAATTTTCTTTAGTTTGTCATGTTGTATTGCTAATATGGCTTGAAAAAAAACTGAGATTGGGAATATTAAATCACGCTGCTGATTTTTGAGACAATATGGTTATTTAAATTTGAGTATGGCTTCGCTCATTTACAATACAATTGTACTCAAAGAAAAACGAGTTTGTTCAGGTACTCATTTTATGTACATTTTTATTTCGATGTAAATATTTCATTAATGTTTATTTGCGATAGAAATAGATTTTCTAATCTGGGTCAAATCAATGTATAATCAGTGAATGAATCGAATATAAATTATCTAGTTTCTGAGCTGAAGAATACTGCACTGTGAAATAAAAGTTATTAAAAATGAGTACATGAACGTACTAGTTTTTTAAGTACAATTGCATCGTAAATGGGCGATGACGTACTCAAATTTAAGCAATCGTACTTTCGCCAAAATGAACAGTCTGATTTAATATTGCTAATATCAACTTCTGTTCAAGTCATCTTAACAAAGCAACCTGAAAAACTAAAAATAGCTGTTCAGAAGATGGTTTTCAACACTATTTGATGTCGATTGCTTAAATTTAAAATAATGTATTACTGCTCAATTATCTTACTTCCCATTTTTTTTCGGCACGCCTTTTTAACATTAGTTCTGTTTATAACTTCTTAGCGTCGCCTTAAGAGCTTAACGGTTAAGACTGTGGACTGTGGTGCCTGAGAATCTGAGTTCGATTTCCGGTAAGCCTAAGTTACACTTGTCGATATTTTGAAGTCATTCATGAAGACAGCCTATGTAGGCAACCTACTGCTTTTTTTTTCGTTTTTGAGTACATGTATTTTTCAAAAATGAAACTTATGTATTCGGTGCTATGATAAGCATCGAATGTAATCAAGAATTAGTAAATTTTACTTATATATGAATACCTATTTTTAATAGTGTGACATTCATTTAGAGACAATAAATTCCAAGAAATTTTGCCTTCGTTAAAAATATAGCAATATCAGTTCAATTTATCAGTTTGAAATTTTTAAAACCCTAATATCCCATTACAATAATTGCATTCATTACAGACCTATTCCTCAATTTATACCCCACTCACAAAACACACCAACAGTTTCCTTTATGCATCAACCATTATCTCCGCCAATCAATCGCCAAACACTCCCCAAAGCAGCATTACCTCCCCAGCAAGGGACCACTAAAAAAAAGAACCTCCATAGGTAAACAACCCATTCGAACGCTTTGCTAAATTAGAATCACGCTTGTGGAAGTTCGTACCTTATTATCTTCAGGCAAGCGAAGAACTTACCTGGAACCCTGTATGGCTATTTTTTTGTGTGCTGTACCCTTCTTGAACAACAGATGGCAAATATTTGTTTCCTAATGCGATCCTTCCGAGCCAATGGCTGGCGTGCCTCTGTAATAACTCCCAGGGCAGCGATTGCGGTGAATTTAATGGCCGTTGCAATCGATCACGTTCCATTGTCCGACTGTTACGCGGAAAAGGGCCGTTTCTTATCGTCTGCGTCATTAGGCCTTTGGGTGTATCCTCGATTATTTTTAGGTTGTTTGGTTGGAATTAACAACGCCACTAGAGCTGCACAAGGGCTATTGGTAATGGTTCAGCATCAAACCCGAAGGTTTGGTTTTGTTAATTAACGCCGCACTAGAGCTGCACTGTGGGCTATTGGCGACGGTTCGGGGTCAATCTCGAAGGAAAGACCCGGGAACACATACACATTCATATACACATTCATATACACATTCATACACACATTCATACATGCACCTCGTTATTTTAGAACCATGGTCAGATGACGAGGAAACATCTGAACTGGCACCCAACGCCTTCAATAGACATCGGGACTTTGGACCCCGATCAGATTTATCGTGCACCAGTCCCGTATACACGCCAGTATAATTTGTTGGATATTCTGGACGACTTTCTAGTATTTTTGTAGCGAAGCTGTCAACCCTCCGATAACAAGATCTCTACTTTTTTACTTTTCTATGTCAAGTCCATTGCACGGATTCGAACCATCAATCCTCTGATTAGTAGCTGAACGCCTTACCAACTGAGCAACTGGGGATCTCCAACCCGAAGGAAAGTCCTGAGAACAGTGCCTCGGAATTTTGAACAATGATCAGAGGACAATGGACATGAACAAGACTTGGGCTGGCACCCAACTCACTTTACATAAACTGATAAAAATAGGTATTCAAAAATAAATAATATGTACTCATTTTTTATTAGATTCGTGCTTATCAGGGCTTCGAATACATAAGTTTCATTTTTAAAAAAGTTATGTACTCAAAAATGAGTACAATGAATAAAAAGAGTAGTCGCATATATACATATGCTATACCTTCATAAATTTCTTTCAATATATACTTTGATGAGAATCGAATCCATATCGGCACCGCTCAAGCACCGCAGTCCTGTTAATTATTCGTTAAAATACCTATCTTGAAGATGTTATAAACAGAAATATTAAAAATAGGCGCGCCAAAACAACGGAAAGTAAGATAATTTAGTTTAACTCATTTTACATTTAAACAATCAACATCATATAATGTAGAAACCATCTTTTGAACAACAATTTTATGTTTGTCAGGTCGCTTTGTTAAGATGGCTAGAACAGAAGCTGATATTAGCAATATTAAATCACAAAGTTCATTTTTGAGAAAGTAATGTCACTTAAATTTAAGTAAGTCATCGCTCATTTACGATGCAATTGTAATCAACGAAAAACGAGTAGGCTCAGGTACTAATTTTTAAGTACCTTTTTCTTACAGTGTAGGCGTGAGGTCTGTGGATTACGACAGATTTTATGTTTTTTGTGGTCGACCAGGAATGACGGACGAGTTGGCAACTAACCAATCATTGTGGGTATAAGCTCGCTACACTGTCAGATACGATATTCGAAACCACAACAAACTAATTGTGAGTTGAATACTCCACCGTTTGCATGTGACAGTTAGGGATATATATAAAAGAGAAGAGGCTTAAACATTGCCTCATAGTGAGGTGCGAAGAATTCAAACTGAGATGGCACTCCACTATCCAAACTGCTATTTAACGAAAAACGTGATGTTATTTGATTGCGACAGAATAACGTGTACCAGACCCCTATAGGTGACCAATATTTGGCAAACGACGAGAATCGAACTTGCAATTTTCCAATTACTACATTTTTGTTGGCCATAGGGACTGTATATGAACTAAAAAATTTAATTGAATATATTTTAATATTTTACTTTATCTGGGGTATTTTTGCCGAAGCTTATACAATTTACTTATTATTTTTATGGATTCAAGTTTGAAGTAAATATTATCACATATTTAAATTTTTATATTTTCTTTCTTTGTATAGTTGTTCTTAAACATATTTACAACATTTTATTTAGTTATTATTGCCTATTAAGCGTTTATGTTTTTCTAAATATTTTTTTATATAAATATTCTCTTTGAAACAAAAATCAAATCATTGAAACGAAATCAAAATCATCAAAAATTTTAAAATGTTTGGATAATAACCCATTTGCGAAGTTTCAAAACGCATACTAAAACTAAATAGTTGTTATTAATGACCAATAAACGACTTATTTACAACTTTATGCCTCATTTGGATTAATAAGTTTGATTGAACCTATAACTTTCGAAATCTACAGAAAAGCTGTATTTGCTTTAGATTTTTGTCTCTATCGCTTGTTTGAGATAAGGTTTTGCAATGTATAATTCAAATATATCTTCACAGCTATTAATAATTATTTTTTACACTTCTAAGCAGACTACCATTTATGCAATGATGCAAGTCTTACAAGATTTGATGCGACAGCATCAAATCTACCATATTTACATGACAACAATATGACCAGTACTCGTTCAGTAAAGTCCCTATTAACACCCGATCCCTTTCAGCATGTCCGGCTTCTAATCGTCCGGCAGCATTCCTGATGGGGGTGAAGGAAAGTCGTCTGCGACGTTCCCATTGCTTAGCTTCCTACTAATGGTTAGGCCCCATATCACTGTAATTGGTTCAACCGAATGGTAGAAAACAAATATCAACCTCTAACTGTGATAAGGGGCCTTCTTTCGAAATTGGACTCCATCGTTAAGGGTAAGTTGTGCAGAACATATTTTTATCCTTGCTTGGGAAAAAGTGTGTGTGTAAATGAGAGCAAGTTGCATTTATACTGTGAGGGAGGGATAAAATATTTTATTTAAGATTTTGTTCCGATAAAGTTACATACACACTAGATAATGCGGGAATCGACCAAAAATTAGAATTTTTTTACTTTATAAAGTACTTTTTAAATCCTTATTTTCGTTTAATGTCTATAAAGTCCCTTATAAAGTACTTAGAAAATTCTGTTTTTGTTTCATGTACATAAAGTCCCTCATAAAATACTTAGAAAATCTTTATTTCCTTTCATGTCCATAAAGTCCTTTATAAAGTACTTCAAAAATACTTATTTTCATTTGATGTCCATAAAGCCCCTTATAAAGTACTTAGAAAATACTTATTTTCATTTGATGTCCATAAAGTCCCTTATAAACTACTTAGAAAATCCTATTTTCGTTTTATATACATAAAGTCCCTCATAAAGTATTTAGAAAATCCTTATTTTCGTTTCATGTACATAATGTCCCTCATAAAGTACTCAGAAAATCCTTATTTCATTTCAAGTCCATAAAGTCCTTTATAAAGTACTTAGCAAATACTTATTTTCATTTGATGTCCATAAATTCCTTTATAAAGTACTTAGAAAATACTTATTTTCATTTTATGCCGATAAAGTCCCATATAAAGTACTTAAAAAATTCTTATTTTCATTTCATGTTCATAAAGTTCCCTATAAAGTACTTAGAAAATCATTATTTAATTTCATGCCCATAAAGTCTCTTATAAAGCATTTAGAAAATCATTATTTTTTGTTCAAATTATCCTCAGAAAGTTTCAGGTTACAGAAAGCTCTTAACAAGTTCTTGAAACGACTATCATTTAAATCTTTTTTCAATACCTCTATTAAAAATATTTTATATTAATATCAATTAAACACAACTTTGAATATGAGTAAAAAAACCATGGCTTATTTGCACCCGATTGGTTTTTGATGATTGCACCTATTTTCTTCGTTTATATTCATTTATGTAATTTTTTTTTACTTGAAAATTTATTTGCTATTTTATAGCTAACTTTTTGTACCAAATGAACACAAGTAGTTTGATTTAAAAAATAAGGTCCTTATTAATTGCTTTTAAGGTCCTTGAAAAGTCCTTATAACCTCCCGATCTTTTTCTTTCAAAACGTTTTTCTTTTCGTTTTTCTTTCAGTACAATTGCATCGTAAGTGAACGATCACGTACACAAATTTAAGTCACCGTACTTTCTCAAAAATCAGCAGTGTGATTTAATACTGCCAATCTTAGCTTCTGTTCAAGCCATCTTAACAAAGCGACCTGACAAACATCAAATATTTGTTTTGATGAAGATTTTCTGCATTATATGACGCTGATTACTTAAATGGAAACTGAGTTAAAACATTTCAATTATAATACTTCCCATTCTTTTGCCACACCTTTTTAACATTACTTCAGTTTAAAACTTATTCACATCTCTATGGTAGTACAGCGGATAAGGCCTTGGACCACGGTGCCTGAGATTTCTTGTAAGTCTTGGTTGTAATAGTTGATATTTATTTAAAATTAATTTCGAAGGCAGTCTATATATGCAAGCAAATCCTCTTTTTAATCATTGTACTCTATTTTGAGTACAAGAATTTTTCAAAAATGAAACTTATATATTCGAAGCTACGTTAAGAATTCGATGTACTCAAAAATGAGTACATTTTACTTATTTTTGAGTACCTATTTGTAACTGCGTATGGCGCCCAATTTTTATCTGCCAAACATATATTTGTTTTTCAAAATTAAGTTTGCAGGTGCGCTAAAACTGCGTCAAACAAATCTTTACTTCGACAAGAATCCATCGATTTTACATTTACTCACAGATCAATAACCGCACGCCGTTAAAATTACCTACAAGAATAAAAAATCCCATCTTCCTCCTAACGCAAATGACAGACTTCGGCGAAACTAACACTCATTTTAGGAAGACTTATTGACAACAACTTCTGAGGAGTCGACCAATGACAATACCTAATTACAAACGAACCGTGTGTTTATCTTTCACGGGAAAAAAAGACGAAACTTAAAATCCGAAATTCAAACTTACGCAACTTCAAACAAACAGAAAGTCAACAAAAAGATTTTTCTACTGTAGTAAAATTCATCGTCAGTGTCTTTTATTTGATTAAAATCCATCTTCTAGTCAAAGAAAGTGATAAATAAGCATTGAGCAAATGTGCATTTCTAATTTTGATTTTATTACCATTTTGTGGAGTTATATAAATAGTAAAATAACGAAAATATTGCACTTTTATTTCAAGTGCGTTAATTTTGAATTTAGAAGCTTAATTTAATTTAATACATTAATGAGCTAATTTATGTTTATTTTACAAAGATTTTTTTTGCTGTTAATAAAGTAGGTTATTGTTGTGACATAAAACTTCAGTAAATGATAATTATCTAGAATTTATGATAAATTACGCTTCACAAAATTGGGTTAAACATTCATAAATTTAACTAATAGTTAATAAAAATTCATAATTTTAATTAATAGTTAATAAAAATTCATAATTTTAATTAATAGTTAATAAAAATTCATAATTTTAAATAATAGTTAATAAAAAATTCATAAGTTTAATTAATAGTTAATAAAAATTCATAAATTTAATTAATAGTTATTAAAAATTCATAATTTTAATTAAAAGTTAATAAAAATTCATAAGTTTAATTAATAGTTATCAAATAACTGAATAAATTCATTTTCATATAAAAACTTTAAATTGCTTATTAGCGTCATGTTTTCTTTCGCGTTCAGTCGGCACGAAATTTGAGTGGTTTCAGTTGGGACTCGAACTAGTGACATATTGTTCCGTAATCCCAGTCACAAGATTCGAGCATGAATGGGCTGTAGTAGAGCGAATATGACGTCTTAATTGTGAAACCAACATCTCAGACCGAATGGCCTCAGACAGTTAAAAAATACTCGTGATTGGCTGATGAATTGGGAAATGTGTAACAGTGAAACTTTATGAATGGAATGACGTAATTAACCACGTGTCTGAGGCCATACATGTTGGCCTCACTTTGATGTTAGCGAGATTATAACATTATGTTTTCTCTACTATGAAGGATCCATGCTCGAAAGTCACAACCGACTAGGATACAAAGGCTTGTCATAGATCTAGATCTTGGGCTTATTTTTTAAGATGTTTGTTTTTACAATAATTCTTTTTAATGTATTTTTAAACAGACCGTTGATATTTGTGTGACAAACGTACAAATGGTCAGTGCTCCGGGAAATTATTTTTCTTTTGATACCTCATTTGTAAGATTTATATAATACAGAAGTTTACTACATTTTAATATTTTTTATTATCATAAGAAATAAATTAATGCCCATAATTGCCCCAAATTAATGCCCAACTCTTATTATGTGACTAATAATAAATTGGTCTTGTTGTGAATATACATTGTTAACAATTTAAGATCAACGATGTACCATATATTGGTATAAAAGATATCAATACCAAAAAATGTTGCCAAATGAATTTAAATGTCGCCAAATGAACTAAAAAAACGGAGGTTTCACCGGTAATTGGTTCAACCTATTTAACTGCAACCGAACTTTTCGCTTTCGCTATATCAACAAGCTAAGGAATCCCCTCCAAGAAAGACACCGGCGAACTAGGGCCTCTGTGGTCCAGTGGTTAATGGCGTTCAGCAATGAATCAGAGGATTGCTAGTTCGACCCCGATCGGTGGACTTGCAAAGATAAGTAAAAAAGTCGTCATTTTGCGATCGTAGGGTTGCCAACTTCGCTATAAAATTACTAAGAAAACTTGAAAAATGTTGAAACTACTCACCAAATGTTGGTTACAGCTAAATGGGTACCAAATTTTGATGCAAGGTCGTAATAATTTTTAACAGTGTAGGTCTAAACATAACACAGCTTATCGATAAAAATTGATAAATGTTTAATTTACACCATGTTTTAAAAACATAAACGGATGTTTACATCGATTTTTCATATAAGTCTTTAATCTAGACCATATTTTTAAGAATCTAATTACCCCAACAAAATTTTTATTATAAACAGAAAATAGTCTGGCTCCAGACTGACTTAAAATATATTTATAGTATTATCTAAATCTTTTAAAATTCATGTTTGTAATTAGATTTATAGCAGTTATTATCCAGAAACACCACTTTTTAAAATATTTATTACATTTATGAATATTTATAAATATTATTTTTAAAAAATAGCGATTCAGTTTTTTTTTGTATTCCCCTTAAATTTGAAAAATTTGCATAAAAAATCTAGATTCTTTTAATTAAAATATATATCTTAATATTTTTACCATCTATTTCTCTTAGCTATCATTCACCTCTTATAACTCATTTAATTCGTTTCATTTAATATAATAATATACGTTAGGAACTTCAATTTATCCTAATTCAACAAAAGCCATACTCCATCAACCAACGTAATCGCCGACAACCAATAACTCTTAGAGAATTTAATGCGTTTGGTTAGCAAATGGTTCTGCAATTTATCATATCCGCAGTCGAGCGCTGAAAAACTTGTTATGTTCTTTTTCACCCAGTTTCCACTACGATGGATTAACGAAAAACTTTTTGCGAAAAAAAATATGTAATATCAATCAGAATGATTAAATGTTCTTTTTAGTGTATGTATACGATTCTCTTCTATTTAAGAAATGTAACATTTAGTTTTGAGAAAGTTGACGTTTTCCGTATTAAGCTATAACTGTGTTACAAAACCATACGTCATCTTTCTTGACGTAAAACGTCTATAAAATCAACTACATGGAGTATCAGGAGCCATCAGGAGGTAAAAGCCATGTTACATTTTCGGGGTGATCCATTTCGACACATTTTTTTAACATTTAATCATTAATTATTTATTTCAATGGTGTGTCATTTTAATTACTCCGTCATTTGGCGGTTTTAGTAAGAAATAGGCCAAGTGTTTTAGGTCAAGTGTGCACAATTATATTAGTTTTATCATCTTAAGAATACTTCAGTTCATTTGGCGACATTTATATTCATTTGGCAACATTTTTTTAATTCATTTGACGCTATTTTTATTCATTTGTCGTCATTTGTGGGAATGGAAACTCTAAACTCAAAGTTGTCGATGAAAATTGATTTAATAGAGTGACCTTTTATTTTTTACTTTTGCACATACATGTTATAGATAAACATATGACATTACACAAAGACTGGATGAGTAGTCAAATTAGGAAAAATTATAGTATTATTAAAACTTCAATGTATTTAAATTTTTAATAGGCGTAATCAAATAATATATTTTAATAAACAATTGAAGAAGTTGTTTGTATAGTTTGCCAAGCGACACATTCTTTTTTACATTTAATCATTAATTATTTATTTCAATGGTGTGTCATTTTAATTTACTCCTTATAAGGCAGTGGTATTTTAAACCGACTGAAAGTGCACCAACCAACCGCCAAGACCGGTTATCAATACAACAGTTATGTATATTTTTAAATGCATGTTTTACTAAGATTTCTGTTCTAATTTAAATATATGAAAAATACTTTTTTTGTAGGATAGAAGATGTCCCTCTCAACCACTTTTGAAAAAAATTTCATCGCTCATTTATGATGCAATTGTACTCAAAGAAAAACGAGTACGTACATGTACTCATTTTTAAGAAAATTTTATTAGAGTGTAGTTAGCGTTATATTTCCAAAGTGTTACAAATTGCTTAATACCTTTGACTGCTTTCTTTGATTTATTGTAGCAATCTTGTCAAACGAATTGGTTTATTCTTTCAAAGAATAAAGTAAATTCGTAAATGTATAATCTAAGAATAAAATATACGTCTTTATTTTATGAAGGACAATGAAAGTTTATTCTTCACACAGTGTAAATTTAAACTACGCTCCACAGAAATAAATAAGCCAATTTCTTAATAAAAAGGAACACTCAATAAAAAGGAAATGCTAATACCTTAGCAATTTTCCTTAATAACAAGGAAGAATGCTGAGGTATTAGCATTTTTTTTCTGGAAAACTGTCGATAGTCATAAAATACCTATGGAAAGCAACCACTATAAAATTAACAACTATCATTTGAAAAAGTATTGAAATAGATGCACAATATAAAAAAAATATTCCCAGACAAAAATTAAAAAAGTTCGCCAACGAATGGAAAATAAGAGAAGTATTTTGTAATAACTCTGTTCCTTTTTAACAAATAGACAAAAAGTAAAATTGGTTATTAATATATCTAAACCTAATTAAGTGAACACAAAATTAAATAAATCTTACTTTTGACCTTACTCTATTTTAGGCTTGTTAAGTTTTATTAAGGTAAATTCTACGGTTGAGATTAGTACGAAATGCATTTAACTTTTACGTTAAAAGAAAAGTATATATGTGGAATTCCATGTAAATGTACCCTAGAAGTGAATTTTAAAATAATTTTTTACAAAGTTGGAAATTTTATATTTGATAGAAAAATAGTTGACTTTATTAAATTTTGAATTAATAAAAATTTTTGGGCATGTTTTGTGACCAAGGTCCAAATTAAAAATAGTTTGTAATGAAAATTAACTTGCTTGTATATGCATTATTTGTACTGCTTTATTCCTAAGGTAAAATACATTTTCTGAATTTTTTGTGTATAGGTAAGAGAAATAAAATGTACAACCATAATCTTTACTTTATAAAAAAATATCTAGGTTTAATTATTGAATTAGAACGAAATGAAATAATGATTTTTCAATTGCAGTGTAAGTCACAAAAAAGAACAAAAATTTGAATTTGAATTTAAGTAATCGCATTTTCTCAATAATTAGCAGTGTGATTTAAAATTGCTAATCTCAGCTTCTGTTCAAGTCATCTTAACAAAGTGACCTGACAAACTTAAAACAGTTGTTCATAATATATTTTTTCACATGATTTGATGTCAATTTCTTAAATGGAAACTTAGTTATTACAACTGAAGTATTTTACTTCCAATTCTCTTGGCACACCTTTTTAATATTTCTTATGTTTATAACTTCTTCAAGTCCCCTTGTTGTACAAAGGATAAATCTCTGCACTGCGGTGCCTGATCTGGGTTCGATTCCCTGTAACTCTTGGTTGTAATTGACGATATTTATTGAAAGGGATTTATGAAGGCATCCTATGTAGGCAGCATCTGCTATTTTTATTCGTTGTTACTCATTTTTGAGTACATGTCTTTTTCAAAATTTATACTTATATAATCAGAGCCTTCGAGCATGGATCCTTTGTAGTAGAGGAGTCATAACATCACCCTCGCTAACAGCAAAGTGAAGCCAACATCTATGGCCTCAGACACGTGGTAAATTATGTCATCCATTCATAAATTTTCACTGTTACACATTTCCCAATTCATCAGCCAATCGCGAGTATTTTTTAATTCATTATTTTGAAGAGATGGCACGTGATATGGGCATTTTGCTCTGAGATGTGGGCTTCACGATTATGACGTCATATTCTCTCTACTACAGACCATTCATTCTCGAAGATCAGAGCCATGATAAGCATCGAATGTACTCACAAATAAGTACATTTTACTTATTTTTGAGTACCTATTTTTAATAGTATCTGACATTACCGCAAACAAACACAGACCCACCTTTCAATTTACTAGTAAAATTACTTATGCCTACACGGGTTTAACAGAATTATCGCCTGAATTTCTCTGGTCTACCTCCCTAATATTCAGGAACTATTATTGTCGCTCTACCAAAGTGGTTATACGCAATAGCGAATGTGGAAGCGCTCTGTGAGTAAACTGAATCGCATTGGGTTTCACAGTAACGTGATTCTGAGTTAACACGAAACCCATTTCATGGGAATTGTCCAGTTCTCCAATTGCTTTCTCTCTATCATATTACCAGGGCTACTCTAGGGCAGACATATATTACTGTCTAACAGTACTATGTTTGTGTTATTGATTAAACATTGGAGTAACTATTTGTCTTTTAGGAACGCGCTGCAATTCATTTATAAATGTTGTAGATCTTCAATTAGGACTTTAAACAGCTTTATGACTAGTTATATATTTCACAGAATTAACACTTTTAATATGTTATTAATTATACGCTCTTATGATTAATATTTGGGTTTAGAATAATTGGTAATTATATTTAACCTTCTAAATTGGCAAATAGGGTAACGAAATTGGGAAGTTCCCTTTAATTTATATATTTTAATTTATTATTCCAACATATGCCTTTTAATTTTTTTTTAATTATTTTAATAGTGATCAAATTTTGATATTATGCCAATGGTTTTTTTATTAAACAGTAGTTTTTATTAATTTCAAATTTATTTGCGTGAGGTCAAAAACTGAAAATACACTGACGGATAAATAAGTAGCAATTACTCAGAATGTTAAACATAATATATCGGTTAATATGAATTATTAAATTTGGTTTTATAAATAGATCATTTAATTACTTCAATTTTTTTAAAAAAAAGTACAAAATAATTTTTAGCACATTATTTTGAACTAAATAAATAATAATACAATAATAAACCCGGTTGATATATTTATTTATTACGGAATGGTTTTTTTCTATACGTTTTCCTTGACACAGCGCAAATTCTTGCATTTTTCAAATTTATCAAAATACAAATTCTAACATAAGTGTTCTATTGCAACAAAAATACCTCACCTTATTCCCCAAACATTTCTAAACAAACTAATTAAATTTAATAGTTATCCGATAGTTACTATTTGAGAAATAGTTCAAAATATGGAATAGGAAA
This sequence comes from Troglohyphantes excavatus, assembly GCA_963932185.1. Taxonomy (NCBI): domain Eukaryota; kingdom Metazoa; phylum Arthropoda; class Arachnida; order Araneae; family Linyphiidae; genus Troglohyphantes; species Troglohyphantes excavatus. Next base: position 63,996,913 of record OZ010669.1, on the reverse strand, counting down.
TATGTTTAGCAATTGTCAACGGCAGTTACTTTTACTTACAATAAAGATATAATTTTACAAATACAAAAAGAATCCACAAATATTAAAAAATAGCATGTTTTTATTCAGAAATTAAAAATTACTGACAAATCAATCAATTCCCCTTAAAATCCCACAACAACCACCGCCACAATTTATTAAATCAATTTCCCCCAATCAATGTAATTATTTTCAACGAACATAATTCGGAATTAATCCTTTGAAGAAAAATAGGCTTAAAAAATAAGCCTTCGCCACTTTTCAGCCACTCCCTTTCAAATTTTTCACACTTTTTTCTATGGAGCGCTTCCCATTCATCAGTAACTATCTCCCCCTGAAAAAGATATCTTCATTTTTTATCATCTTCAAGAACAGAATGACTTTTTTTAGGGTTTTTTATAAGGTTATATTGTTTTAGGCGATGGCGTGGAAAGGTCGCAGCGCCATTCATGAGAAACTCTCTTCAAGATGTTTCTCAGAGTATTTTTCTAAAGGTTTTTTATTGTCATGGAAAGTAAGTACTTTGTGGAAGGGAAATCTTAACTGTCGTTATGAAAAGCTATAAGTTAAGATTTTATTTTTCAGAAAAAAGTTGTGGTTATAAGGGTTTGTCAGTTAGACAGTCATTAAAGTAAACGTAATGTAGTAAATAGAAGGGAGTACACTTTTAAAAATTGGTACTCAAAAATAAATAAAAGGTACTCATTTTTGAGTGCATTAGATGCTTATGATAGCTATCCGAATACATGTTTTAATGTTTAAAAAAGACATGTACTCAAAAAAAGAATAAAATAATGTGATCATTTTTGAGTGCATTAATTGCTTATCATAGCTATCCGAATACATATTTAATTTTTTGAAAAAGACATGTACTCAAAATAGAATACAATGAGTAAAAATGGATTAAAAGAGCAATTGCTTGCCTACATATGCTGCCTTTATAAATCAATTTCAAAAAATATCAACAATTACAACCAAGACTTACCGGGAGTCGAACCCATATCCTAAGGCACCGCAGTCCAGAGCCTTATCCGTTGTACTACAGAGGTCGACGTGAAGAAATTATAAACAAAGGAAATGTTAGAAAGGTGTATCAAAGAAATTGAAACTAAGTTAATTGAGTTGTACTATCTCAGTTTCCATTTAAGCAGTCGACATCAAATAATATGGAAAACCATCATCTGAAAACCTATTTTAAGTTTGTTAGGTCGCTATGTTAAGATGTCTTGAACAGAAGCTGAGATCAGAAATATTAAATCACACTGCTAATTTTTGAGAAAGTACGATTACTTAAACTTGAGAATATCATCGCTCGTTTACGATGCAATTGTACTCAAAGAAAAACGAGTATGTTCAGGTACTCATTTTAAATACTTTTTATTAAAGTGAACATGTGAAAAATTTAGTATTTGTAAAATATCCATCTTATTTCTATTAATATTTTTTAATAATAACTGTAACAGATCATTTACTGGTTCCCGTCACACACCTTTAATGGTACCCCGTCACAGACCTGTTGCGAGTGCCCGTTAATTCTTAACTGTACCCGTAGCGATGCAGCGCCCTCTACGCGTATTCGTCTGTAAACAATCAGTTGTGCTCTTGCTCTGGTACGTGCGGTTGAACCGTTACAAACCCCGAGATCTGTAATAGTCGTTAAACTTGTAACAAATAAATGTAGTGTTGTTAAACCCATTCTGGTTTTATTTGAGAAATGGGAAACCCGCGCTATAAACTGGCGGCCCAACGTTTAGGCCCGTGCATTACCAGCTAGCGAGAGCATGGCTCCATCATTTTTTGTTCAGGTAACAAAGGAAACGGCGGTCGCCGGTTACTAAAATGATGAAAAAATAATTTGTTCGTAACCATCGAACGAGGTGTCTACAACAAGCTGTGTTTGGACAATATAAAGATAAGTGGAATTTCATTGTCGTTTTACGAAATCGAAACCAGATGTGTGACGCACATCAGTGCAGTGTTTCACTGTCAATTTAAATTTGAAACAGTCAAATTTTTAAAACTAATCTTGTAGTTTTGTGCTTATCTTTTAGTGTATTTAAATGTTCATGTAATGATTTAAATGTTTAAATTCATTTTCTCTCAAGATTGAATATTTTGATAGTCCGGTTCGCCAGTAACCATTTTGCCATTTTCAAAAGTTTAACGCATGGCCAGCGTCAGTGTAACTCTTCTTTGCACCTTGTAACCACACAGTTGGGAGTGGAACTTTCGAAGAGCGTTCGAATGTTTTGACTAGAATTAACTTTGTTTTGAAAATGTGTTAGTCATTCGCAAACGATAATTGTGAAAGGGTTTTGAGAGTCGATTCTGATCGATTTAGAATTTATTTCTTTTTTCCCCCTTCTTTCTTCGTGATGTTTTTTTTATTATTTTGTTCTATCAGAATATAATGGTATTTTGTATATGAAAGTTAAAGTGTGTTCTTTCAAATGCTTTTCGATCCCTGTTTTATCGCTAGTGTGTCTTGAATTAATATGAATGGTAGTATTTTAAAATTTAAACTAAGGTGCTGAAATTTAATTTTGAACATTTGTTGATATTTTAAGAAATGTTTGCATACTAATTAATGAAAGTCGTTCATTAAGAGTTGATTGTGCATTATTTAATATAAGATATTATGTGATTGTAATTAAAATTTTAAGTATAAATTTTTCAAAGAGTGTTATATTTCTGATAATATAATTTGGTAGTGTGAATTTATTTCATAAATTTTAAATTGATATTATTTCAAGATTATTGTAATAATAATTTTTTGAAGTTGGTAAATGTCATTTTAATGAAAGTTTAAGGGTAATTCTCACTTACAGAAGAACAATAGTAACCTTTAGTTGAACTGTTACTCCAAAGGTTTTAAGACTTTAGTTTCAGACTTTTAAAATTTTGTGACTATATTTACTACCAGTGTTAAAAACATAGGTCAAGAACTCTAAGTGATTACATCGAAATGGCGTTCCTCGCTAAGGGAAAGAAAAAAGATCTTCAGGCACTGGCATTCGAGTTGGATGTGGATGGTGATGACAGCTTAAAAGTGATTCAACTAAAGACCAACATCCAAGAAAGCAAAGCGTATTCAGAAGACCTTGCATTTGTACAAGCCAGATTTGAAGAAATCGTTGCAGAAAGAATAGCACAAGAAGAACTTCTAGAACAGGAAAAGAAACGAAGGTTAGAGCTTGAATTTGAGGAGAAGAAACGAAGAGACGAATATGAACACGAACTTCAGAAGCTAAAGATACAGGGTGAGGCATCCCGTTTTCCCGTGCACCTTGGCCAGGACGCAGCGTTCACAGCAGCCAGGCCGAAATGGGAATTGCAAAGTCTAATTCAGAAGTTCGATCCTGCTACAAACGACATTAGTTTGTACTTAGTACTCTTCGAAAGGCAAGCTCGGAGGGCAGATATTCCTGCAGAATTCTGGGCCTCCCATTTGATTGGCTTACTGCCATACGATGTAGCACAACTAATAGCTAGGGAAGCAGAAGAAGTCGCCCAAGACTTCGAAAAAGTGAAACAGTTGTTACTCAAAAGATACAAGCTCACTGCTGAAAAATTTCGACAGCTGTTTACAAAACATAACAAGTCGCCAGAAGCAACTTGGACAGATTACGCGTACGAAATAAAAAACTATTTTCACGGATGGATTTCCGGATTGAAGGTGACCAGTTTCGAAGAACTTACAGACTTGATGATATCTGATCAGATTAAACGCCGTGTTCCACAAGAAGTCAAAGAGCACTTCATCGATGACTGGACACAAATAAAGACGACTACAGATCTAGTACAAAAGCTAGATGACTACGAGATTGTTCGTCCAAACAACAGAAATGACTTTACGTCAAATATCAAGAAGTGGTCCAATCCAAGATTTAATACTGGAAACTTCAGAAAAGTGGCGCAGAATCCAAAGCCAAGGCAAAATGAAAGAAATCCTAATCTAGAGAACAAGCCTGCCATATACTGCTATGGATGTTCCAGACCTGGTTTCATAAAGGCAAAGTGTCCGACATGCTCTCCAACGGCGAGAAATGAGAATTTCCCTGCAAATTCACTTACCATGTACACTTGCCATTCCAAGATGTCCCCTATTGCACTGATTGATGTGTGCATATCCGGTGTACGAGCCAGAGTTTGTGCAGACACAGGTGCCAGCAGATCAGTCGCTGGTGAGATCCTCTACAACCTGCTGAAGAGAAAAGGAGTGGAGTTCCAGGAGACTTCAGTAACCATGACCTTGGCAAACGGTTACCAAACTACTGAAGAGGCTTGCACAGCCACGGTGTCCATTGAGATTGAAAACAAAACAATCATTCTGGATCTCCTTGCCCTTCCAAATGCAAAAGGAAATCGAACTCTGTTGGGAACAGACTTCCTAGAAAAGTCGGAAATTGTTCTCGACATAAGAAACAAAAGGTGGAACTTTTGTGACAACCCTCGCCGAAAGGTTTATTTTGGGAATGACATCACATTGACGTCTCAGCAACCTGTCGAAACTCTTCCCATCAACAGCTGTAATCTCCGTGAAGAAGAAGGCGAGAGCTTGAACATCGAGCAAAGGCTCCAGGTCAATAATTTGCTTCAGGATTTCGAGGAAAGCTTCAAACCAGGGGGAGAAAGCACGACTTTCATAGAGCACCGCATTAATACGGGAACGCATGCTCCAGTTGCTTACCCACCCTACAGAGTTTCTCCTGCGAAGAAGGAAATATTGAAAAAAGAACTGGATGACCTCTTGCAAAAGAAAATAATCGAAGAATGCGAGTCGCCCTTTGCTGCTCCAGTTGTGTTGGTGCCGAAGCCAAATGGAAAAACAAGATTGTGCGTTGACTATCGCGGCTTGAATGCTGTGACAGTTTCAGACCACTACCCCCTACCGCGGATCGATGACCTTATCCATGACGCCCGACATGTGACATACATGTCCACTATCGATTTGAGGTCAGGCTACCATCAGGTGAGCGTGCATCCTGAGGATAAAGACAAGACGGCCTTTACAACCCAATTCGGAACTTTTCGATTCAACCGAATGCCGTTCGGTTTGAAAAATGCTCCAGCTACATTCCAAAGGCTGATGGACAGATTCAAAAGTGGTCTGCCGGATGTAAAGATACTAGTCTACTTGGACGATATTATTGTCTTATCCGCTACCTTTGAAGATCACCTAAAAGACCTCAAGAAAATTTTCCAGCGACTTTCCCAGTTCAACTTGAGGGCAAATAGAGAAAAATGTCAATTCGCCTGCCCAAAGGTTAAGTATCTAGGTCACTGGATAACTACCAAAGGAATCGAAGTTGATCCAGAGAAGGTTGAGGCTATCCTGAAGATACCAACTCCGAAGAACGTCAAACAAGAACAATCGTTCCTACAGACCTGTTCTTGGTATCGAAGATATATTCCAAACTTTTCAGAAGTAGCAATCTTACTAAGAAAAATGTCATTTGGAATTGGGGAACAGAGGAAGAAACTTCTTTCAAGACTCTGAAAGGACTTTTGGTTAGTCCACCGATCCTTCGTCAAAGTGATCCAAGTCAAGCATACACTCTCCGAACTGATGCCAGCGGTTATGCCCTTGGTGCAGTTCTCTTACAAGGCACCGGATCTGATGAACATCCTATCGAGTATGCCAGTCGCTTACTCACTAGTGCCGAAAGAAACTATTCGACTACAGAGCGCGAGGCTTTAGCTGTAGTTTGGGCTTTGAAGAAGTATCGTGCCTACATTGAAGGACAAGAGATTACTGTTGCATCCGACCACCAACCTCTTAAGTGGTTAATGAGTTTGAAGTCTCCTACGGGACGATTAGCAAGATGGGCTCTAGAAGTTCAATCTTTCAATTTGAAGTTAGAGTACATCCCAGGAAAATGCAACGTGGTCGCTGACATGTTGTCAAGACCTGCTTGTCAGCATGCCGAACCTTCATGTGAACTGTGTAGCATACACATCGACGTTCCCTCACATACTTCAAAAGAGCTCCGAGAAGAACAACTTAAAGACCCAGAAGTTGAGAAGATAATTCGTTGTTTCGAAAGCAATGAGAAAAGTGTAGACTTCGCCAACTGGACTGCACGTGGTTACCTGATGAATCAAGGAGTATTATATCGTTATGCACCAAATTCTGAAAGCGAAGAAGCACAACTAGTCGTTCCTGCTCATGAAGTCAAAACTATCCTAAGAGATCATCATGATGCTCCCACAGCTGGACATTATGGAGCAGAAGGAACATTTGACCGAATAGCCAAACGCTATTACTGGACTGGTATGCGTAAATTCATTACAGATTATGTCAAAAACTGTATTGAATGCAACCGATATAAAGCCTCTAACCAAAAACCTGCTGGTTTACTCCAAACTCCTGTTCCTGCCCAAAGATTTGAAACCATTGCAATAGATCTTTTTGGTCCTCTACCAGAAAGCAATGAAGGTATGAAATGGATTTTCATCGTTGAAGATGTTGCAACCCGATGGGTCGAGATATTCGCTCTGCCAGAAGCTACAGCAAAGGAATGTGCTACTACTCTTGTGGAGGAGGTATTCTTGAGGTATGGCATACCTCGTCGTATAATCAGCGACAACGGAACCCAATTCGTCTCTGCAGTAATGCAGCAACTCTGCTTTCTGTTAGACATAAAACAGTCCCTTACACCAGTTTACCACCCACAAGCTAATCCTGTTGAAAGAAAGAATCGCGATCTAAAACCTCGCCTTGCGATCTTGGTAGAAGACAAGCATGATTCCTGGTCACAGAGGCTTCCAGCCATACGTTTTGCTATGAATACCGCCAAGTGCCAATCAACTGGACAAACCGCAGCATTTTTCAATTTCGGTCGTGAACTTCGAACAGTCGACGATGTGACCAACGACTTAAGAAGCATTATAGAAAATGATAACTTCGTGCCCGAGATCACCCCATATCTCAAGAAATTCTCAAAATTCACGGCACAAATCAAAGAAGTCATCGAAACCCAACAAGATAAAAGAAAAATCTACGCAGACAAAAGGCGTAATCCGGTTCCACCATATGCTCCAGGTGATAAAGTATATGTGACCCTGCATCCCATCAGCAAGGCTGCCACTGGACAATCCAAAAAGTTTATGCCCAGACGAGATGGACCCTATGTCATCCTTACACAAAGGTCACCATCCACATTCGAAATTGCCAGCCTGGACAATCCCCAAGTGCCCCTGGGCGTGTACCACACTTCTGCCCTGAAGGCCTACACCCAGGACCCCATCGAACGTCCTTGCAATCCGTTGCGAAAGCGAGGACGGCCACCAAACTCACCCAAAAGAACTGATTCTGGCCCCTCGTCGGGACGTCGTCGGAGCCAGAGGGGGAGGATGTAACAGATCATTTACTGGTTCCCGTCACACACCTTTAATGGTACCCCGTCACAGACCTGTTGCGAGTGCCCGTTAATTCTTAACTGTACCCGTAGCGATGCAGCGCCCTCTACGCGTATTCGTCTGTAAACAATCAGTTGTGCTCTTGCTCTGGTACGTGCGGTTGAACCGTTACAAACCCCGAGATCTGTAATAGTCGTTAAACTTGTAACAAATAAATGTAGTGTTGTTAAACCCATTCTGGTTTTATTTGAGAAATGGGAAACCCGCGCTATATAACTCAGTTTCCATTTAAGCAATCGACATCAAATAATGTGGACTAATAAATATACATGTACTCAAAAATGAGTAAAAATGAATGACAAGATTATTTCATCGCTCATTTACGATACAATTGTACTTTTAAAAAAAAGCAAGTACGTTCATGTACTTTTTTGAAGCACTTTTTTTGCAGTGAAAAATACACAAAATAAAACAAAAATAAACACTTTTTAAGTTTGTGCGTTTAATGTTTATAGCGCTTTTAACAAAACGAATGTCCATTAGTTTTATAACAACTTCGTTTAGTACTCATTAGTTTTCTAATCAACTTGGGAATTAGGTAATTTGCCAGCCTTTGAGAAGATAAAAAAATCAATAATTACAAAAGGTCATTCTAGAACTTATTTGATTTATTTTGTTATTGTTTCACTGTATTTAAATATATAAAGCACCCTAATGTATTGTTTCAACATATATTAAATTAATAATGTAACATTTTAACTAGAAATGAGATTATGGGGCATAAAAGTTCATTTTCACACTTTTGTTATCCTTGAACTGTTTTTTGACATTTAACGTTGAACATTATTGAAGTTAGTTATATTGCAAAACAAGTGTTCAAAACTGAGTACATGAACCTACTCGTTTTTTTAGTATAAATGCATAGTAAATGTGCGATGCCGTACTTAAATTTAAGTAATCGTGCTTTCTCAAAAATGAGCAGTGTGATTTAACATTGCTAATCTCAGCTTCTGTTTTAAGGCATCTTAGCGACCTGGCGACAAACTTAAAACAGGTGTTTAGAATATGTTTTTTTTTTAATTATTTGATGTCGATTGTTTAAATGAAAACTGAGTTATTACAACTCCATTATCTTACTTTCCTTTCTTTTGGCACACCTTTTTAATATTTATTCTGTTTATAACTTCTTCGCGTCGCCTTGCTAGATTATCGGATATGGTTCTGGACAGCGGTGCATGTAGATGTGGGTTCGATTCCCGGTAAGTCTTGGTTGTAGTTGTCGATATTTATTGAAAGGGAGTTATGAAGGCAGCATCTGTAGACTTATTCATTTTTACCCACTGTACTCATTTTTAAGTGCATGTATTTTTCAAGATTGAAACTTATGTATTCAGAACCATGATTAGCACGGAATGTATTCAAAACTGAGTAAATTTTACTTATTTTTGAATGCCTAATTTTAACAGTGAACAAGCAGTATCCGGAAAGAAACATCATATTGCAATGTTAGGAAGATACATTTATAACTCCTTGACAAACAGTATGATCAACATAGATTTTGTATGCTTTATTAGTAAATTAGACTCCGTTTCGTGTAAAATCTTTAAATAAAGCAAAAACATCTTCGGAGTGGCATAGATGGGAGAAAGTAAAATACCAATTCTTATTTATACACTGTAAAAAAATGCTTAAAAATAAACACCTGAACCTACTCGTTTTTCTTTGAGTATAATTGTATCGTAAATGAGGGATGACGTACTCAAATTTAAGTAATCGTACTTTCGGAAAATGAACATTATGGTTTAATATTGTTAATGTAGCTTCTGTTCAAGCCATCTTAACAAAGCGACCAGACAAACTTAAAATAGTTGTTCTGAAGATGGTTTTCCATATGATATGATTCCGATTGCCTAAATGAAAACTCACTTATTACAACTCAATTATTTACTTTCCATTCTTTTGGCGTACCTTTTAAACAAGTCTTCTGTTTATAACTTCTTCACGTCGCTTTGGTAATACAACGGAAAAGGCATTGGACTAAGGTGCTTTAGGATCTGAGTTTGATTCCCGGTAAGTCTTGGCTGTAATTGTTGATACTTAGTAAAAGTGATTTATGAAGGCAGCCTATTTATGCTATCTTTTGCCCATTTTTTACACAGTACTTATTTTTTAGTACATGTCTTTTTCAAAATTGAAACTTAAGTATTTGGAGACATGATAAGCATCGAATATACTCAAAATTGAGTAAATTTTACTTAATTTTGAGTATCTATTTTTAACAGTGTATAATCTGCTAAAATGTTTTTTTTCCTTCGAAACCTTTCTTGCCATGCTCCAAATGGTAGCTCCGTGGCCCAGTGGATTAAGGTGTCTGCTGGGAATTCGAGGGTTCTCGGTTCGAACCTGTGCGACGGACTAGACTAAAAATAGTAAAAAAAGTAGTAATATTGCGATCGGAGGGTTGCCAACTTTGCTACCAAAATACTAGAATGTCGTCCAGAACATCTACAAAAACTAACGGTGTGTATACGGGACAGGTGCACGATCAATCTGATCGGGATCCAAAGTCCCGACACCTATTGAAGGCGTTGGGTGCCAGTTCAGTTGTTATCCTCGTCATCTGACCATGGTTCAAAAATACGAGGCATCGTTCCCGTGTCTTTCCTTCGAGATAGGCCTCAAACCGTCGCCAATAGCCCACTGTGCAGCTCTAGTGCGACGTTGATTAACAAACCAAACCAAACTATGTTCCAATACAGGTTATATCCAGAGAGTTGTAATATTAAATAGAGAGCGCCTTCAATACGACTCTCGTAAGGCCGCGGTGTCAAAATTGAAAAGAAAACCAACATCACGTGGTTATAGCGCTGCCACATTTGGCGTTCAGACATCTGCAGGAGTTTCAAATTTGGCGCACTTTCTTCTTTTTTGGTGATAAGGAGTTCTATCCGTATTCAACTTCTTAACATATATGTACGTATTTACTTATTTTCAAACAATATGCGCTAAATATTTCCTCTTCATTAACGAAACGAAAATATTTTATTTGTGTTCAATACTCGAAGAAGCGAAACTCTTTATATTTATCAGGTTTTATTGTTCATATTTTCTTATTGAAGTATACAAAATAACAATTGAAAGAACTTCGCTTATGGTAAATTTTTTGCATAGAAACGTAATGCAATTATTTCAAAATTACAAAGTAAGAAAAATCTCCTTAATATACCTGTTAAACTAAAATAAATTGTGCCACTTGTTAAAAAAAACGATATTTAAATACAAAATTAAACACAAAACCATATTACAATACTTTGATCTCGTTCAGTTCTGAAAGTCGCCAAGGCCTGCCAAGTAATATTTGACGCATGAATGAATTGGCATTTCCACATATCACGTGGTTTCAATGATGGACACACTGAAATCAGCATTTTTATTTCTCTATTTGTATCATTACACTATGGTTATATCAAATGTATTAAAAATTTTATTAAATTTCTATTAACACTCCACCAAAAAGTACTTTATGTAAGCATCTGCAGTAAAATATCAATTCCTTTACAGCAGCTGTAGGCGTATCAATTATAGTAGTGCCATATATCCCAAATTAATGAGCTGCTTGTAAGTGAAGACGACGTGTTGGAGTGAGTTATGTTACGGACAATCCAGACCATAGATTCGAGTCCAGTGGCTCTTAAACACGAGATATCAGGTTCCACGGTCCACTCATTACGCGTTGCCGTGACATGGGAGACGAGAATGAGCCGGGTCATTTGATGCTGGGAACAGCTCATGTGCATGAGACGGCCATTTCAATTTACTCGCTGGATTTGAATAGTTCTTGAATGAATAGTTACATTCTAACTAACTTCTTTTTAATATTTTAAATCTTTTCATTGTAGTATGTAAGATTTAATGTCATATTATTTTATGTTTAATATCTTAGGCTTGTATATATTAGCTTTTGTGTAAGTACGGATACCTCTAAATGGGCATCGGCGATGATGACGTTTTGCCATCACGATCAATCGCCAGCCATTAATCGATATTTTTATAATAATCGATAAGAACAATTATATCGATACATATAATTATATCGATATATACAAATATATCGATATATATACTATTATATCGATATATACAAATATAACGATATATATACTATTATATCGATATATACTATTATATCGATATATACTATTATATCGATATGTGGGTATATCCTATTATATCGATATATAGCATAATATTCATATGTCGGTATATACAATTATATCGATGTATTGTATCGGTATGTACTACTATATCGATATATACCGTAAAATGGGGCAACTTTGTGCCACTTTTTGAGTTTTTTTCAGAATATATCTATCATTTATGGACCAATTGCTCTGAAATTTTTACACAACATACCTACACATCTCGGCTATCCAATGATGTTTGGAAAAAAATGTTTTCTTTATAGAAAGGGAGGGGGAATTTTTTTCGTGTGGCACAAAGTTGTACCCGGTTGGGTACAACTTTGTGCCACTCTCTTTTCTGCCTCTAAAACACATTGAAACTTAATGTGGCACAATCTTGATCATACTTTTTTTCATACTCAGCTCATCTACTATGCTATGAGCAGGGAAATAAAATTTGTTCTCATAATTTTACTGTTTTTTTTTCGCATTTTCATCAATTTGGAAGTGTGCGAAATGGAAGAAGACGTGTTTTTTTTAAACTTTTAATGATAAACTGTTTCATTATACTACATTACAAAAATAATTTTAAATTACATTAGTGGAGTGTAGAGGCAACGCTATGAACTTAATATCATTTTCCTGACACAAACGCCGGACATGAAAACTAAGATGTGAACTGAGATTGTCTCCTATAAGTACCACTTTGTTTCCTGCGGACTAGTAACATGGTATATTCAAACCAATCTTCCTGATTTCTTCAGACCTTCAGATGGGGATGATTCAGCATCCTTTCTCTTCTTCAGCATAAATGCAAGTGAATTTCGATGAATTCCATACCTCTCTTGGGCCTTACGGATTGAAATCCTCTTCTCAGTAATTTCCCCTAACACCTTTTCAAGGTATTCATTAGTGTAAGCCGCATAAGGGCAACCTCCGACCTTCTTTCTGTCACCACGGACCATTATCTGCAAAAAAGTATTGAATAAAAAGCGGATTAAAGCTCAAAAAATAAGAAATTGAGTGGCACAAAGTTGTACCCCAAAGTTGTCATTTTTGATAACATGTGAGCTTATGGCGAAACTAACAAACATTTTGAATTGCTTAATACAGCAAATTGTAGATAATAATATAGTCATTAATGTATAAACTTACCAAATCTCCAGGGAACAACTAATATGAGGTCCAGATGAGACTCTCCTGGTATCTTTAAAACCTTCAAACACTGTGATCACAAACAATATTTTCTTGAAACCACAACTGATAACTGACCAGATTATTACATGCTCGTTTAGATTCAACATCATCATAGCTAACTACAGGATTTTTTCCAAACCTCTAGTTGTATTTATATTACCGCTATAACGCATTGAAGTCTGGAAACCGTCTGTGGCACAATGTTGCAACCTGTGGCACAAAGTTGCCCCATTTTACGGTATATACTATTAATTTATATCGATATACACTATATTTAATCAATATACACTATATTTAATCGATATATGCATATCGATATATCGGAATACACTATTAATGCATATCAATATATCGGAATACACAATTATATCGATATATATTATTATATCGATATGTCGGTATATACCATTATATCGATATATTGGTATGTACTACTATATCGATATCTACTATTAATATATATCGATATCTACTATTAATATATATCGATATACACTATTATTACTACAATGCGGCTCCGGGAAATTGTCAGTCAGTTAGCACAAATAAATGAATGGTTACAGTTACCATAGTTTAAAAGTCTTTGAAGAAAACTATTCTAATTCGAGTTCATATTTAACAAGCAAGAAAAAAGCAATTGCGTGTATATGTTATTGGACAATATTTTTATAACGTAATTTTTAAATAAAACTAATTATAGCGAAATATTATTTAAAATAAGCTTTATTATTAATGAATAAAAATGAAATAATACGAACAGTGACGTAACTATATATAAATAAGACTGCGGATTTTTTTATGCTAATCTACAATTTTATTCCGAGTTTGAGGAAATTTTGCTCACATGACCTTCAAAACAAGAGGAAGGTGACTGTCTACATGAGATTTAGTAACACCACCCCCATTCTCCTTCCCATCCTTTAAAACAGAAATGGCTTCTTACTAAAACCTCCAGATGGCTCCACGGTAAAGAAATCGGTCAACACTCTGCGTAAAGCCCGGGCAACGCCGGTTACTTCATCTAGAATGAGTAATTTTTAAAAAAAATATTAAACTCGAATGAATTTTCAAAAACGTAATAAATTTGATAAACATTGTTTATTGCTGAAATTGTTATTAAGTAATTCCTGCATGAAGCATAATTTAAACTTTTTAAACTTTATTGAGATTACGATTCAAAAGAGTAATTTGAACAAAAATACAAGTAATATAGTGAATTGTCAAATCTTTCTCTGGGTTTAATAAACGTTTGAAGAGAAAATTCTGACATATACAAACTTTTTTGTAGGTTTAATTTGCATACAGCATCTCCATATTTCCTAAAAAATATACATTTCAATATATCCATCACATTTGCATAAACTTGCGAGTTATATTTCCTGGCATAAACCAAGCTACAAACTGCAAATAACTTTAATTTCAAATAATTAACTGACACTTATATCTAGACAGAGAGCGAGAGTATTCAATCCTAGAGGTACCAATTTTCGCAAACACCCCAAATCTATTGACTACCCTTTCAGAATAGTTCAGGATGATCCAACACCACAGCATTATCTCTAGTTTACTTTCCAAAGCCAAGGAAATTCAATAACGGAAGTCAACTTATTCGGTGTCCAATGTTTGCGTTCAGGTTAATTACCCGTTTCAAATTTCAATGGAATGACGCATGGGATTTCAGGGACTTAACGAAATGTCAGGCCCGTCGAAACGTGATGCTTTTGAAATACTTAACGCTAAATCCGAGGCAGGAATTGCTTGCGATAAGCAAGCAAGACAAGCTTAGAATATAAAACATGTCATTATCTCTGGTCGACAGGATATTTCAACTTCGGTGACAGTGACCTAAAGTAGTATGTCCTAGTGACTTTAACATTGAATAAAGGTTTGGTAGTCATATAATTATGTTATTTACTAGATGAAGTTCCCGGCGTTGCCTAGGGAAAAACTGTTGCCTTCTGACGAAACAGCTTTACGTAGTGTTGGCCGATTTCTTCACCTTGGCGCCATTTGGCTGTTATAGTAAGAAATAATTTCTGCGAATTATTGGGGAGAGATAGAGGCAGTTTTTCAAGTTTTCATGTCGATACTGACCTTCCTGTAGTTGAATGTGAAATTTGCAAAATTATATTAATTTTATCATTTTGAGAATAATTTCGCCATTTTGGTGATATTTTTCCATATCTGATCATATTTGAGTTCATTTGGCGATATTTATATTCATTTGGCAACTTTTTTTTATTCATTTGACGCTATTTTTAGTCATTTGTCGTCATTTGTGGGAACAGAAACTCTAAACTCAAAGTGGTCGATGAAAATTTATTTAGTAGAGTGACTCTTTATTATTTACTTTTGCAGATACATTTTATAGATAAATATATGACATTACACGATGACTGGATGAGTAATCAAATTAGGAAAAAATATAGTATTATTAAAACCTCAATGTATTAGAATTTTTAATAGGCATAATCAAATAATAAATTATAGTAAACAATTGAAGAAGTTGTTTGTATAGTTTTCCAAGCAATATTTTTAGCTGAGAAAAATAATTGACTTATATAAAAAGTACTATGAATTTAACTATGGCGTTTGTCAGAAGTTAAATAAAAGATTAATTATTATATCGCCAATGAAGATTATAAAAAATATTTTCTATCTGAAATATCTACATAAAATATCACGTTTATAGTTTTCATGGAGAATATAGCATAAAAGTCAAAAGGAAACGCTGTTCAAGGATCGTGACTGCATTTTCAAGTTTTGGGGACATTATGAGATTTCTAAATAAACGCTTTAGGTGGAAAGACGTAAAAGTTTATGGCTGTCTTAATGACTAGAAATAAATTTTCTCTCGCAAAGTGTAAAACTTTTACATTTACTATTTATAAACAGAAAGAAGTAAGGAACTGCCACACGCAAACTGTATTATATATATTAATAGAGTAGCAGTTTCACGATAACAGGCTAGAAATATCAATAACGCTTAATTCAAAATTTATAATATTGCCATAAAATACCTCAAAGTTTACAATGGAGTATATGGAACGAAACCTTGCGCAATGTATTTTCGAACAAATCCATATTTATCAGAATGTATTTTTTATTGTAATTGAAAGTGAGCGTGGCTGGGTAGGAGTAGAAGCGAACCTGTGATCCTCGACATCCAAATGAGTATCCAGTGTAGAGGGTGCTAATGCAAGTTAAATGTGTCGTAAATATCTTCAAGTTGAGGTTAAGCGTGAAGTGGAAGTTTGGAAGTTCAGGTACTCATTTTAAGTACATTTTTTACAGTTTTTAGTCAAGAATAAAGCAGTTGCGGCCCGTGATCGAAAATATTAGTGCAGCCGAAATCATCTGGAACCCCCTCCCCATCCCAGAACTATTTTCCACAAACCATACATGAATGGAAATTCTTTATTATTTACTACTCAAATCAAAGTTTCCTTTCAATTTTTACAAATTGATAACATGCGAAAAAAATTGAAAACACTTACTTATTTTTTGAAAATTAAAGCAATCTTCCTTTCTTTTAAACATGCGAATTGGTCATTTTTAATATTAACTTAAATAACAACAGCAGGAACAAAAGGGTCCTGAAACAACAGAAAAACAGTAAATTTATCACGAAAACCGTTTCCGTTTGGTGATATTTTCGTAAGTTTTCGTTTCACCCGCCCATCACCGCGTTTCACGCAACAGCCAATCAGCTTATCGAATCTCAAGGGAAAGGTAAAACAAGAAAAATAATTTCGGCTGTACCTTCTCACAAATGCAGTGCATTATCATGGGGGGGGGGGATCTCCATACTAGGTAGATGTTGCCATGGCAACGATGCAGCCTATTTCGAACTTGGCTTTATGGCTGCAGTTTTGATTGAATGGAGTTTTTTCCCCTCCTGAATTGTGCAATACGGTAACAGGCTTTCTATTTATCGGGGATTTTGTTTACTACCGTAGTAATTTCATTTTGAATTTTAATCTTCATTTAAGAAAATGAGTAAAATATCTGATTTTAGTTTTAAAATACACTAATAAATTTAGGTGCAGCCAGGATGTACTTACTGTAGTGTACAAGCCTCCACTGGAATCAAGACTATACAATCGAGGATATTTGATACATAAAATTAAAGCATTTTGGCAAAGAGATAGAACTGTGAATGAACGTTTCCATAAATTGAGAACTGCCTTACGTATTTAATAGCTGTGTATAATGTATTTTACTGCAATGCAAACTCACAGCAAACAACCAATCAGATACTATTCAAATAGTTGAAATATATATCATAGACGTTTTAAATCAATAGAAGTTATTGGCTCTATTTTTATATATTGACTAGCAAAAGTACCCGTTCTTCGCACGGAAATAAATAAAATAACGACAAATAACTGAAAATATATACATTTCCTCTCCTGCCTGGGATAATCGCATATACCATTTTAGAATATACCATTTTAGAATTCCTCTTTAAAAAGTGATAACGCTTTTTTTTATAATTTAAAATATTTTTATGTTTAATAAATTAGAAGTTAAAAAAAAAGTAAAAATATCTCTATACTACTTGGTTGCTAAAACACCGATAAAAATCGAATAATTTCTAGTTTATCTCTCATAAGGTATGGAATTTTAAAAATTAAACATTCCTGCACAAAAATATTTTTAGAAATTAATATGAATTTCTTTTCGGTATGGGTATACATAGTTACATTAAATACCATAATAAAAAAACGACGTTTTTAAAATCCTTAACTCCAAGTGGAATAAGTTGATGGGTATAAATAATATACTATTGTGTAGACGAAAGTCAGACGTTTCGTACATGCCGATTTTTAAGCCATTCCCCTTTTTGCGTTTGTACCAGGTGAAAATAAGTGTACCGCTATCATTAACTCAACGTGGAATTAGCCTATATGGATAAATTACATACCATCGTGTAAATGAAGGAAGGCCGTTTCAATCATTGTAGGCCATTTATTCTCTTCCCCCTCTCAACCTTGTACCGAGTAGGGGCCCAATACAGCGCGATCTGTACCTAACCGATTTTTTTTAACACGGATGCCGCAATTTATTTGTGAAATGACTATAATTATATTTTAGTTTACAGTGCTTACTTTAATCGATGAAATTTTAATTACTGTTGTCATCATTATTGAAAGATAATGTGCATTATAACAGGTATTTTATATGAATAATTATTTACATAAAGCTATGATTTTTTTTATCTAAGGAAAAAAATATTAAATTAAATAATAAACTAAGCGCTATGATCTTCATTTTTATATTATTTTTAAAAATAATTTCATCAAGGAGGGTTTCATTAAATTGCAGTTTTAAAGGAATAACTTCAAGCGTGAAATTTAATTAAACTTCTGAATCAATTTCGATATTGAAATGTTCTGAAGCCGCATGGAAGTGAAAAAAGCAACAGAAACAGATAACATATTTTTTTAAAGCTGACCAAATTAATAAATTTGATAAAGAACTTAAATGATTTAACTTTCAAAACATTCCGAATTTTCCTGTTCCCAGTATTGCAATTTTGATTTGATTATTTCCAAATGCCCGTTCCAATGTATCGTTTAGGCTACATCTTTGCAATATCTTCGACCAACAACTTGTGTATTTAATTAATAGTTTGCATTTTTGTCCTCAATAATGCAGAACATAAGAATGTAAATTGCAGCCAGAATAAACCTAAACGTTTTTTGCAAATAAACTGCCTCAAATTCTTTATCAAAGTAAGAATAAAATTAACAGCCCAGCATAAATACTCAACCAAAAATAGTATGTTTTGAAATACTACACAACTTTCTTTTACTACGCCCTGCCCATGTTTTAAAGAATTCCCTTGAATAATATTATTACAGAAGAATAACCACCTATTTTAATTTTAAGTTCATTTTTTTTATTTACGGATCAATTTATTAAAAATTCGGTATTTACTCATTTTGTTAAACAATTTTTCCTAAAATTTTGATTTTGTGATACTGTTATTATAGAATTCGCATCGAAAAATACCTGTCATACAAATATTTAGTAAGTTTCCACATAAAATTACAGCCAAGGCGCACTTCATCCAAAGAATACACTGTTATAACTTGGCGATAGTTTAGCAAACGGTGAAGCATATTATAATCTCACCATGTACTTTCAATAATTTTACATTTAATATTTAGTGATCGCCATTCAATGTTTTAAAAGGAAATATTCATTGGCACATTAAATAAAATATTTTCTAAATTATCAGTTGGTATCTGTGAAATTTTATTCTTTAATAACGTTAAATAGAGTTGAAAATTCACAATGAAACCAAGCTTCGTACATTAAAAAAAAATATTTGCATAAAATATTTTTCAAATAAATAAAATGGACGTTCATACACAAATTACTCGCATTTTGGATGAATTGTTCTAAAGTTCGGTCTAAGATAATTAAATATACTTACAATAAACCTGTATAAAACAAAAGAGATAAAACAATTATAACATTTTAATACAATTCTAAACCATTTCTTTAAGATAAAATTCTGGTTGTTTTAATTTTTGAATGGTTCCGTATTGTAGAAAAAAGCCCAATGTATATACATTTTTCAATAATTATTAAATCAAACAAAACCTATGACGTCGTTTTTATATTGCCAATAACGAACAATTTTATTTTAAATTGCAAACGATATTTTCATCCATGTTAAGTCAATGGAATCCATTAAAATATTTATAACATACGATTGAAACATCGTACAAACTTAAAAATTATTACAAAAAATGTATAATTTTTCAATTAAAGTTCTCTGTAAATTTCATAAAGCTACGTTGTGTAACTATGGAAAATTTCGTGTAAATATCGGCATTCTAATCGATTCATAATTTTTTATATTATATTTTCGTTTTCCTTCGCTGATTTTACTGTTGCCACTTCGTGAAACTTTGCTGACGTACACTAAAAAATGTCGTAACATTCGAATGGAACATCGCAGAGACTTGAAAATAGTCCCGTTAAAATTCTTATTTTTTGAACTAGTTATTCTGTGAATTTCAAAACTCTACGTCTTGCAGTTATGGAGCTTATTTTGTACTGACAAACAAACAAACAGAGATCCGGACACATTTTGGGATTTTCAGCTTTATATATAAGATTAAAACTATTGAAAAGACATAGTTTCAACTCGATTAATCAAGATTTAAATGTAAAACAATATACAGATAAAACATTTAAGCCTTATTTATATGCTTTGAAGATCGGTCAGAATTGTAATAATAAATAATAATAATAATAATAAGATAAAAGATAAGGAAATTGTAATAAATAAATCCAATAATTAATTTTCTCAAAATTAAAAAATAAATACGTGTTTCGCGTTTTAGTTGGAATACTATTTTTGGTTAACATTTAGTTTTTAATTAAAAAATACTGCATGTGAATTAAAAGTTTGATATTTTTAAATCTCATTTTGATATTTATTTGGATTTTGCAATATTTAACTTTTTTTATTTGTAAAACCAAATACATTTCCTAGCCAAATGTTATGAAAATTCTGCATTCAGCATTACAATTATTAGAAAAAATATTTTTTATTGTAATTATTTACAATACAGAACTTTTCCACGCCTATTTCTAAAAAATACAAATCGAAACCCTAATGTAATTTTTTTTTTGCAGCGAGCTATTTCCAAACGTCTTTGAAGTAACAGAAATTGAATTTGAAGGAATTTATTTTTATATTTAGAATTGAATCAGATTTCTATTTTCAGAGTACTATCCGAAACCATTAGTTTGCTAACAAAATTTCAAACTGTCCTTTTTTTTCATTCCAAACTTTCGATTGTTCGCAATTTATGGCTGAAGAATATTGTATATTTTTTTCCTTGGATGATAGAAAATAATATATTCAATATTTATTTTCAATTTTAAACCTAACTACGCTGCATGGACAAAGTGTTTAGAGGATATTATAAAAAATATACAAATATTGTCAGAATATGAAATGAAAATTTGGAAGATTCATATTCATAAACAATGAAAATTAACAAAACATTTAATTGAAAACATATTCAAAAAACTAGAAAAATGTTTAAAATACAACAAAGAAAAACTGTTCTCGTTTTAACTAGTTTTTAAATTGTGAATTAATTGTATCATCTACACTGTAAAAAATGGATAATCGAAAATAAGTCAAATGTACTCATTTTTGAGTGCATTTGATGCTTAAAATGAATCCTTAAATGCTGATAAAACGACACCTAAAATGATGCTTAAAATGACTTAGAATTAAGAATAAGATAAAAGGCATTTTTCCCAACACACAAGTTTTAATTTTGAAAAAGACATTAACTCAGGGGCATGACTCACTCAAAGTACAGTGAGTAAAAATTAATAAAAAGAGATGATGCTTTCCTGCATAGGCTGCCTTTAGAAATGTCTTTCAATAAATATCCATAATTATTACCAAGACATACAGGGAATCGAACCCAGATCCACTTACATCGGAGTTCAGTTCTTATCCGTTAAACTACCAGAGAGACTTGAAGAAGTTATAAAAGGAAGCAATATTAAAATGGTGTGCCAAAAGAATGGGAGGTAAGATAATTGAGTTGTAATTACTCAGTTTCCATTTAAGCAATCGACATCAAATGATGTAGAAATCCATCTTCTGAACAACTATTTTAAGTTTGTCAGGTCGTTTTGTTACTATGGCTAGAACAGAAACTGAGATTAACAATATTAAACCACACTTCTCATTTTTGAGAAAGTCTCTGGCGTTGAATTTACGGTTACTTAAATTTGAGTACTTCATCGCTCATTTACGTGTGATTGTACTTAAAGATAAACAAGAAGTTACAGGTATTCAGTTTTAAGTAACTTTTTTTTACAGTGTTTTTAAGTGTTTTTCTAACTGTGCTTTAAATTTGAGTATTTATTTAGAACAATATAGCTGTATTTTAAAATATTTTCTTCAAACCAGTTTCTGAAAGCAGATTGGAAAATTTCATTAAGTGAAAGTATTCATTTAATAGGTATTCATTTTATTTTTAATTCAACTACACCAAATGTTTTTATACTAAGTACATCTATTTAATTTTGGCCAAACAATAGTTAGCTTTGGTACAAAATTGTATAAATATGTGACTAACTGTAAACTCATTTTTCTCAGTGATGACTTTTTAGATCAATTTTAAATTGATATATATGTTCAGATCTATTTAAAGAAACCGCTTCACATTTACAGTATATTTTTACACATATTACTTTAATTTGGCTGTAGGGATTCATAATATATAGATTATATTTAGTTTATTAAGTTTTAGTGATTTTCATAATAAAATATTATTTCAAACTGTTTTTTAAAAAACAATTTAATTTTTCCAAAAATATCCCTTTCATTTTAAAACTTGAAAATCCAAATGCCAATAAAATGCATGCACCTACTAAACATTTTTGCCGTTTTCTGTGATTTGGGACCGGACTGACATGCTTATTTTTGCATGCACACTGATGTGTAAGATAACAACGTTGAAATTAAATATGTCAGTTTTAAAAGTTGAAATAAATTTTTACTGCTTTCTACAAAAATATATTATTTTATACTTATAAAATTATTTTATGGGCGCATCTATTATAAATATTGAATATAATAAAATCATTTAGCATTAAAATAACGTACTCTTCCTTTTTACCATATTCTAATAAAATATCAAAGCAGCCGAAGTATTCTTCAAACAGTGAAAGCAACAGTACCTCTACAACTCTTCTCTTCACGTCCCTAGTTGCCATAGCAACCGATTACACTTCACTATCCTTCTTACTCAAATTCGACTATTCATATTTTGAGTGGGTTTAAATATACAATTTATCTCGTTTATTTCGTAATTCAGTGAATTTTTTATCCACTTTTCAAAATAGAACGAATACAGTTTTCTGAGAGCCACTTGCCTAGTTATTAATGTGGATTTAGTGGAATATAAATGAAATTACACTTAATATTTTTATTTTTTTGCTTATCCACACACGTTATGATATGGTTAACACGTCTTGATGACTTTTAAGTGACTTTCGCGATTTTATCGAGTTTTGTGTACTTCAGAAATTCCCTTTTGAAAAATTGTAAATGCTTAGATTTTCTTTTTATATCTGCATCTGCTAATTTATTTAACATTTTTATCTACTGTTCAGTACAATTTTTCACATTATTTAAGGTCATTCTTATAATTTAAAAATATATTTGGTGTTATTTGAAAAAATTAAGAACAGCAAAAAGTTTTTCTATAAAAAATTTAGAAAAACTTTTTAGAAAAGATTTAGTATTTCTTCCATCATTTTTGAAATGATTCCACTGAGATAAAAGAAAATATTTTTTAAAAAAATTCCAAGTACTTCGCATAATTTATTGCATCTGTTTTTCATTACCGAAAACATCAACTCAATTTTTAGTGTCTAGAATTTAATGAACTAGAAATATCATTAAAAAAGAAATATTGAAAGAGGTGAAATTAATTTCTGAAGTTTCAAAGAAACTCTCTTTCCTACCATTAATATTTCACAATAAACTTTGTATTGACTGATAAAATTAAATAAAATTGTTCATGTTTTCTTTTTTTTTTAATTCTGCCGGATTCTTAGTGAAAGAAAAAGTTGTTATTTACTTTTATTATTAAAAAGATTATGTGTACGAAATACAAGAAAAATTAAAAGTTGTTTTATAAAAATAATATTTTATGAATATTAAAAGTTTAAAAAAGATTTCCAGCGTTACAAAATCAATTTTCTATCTTACTATTCAAATTATTTAAAAAATTAAAAAGCAACTAAACGTTTCTCTATGGCATACTCTTATGCTTTGACTTTATTTTTTAACAGACTGAAAAGCGTGCCAACCAAAACGCGCCAACAGAAGAGAATAGTTATCAATTCGACTGTTATGTATTTTTTATTTTATGTACGTTCGCGAAAAATTTCTGGAATTTTGGAAAATTATTTTTGGTTGGATAGTTGGATATCTCACTTGGATATCTCAGTTGAAAAACTTAATATCAATTTTATGCTTATTACAACTTTTTTAAGTTGGTGCCAATTTGCAAAAAAATTCTTAGTATCTGGTTCCTATTTCGAAAAAGTTGTAATAAGTATAAAATTTATAATAAATAATCAAATTTTTTCAACTGATTCATAAAAGTAAAAATTAATTTTTACTTGTTAGCGCATTCTCTTAATGTTGTAATTTTCTCTTTTTTAAAAAGTTTATCTTATTAAGGGTACATGGACATTGAAAATGAAGGATTTTTTTTGCTATAAATAACAATGATTATATATATATATATATATATATATATATATATATATATATATATATATATATATATATATATATATATATATATATATATATATATATATATATATATATATATATATATATATATATATATATATATATATATATATATATATATATATATATATATATATATATATATATATATATATATATATATATATATATATATATATATATATATATATATATATATATATATATATATATATATCGTATATAGATCGTATCTCAAAATGTAAAAGTCCTAAAATTACGAAATTAAGTGAATTTGTTAAGAAATGTTTGATAAATAAGAAGACTATATTATTGTTTCAATACTGTTATTAGTTTATAAGTTATTTAAAATTAAAGTCGTCGTTGATAAAATTTCGCTTTCAAGTAATTTTGTCCGTCGATTTTCTGAAACACTATTAAGCGGAGAGATCCAATTTTTTTAGGGAGTGTACAAATAGGTTTGAACTTGAAATCCAAGTAAGCATTTTTTTAAATTCGAATTTGGATTTATAAATTTTTTAAACATTTAAACACGCTCCACTTTTTGAAGTTTTTTCACCCTCATTTTTGAAACGTGATTTCTAAATTTCTATAAGTCATTTAAAATTACCTATTTTCTTATTCAAAAAAATATATTAATGTTCGTTAAAACTTCCTCTTTTCGATGTTATACAAATTATATTTCTATCTTTACAACTTAATTAGATATGGTCACTTAAGATAGGTATAAAACATAGCGAAGAAGGATAAAAATGTCGGATATTTCGAGCAAATTTTAATTCGCGACTTTTTGTCTCATTGTTCCGCTTGCATCTCAAAAGGTAAATGTCCTAAAAGTATGAAATTATGCCAGTTTATTAAGAAATGTTTGGGAAATAAGGTGAATATATTTGTTTTTTAATACGATTAGTATATTAGACATTATTTTATGTTAAAGTCATGAGTTTAGAAAAATTCGAACACAATTCATACATTTTTAGATACTTTTCTTCCAATTTTCAACAAAAAAATAAATAAAAAATTAGGGATACAGATTAAACTATTGGTTACAAATGACCCAGAGCGTTTGTGAAAATTCGGTTTAGTTTTGTAGTTATAAATTTTTAAATAATTGACGAAATGTCTGAAATAATCGTCAATTTTACGCGTAAAATTTTAAATGATAAATTAAAACTGCTTTAAGTAGTTCAAAAGTATACTTTTTCCCCGTTAAAAAATATAGTTATGTTCGTAAAATCTTTCTTTCTTGAATGGTATCAATACTGAAATTCTATCTTAAAAAATAAATTAGATGTAACTATTTATGTGAAGTACTATAAATATTATTAACAGATACTTCGGAACGAAATGCCAACATTGGCAAAATGCCAACATTGGCAAAATGCCAACATGTATTTGGCTGCCAAAGGCGAATTATTATTAGCGCCAATTCCCAATTATCTTACTTTATATAATTATGAGTTGGCGATTAGGCCTATTTATGATTGGCGCGTTTATGCTGTTGTTTGTTTACACATGTTTCGCTTTTCAATGAGCACAATTGCGTTGAAGCAGTTCTACAGTTGAGTTTTTCCAGTTATCAGGTCCACCACAACGGCGGGGGGGGGGGGGGGGAGAGAGGGGGGGATTGGGGGAAGCATGCCCCCACCCCTCCCCTCTGTAAACTTGAAACCTTAAAAGTTGGGAATTTCGAGTTTTAAAAATCCCTGAGTTGGGAAAATTTATGCCTCAGGCAAATTAATATTATTAGCAAAGGAAAGCGACGGACAACTAGAAATTGCCCAACTTGTATTAAGATGAAACTTAAATTAGACCTCAAAACGGACCATTGCATTGGAACGTGCGTGCGAGAAATCAATACTTTCGAAAGAACTGTTTAATATTACCTATAAAAAAGCTAAAAATGTCTTATAAGTTGGAACTGGGAATTTTTTTAGCACTGTTGCGTTGTGAATTTCGAATCGGTAAGTGTGGTCTGGTTAATTAACGTCGCACTAGAGCTGCACATTGAACTACTGGCGTTGGTTCGAGCAAAGCGCCCTTGATTTGTTATTGGTGCGTATTTACTTAATTACTCAAGGTATTATATGCAAGGTGCGTATTTACTCAAGGACGCTTTGGTTCGAGGCCTTTCTCGAAGAAAAGACCCGGGAATGATGCCTCATATTTTTAACAGTGGTCAGAAAACGAGGACAACATTTCAGCTGGTACCCGATGTCCTTAAGTTGGGAATTTTGAATCGTTAAGTTGGAAAATTTCTTGTCTAAACATAAGAAAAATAAATTTGTGTGACGGTACTGTCAATAATAATTTATATAACTAAAAAAGTATTGTTGTTACGACACATTGTCATTGTCTACAGTGTATGAAGACGGTATTGGTTTGCGAAGCAAACTAAAGAGGATTGCGTAGCAATCCTCCGGGGGTTGGCGGAGCGTTAGCGGAGCAGGGGGAGGAGGCCCCTAGTTAACTAAAATAAAGTAATAATTATTGGTTTGACTTGGTTTGATATATATATATATATATATATATATATATATATATATATATATATATATATATATATATATATATATATATATATATATATATATATATATATATATATATATATATATATATATATATATATATATATATATATATATATATATATATATATATATATATATATATATATATATTAGCACAACTATAATGTCTCGTCTAATGTGTAAATGACTCACATTTTTAACAGAAAATGTTTTAATTAATACACTTTTACAAAAATATTTTGTTTTATCTTGTAAAACTCGAAAACAAGTATTATTTTGAAATGTAACATGCACATTAGTTTTTTGGTTAGAATTGTGAATTTTTTTTTAATGTTCTACATACTTATAGAAAAAGATTTTGCATGTTTCTTCTATAAAAGTTGAATGATAATTTTTATATAATGAATATTGTTTGGAAATATCTGTATTGTTTTAAATATTTTAATGGAAATCTAAATAAGTGAAATTGTTTTAAAGAAATAAGTTTGTAATTGTTTAACGCATGCACAAAAATTAGTTAGGTATGTAAAATAAGTAAAATGTACTCATATTGGAATATATTATCAATTTTGCTAGCTTACATAAGCTACCTTCATAAATCACTTTCAATAAATATCGACATTCAAAACCAAGACTTATCGGGAATCGAATCTAAATCCTAAGGCACCGCAGTCCAGCGCCTTATCTGTTGAAGCACTAGGGCAACGTGAAGAAGTTATCAAAAGAAAACTTGTTTAAAAGATATTACAACGTTCGAGTACGTTCATTTTTTCCTTTTTAAGCCCCCTTTTTTACAGTGTAAAAATAAAACTTCCTGCATTGTTGTTACATTACCAAGCAACGCAACTCATGTATCTTATTTAAAACGACTAGTTTCAAATCTAGATAAATCCATTTTCTTACATTTTACAGGGGGGCTTCCAAAAACGATTGACAGCCACGTGGTTTTGGATCTAAACCCATGACTTTGAATGCATTTGTAGAGTTGATTCCGACACAAGGTCAATACCGCTTTGCAATGCGATGTTGTGCATTGAGAACTTGTGGAAAAATATAAAAATAACGATTTTCTAAAAAATGTGGATCTATCTGGTTCTGAAACTAGACGGCTCATTTTTTTAATGTTTTATTACGAGTCAAAGTTGTCATGCTAAATCCTCTACATTAAAAGTTGTTATACTCTCAAAATAGTTCATCTTTACAGTATATTCTACAATCTTAAAATGCGAAACGGAATGTTATATGATGTTTAAAAACAGATTATTTTATTATTGATATATACATCTATTTAAAAAGTATATATATTTTTTAAAGTTGATTTATGTTGTTAAAAAAAACAAAGTATAAATGTTTGAAATACCCTAGATAGATTATTGTGGTTAAAATTAATAATAATTTTTATGAGAGTAAAATTTAATCCTTCGGCAGAATAAATTTTTAATAATTTTTGCTTGGCATTATTCTTTGAAAAGAAGTGTCTCATAATTGGTTAGTTAGGAAGAAAAAGAATTTAAAACGAACGAATTTTCATTGTTATTTTAATAATCAATAAACCAAATTTTAATTGGTCATTACTTTTGTCTCGTATTTAAATTTTCTCAAAGAACTAGTTAAAAGAAGTTATAATTAAAAATCAAGAATAAATTGTTTATTCAAATATAAAAGAATACAATTAATTTTAAATTGAAAGGTGAAGTCGGGCTTAATTAACAGTTAAAATATGTAGCAAAAAAAAAACTTTAACATGATGTAAAATTAGTTCAGAATAATCCATGCAAACACGATTTCAAATCACTATTTTTTTTTAAACGATTATTATGCTAATTGGGCAAAAAAGGCCATAAAATTTAATAAAATGCTAAATTAGGAGATTTCAATTACATAAATTAAAAAATAAAATCGATTATTTTGTCTTTTGGATCGTTACTTCTGACGCATCATAGGCAAGCATTTTCCAAATGGCATGTCGTATTTTACTTATCAATATATTTTTCAAAGGCATTTTAAAAAATCTTCTATTAATAAATTACATTTTAATTAACCAAAAACTAGTAAGAGTTTTCTGTAATTTATTTTACATTACATTGAACTTCGTTATTATTAGTTAAATGCTGAGAAATTATCAAAAACAATACAATTATTTTTAAGGAATATTTTTTTTTCTTTGAATAGATAATATTTGTACAAAAATAAAAATAAATGCTTCTTTATTGTATTTTTTCACTTAAGTCTAGAAATTACTTAATTCAAGTTATTTACTTATACTGTATTTCCAAGATACATACGAGTTCCTATTTTGCTTTCTAAATATTAAGATTTCTTCAATTTTTATTATTTTTAGCTAAAATTAAAGATTTACCAAATGATAGTCATATGACTCTGGTATATATCGAAGTGACAGACTACACTATACAAAAAGGTACTTAAAAATGAGTAAATGGACCTATTCGTTTTTCTTTGAGTACAATATCATCGTAAATGAGCGATGACGTACTAAAATTTAAGTAACCCTACTTTCTTATAAATGAGCAGTGTGATTTAAATTTTTTAATCTCAGCTTCTGTTCAAGCTACCTTAAGGAAGCGTCCTGACAAATTTAAAATAGTTGTTCCAGAGATGTTTTTCCACATTATTTGATGTCGATAGCTTAAATGGAAACTGAGTTATTACAGCTTAATTATCTTGCTTCCTATTCTTTGGGCACACCTTTTTAGCATTTCCTTTATTAATAATTTCTTCACGTTATTACTACTCAATTATCTTACTTTTCCTTCTTTTGGCCCTCACACCTTTGAAACAAATCTTCTGTTTATAACTTCTTCACGTGGCCGATGTAGTACAACGGATAGGGAACTGGACTGCGATGCTTTAGGATCTGGGTTCGATTCCCGGTAAGTCTTGGTTGTAATTGTTGATATTTATTGAAAGTGGTGTAGGTTAACATATGTTTTTTTTATTCATTGTGCTTATTTTTGAGTACATGTTTTTTTCAAAATTGAAACAAATATTATCGGATCCATGATATGTAACGAATGTCTTAAAAATTTAGTATATTTGACTTATTTTTGAGATCCTATTTTTAACAGTGAATAAATCCGACTAAGACAGACTATAAAATAAGGGCAATACTGTTTGACTGAATCCCACACGGTTGCTGTGAATATCCATAAAAGTGTAAAAAATGTAGCCATTCGAAACACAAAATAGATATTAATATTTCGTATAATACTATACTAAAAATTAATATGATCAACAAAAACATGTTTGTGTTCACAAGTATAGTCTAGAGCAGTGGTTCCCAAAGTGGGTTCCGTGGAACCCTGGGGTTCCACGAAAAAATTTAGGGGTTCCGCGTGACAAATTTTATTTGATTAAAAAAAATAAGAATGGTGTTTAATATATTCACATTTTCCTCGGAAAGTTTACCATTCCATGGATTATGGAAATTTGATTGCATTGAGTTCAGATACACAATTAGAAGAAAAATTTAGAACAGTTTCATTAACAATATTCTGGTCAGATGTATTCCATGAATATCCAAAGTTAGCAAAACAGGCTATTCGAATTCTATTGCCGTTTGCAACCACTTATTTGTGTGAAACTGGGTTTTCAAAATATGTTGCGACAAAAACCAAATATCGTAACAGACTTGGTGCTGCACCAGATATGCGAGTTCAGTTATCAAACCTAACGCCCAATTTTAAGAGAATCATGGAATCAAAGAAGCAGATGCATTCTTCACACGAAAGATTTTCCATTTATTTTAGTTTGTTTTGTATTTTTATTAATTATTTCTATGATGATTTTTTTTTTTTTTAAAGTTTTGCTTAATTCAATAAAATCTAAAAATACCAAAATAATACTTGTTTCATATAATATCAGATATTAAATTTTGAAAAGTCGTTGATTAAAAAATATTCAGGGTTCCGCGATCATTGGCAACAAATTTTGGGGTTCCACGACCAAAATAGTTTGGGAACCACTGGTCTAGAGCTTTCAATAAAACTACGGACATGCACCCTGTAAAACAGTTTTCTCCTTTATAAGGGTCTTGGTACAATGAAACTACGAATAAACTCACTCTGTAAAACTGCTTTCTCCTTTGGTGAATACATCATGCAAGGAAAACGCAAACACAAGTTTCCATTTAAATCTGCTTTCTTCTTCGAAGAAATGTTCTGACACTGAAACGTTAAACAGAAGTTTCCCGGGAAAGTTCCCAGCAAAAAAGTCTTGATAAAAACGTCATCTCAGTTTTAAATTTGAAGTGTTTTTAAGGTGTTATAAAACAAATTAGAACAAAAAATAGAAGGTTTATGTTTTAATAATACTTTTAAAAATCTGCTTAAAACCTTCACTTTCCTGGTGAATAATAGCAGGGGACGAAGACTCGGTTATACGGCTTTTTAATTTAACATGGGGACTTCACTGAAAATGGAAAACAGTTATCTTTTTTAAAAAGGGAAAAACAACTTCAAGAGAAACAGGAGTTTCCCAGGAAAGTTCCCAGCAAAAAAATCTTGATAAAAACGTCATCTCAGTTTTAAATTTGAAGTGTTTTTAAGGTGTTATAAACAAATTAGAACAAAAAATAGAAGGTTTTTATGTTTTAATAATACTTTTAAAAATCTGCTTAAAACCTTCACTTTCCTGGTGAATAATAGCAGGGGACGAAGACTCGGTTATCCGGCTTTTTAATTTAACATGGGGACTGCACTAAAAATGGAAAACAGTTATCTTTTTTAAAAAGGGAAAAACAACTTCAAGAGAAACAGGAGTTTCCCAGGAAAGTTCCCAGCAAAAAAGTCTTGATAAAAACGTCATCTCAGTTTTAAATGTGAAGTGTTTTTAAGGTGTTATAAAACAAATTAGAACAAAAAATTTAAGGTTTTTATGTTTTAATAATACTTTTAAAAATCTGCTTAAAACCTTCACTTTCCTGGTGAATAATAGCAGGGACGAAGCCTCGGTAATCTGGCTTTTTAATTTAACATGGGGACTTCACTAAAAATGGAAAACAGTTATCTTTTTTAAAAAGGGAAAAACAACTTCAAGAGAAACAGGAGTTTCCCAGGAAAGTTCCCAGCAAAAAAGTCTTGATAAAAACGACATCTCAGTTTTAAATTTGAAGTGTTTTTAAGGTGTTATAAAACAAATTAGAACAAAAAATAGAAGGTTTTTATATTTTAATAATACTTTTAAAAATCTGCTTAAAACCTTCACTTAAAATGGAAAACAGTTATCTTTTTTAAAAAGGGAAAAACAACTTCAAGAGAAAAAAAAAAGCACAAAAATTTAAAAATATATATTTTTCATTTTAGGCATAGTTAACAAATTTAAATATGCCATATTAATTTTATACTTATTACAATTTTTTTAAGGTAGCGCCAATTTTCAAAACCTATTTCTAAATTTTGGCGCCAATTTCAAAAAGTGGTAAAAAGTATTAAATTAATATCATATATTGAATTTTTTTAGACTTGTTTCTAAAATTATTTTTATTTTATTTTTAGAGCTTTTTTTATGTTATTTTTTAAAAAGATTATTTTATATATCTATATAATTTAGAGACAACAATCTATTTATAACAACCTAGTTACAACAATGTTTTTTCATGCTATGCGGCAAAAAATAATCTGTTAACATCAATCAAACTTATTAAATCCATTCTTTGCTAATTACAACAATGTTTGGTACTGTTGTATTAAAACAATTATATTTTTATTCATTTACATAAACAGTTGTAATTTTGCTGGTTAAGACGCCATTTTGAAGAAGTTTCGTAAGTTTAGATTAGTTCAGTTTTCCAGCATGTGAAAATTGTAGCGGACTTCTGTATTTTGTTATGTAAGTAACATTATTTCATGTATAGAAGAGTTAGATTATCTTTGTATGTAATAAACCAATTAACTCGGAGATTATCATCTGCAGTATAACATATGATTTTTATTTTTGTTTGAGTATCTGTAATATTTGCATTCTCATTCCATTTATTGTACACTTGAATTATAGTTTCATAATTTTGAGGCGTGTTGAGCCGCGTATAAAATAATAAGTCTGCTATCGGCAAAACTCTTTCCATTTATTATTACAAATTACTTTCGATACGTTCGAAACATCGCTCTTCGAAATCAATGCGAGTAGTTCACTTCAGTTCGATCTAGATCGGCGAGTTACTGAAGAAAAGGCCTGCGGTGAACAGGCAGTGAAGTTCTGATGTGGCCTGCGGTGAACAGGCAGTGAAGTTCTGATGTGGCCTGCGGTGAACAGGCGATGGTGGTCGCCACAATTTTAATGCATATTTTACTTGATTTACGTATTTTTTGATAATTTTATCATCTTATGTGATTTTGAAAACGCTTCTAAATTGATTTAGGGATCCAAAGGTTGGATTTATAAACCTTACTTATTTACCATGAAACGATTAAACGATTTTTAAACTTCTGAGGAAGCTGGACTACTTAAGTCGTCCCTGGATTTACAGTTTTTCAAACAATACACATAAATTTTAAATTCATAAAAATATTCGATGTGGATATATATATTTCAAATCTAAAGCGTTCGGGTTTTCTTAGAAGCTGTATCTATTATATAAAATACATTTTAAGAAACGTATATATATATATATGAATTGGAAATATAAAAGAACCTATTTGGCAGAGAAAACAACTTCATTTTGCTATTTTTCTATTTTGATTGGTGATTGAGATTTGGTGTTTATTATAAAACAGTTGTGTAAGTAGTTGGCGCAGTCGTTATTTAAATAAAAAAAATCTCGTAGCCGCGCTATGGCGATGGTTGCTGAGTCTTTCACTAGCCGACAAGCATTGCAACACTAAAATTTAGAAACACTTTACATTTAGAAATTATATAAAACTTTAAAAAAACAAATTTCATTTAGAACTCATAAAAAACTGCATTTAGAAGTTATTACAAACTTTAAAAAAAAACTGCATTTAGAAGTAGCAGATATGGCGAGAAATACACACTGTTAATTGCAAGTAAGCTAATGTTAATTTTAAGCACTTTGATTGACTGATATATCTGTATAGTTCTATGCTTACGTGAATATTGCTGCAATATTTTTGTTAAAAACAAGGGGTATCCCGTTTAAGATATTTTCTTTATATTTCAAGAAGTTAATTAAAAACTTTTTTTATGGTTATTGAAAGTTTACATTTATTTAATACAAAATGTTTCTACTTAAAAATATCTAAACATATACAAATAAGACTGTTTGATAATTTAGAAAAATAACAAAAAATAGTAAAATCAATTTGTAGATTATATCCTTTTATTGTAATATTTATTTAAGAAATTATAGCAAAAAATGATAACTTTTATTACTTTTGGTCACATGAATACATATTCTGTGTGGATATTCAACACTAACGTATTACGTTTCTGATATAATAAGTCGTTTTGGTAGGATGTGGAATAAAAATAACAGCAAATTTAGCATATTTCTTCTTTTATCTTGAAAAGAAAAGATTCAAAACAATATTGTAATAACGTAATACAATACAAATATTAAAAATTTGTTTATTCTAAAATTCTTTATAACAGACAAAACTAAATTACTCTTTTATCTCTTAAAATATACCAAATGTAAAAAAAAAAAGGAAAGGCACAGTTCCCACTAAACCGTTAGGTTTGATTCGCGACTACTTTGTGCACACGACTGTTTCTTCTTGTATGCTTCGTAAACTCTGAATCTCCTAGCACTAGTCATAAATTTAGACTTTTTAGAATCATTTTGTTCCCCTCGAACAGCTCCTTCAATCTGTAAATGAACTTTAGGGTGATATTTTTTCTTCATAGCGAAATCTTCGACAAATTCCACTGCATATAATCAATATTCATACGAATTGTTTAAACTGTCAACTAGTCAAATGAAATTGCGGAACTCATCCCTCTCTTTAATTTAAGTATTAATTCGTGACGACCCGTCAATTAGAATAAAAGTTACAGTGGTTGAACAGACCAGGGTAAGACCGAAATTTTATTCATTTCTAACTTCTGCATGGAGGAACATATGGCACCGGCTAAACACAAAAGACCGACGCAAGACGTCTGCAGAAGAAACAAGCCGGGGTCGATGTGCATGGAGGAACACATCGCACCGGCTAAACAGGAAGGTCGACGGAAGACGTCAGCAGAAGAAGCAAGTCGTTGCAATGTGCATGGAAGAACACATCCCACCGGCTAAACACAAGGGCCGACTGAAGATGTCAGCAGAAGAAGCAAGTCGGTGCAATGTGCATGGAAGAACACATCGCACCGGCTAAACACAAGGGCCGACGGAAGATGTCAGCAGAAGAAGCAAGTCGGTGCGATGTGCATGGAAGAACACATCGCACCGGCTAAACACAAGGGCCGACGGAAGATGTCAGCAGAAGAAGCAAGTCGGTGCGATGTGCATGGAAGAACACATCGCACCGGCTAAACACAAGGGCCGACGGAAGATGTCAGCAGAAGAAGCAAGTTGGTGCGATGTGCATGGAAGAACACATCGCACCGGCTAAACACAAGGGCCGACTGAAGATGTCAGCAGAAGAAGCAAGTCGGTGCGATGTGCATGGAAGAACACATCGCACCGGCTAAACACAAGGGCCGACTGAAGATGTCAGCAGAAGAAGCAAGTCGGTGCGATGTGCATGGAAGAACACATCGCACCGGCTAAACACAAGGGCCGACTGAAGATGTCAGCAGAAGAAGCAAGTCGGTGCGATGTGCATGGAAGAACAAATCACACCGGCTAAACACAAGGGCCGACGGAAGACGTCAGCAGAAGAAACAAGTCGGTGCGATGCACCGGCTAAACACAAGGGCCGACGGAAGATGTCAGCAGAAGAAGCAAGTCGGACCAGCTAAACACAAGGGCCGACGGAAGATGTCAGCAGAAGAAGCAAGTCGGTGCGATGTGCATGGAAGAACACATCGCACCGGCTAAACACAAGGGCCGACGGAAGATGTCAGCAGAAGAAGCAAGTCGGTGCGATGTGCATGGAAGAACACATCGCACCGGCTAAACACAAGGGCTGACGGAAGATGTCAGCAGAAGAAGCAAGTCGGTGCGATGTGCATGGAAGAACACATCGCACCGGCTAAACACAAGGGCCGACGGAAGATGTCAGCAGAAGAAGCAAGTCGGTGCGATGTGCATGGAAGAACACATCGCACCGGCTAAACACAAGGGCCGACGGAAGATGTCAGCAGAAGAAGCAAGTCGGTGCGATGTGCATGGAAGAACACATCGCACCGGCTAAACACAAGGGCCGACGGAAGATGTCAGCAGAAGAAGCAAGTCGGTGCGATGTGCATGGAAGAACACATCGCACCGGCTAAACACAAGGGCCGACTGAAGATGTCAGCAGAAGAAGCAAGTCGGTGCGATGTGCATGGAAGAACACATCGCACCGGCTAAACACAAGGGCCGACTGAAGATGTCAGCAGAAGAAGCAAGTCGGTGCGATGTGCATGGAAGAACACATCGCACCGGCTAAACACAAGGGCCGACGGAAGATGTCAGCAGAAGAAGCAAGTCGGTGCGATGTGCATGGAAGAACACATCGCACCAGCTAAACACAAGGGCCGACGGAAGATGTCAGCAGAAGAAGCAAGTCGGTGCGATGTGCATGGAAGAACAGATCGCACCGGCTAAACACAAGAGCCGACGGAAGACGTCAGCAGAAGAAACAAGTCGGTGCGATGTGCATGGAAGAACACATCGCACCGGCTATACTCAAGAGGTGACCTTTTTTAAAAAATTATAACTATAATTTCTTCAATTCGCCCTGGTAGTTTAACGGATAAAGCACTGGACTGCCGTTCCTGAAGATATGCGTTTGATTCCCTGTAAATCTTGCTTATAATTGTTGATATATATTGAAAGCGGTTTGATAAAGTCAGCCTATAGAGGCCAGCATTTACTATTTTTACTTGTTTTTGAGTATATGTCTTTTTTTAAATTTAAACTTATATATTCGTAGCCATAGCAAGCATCGAATGTACAAAAAAAGAAGTACATTTTACTTATTTCCGATTACCTATTTTTAACAGTGCAGATAACGGCATACCTTATTTTTTCGGTGGTACTATTTTTAGCTCGTAAAGTTCTATTAAAATAAGTCAAATGTACGCTGAGATTGAAATGGACAAAAGTTTAACTTTTAGGTAAATTCAAAATATTAGATTATACTAGCACAAAATTATTGGTAAAATAATATTAATTTTTAATAAAATAGGAGAATTTCCGGCAACTTGATCTATTTTTCATAACATACTTCAACCGAGTCTTCCAAAATAGTCTAGCTTCAGATTTCATCCAATTATATATTTATTTTCTACGAAGAAATTGCACGAAAATAAAAAAATTATTTTAAGAACTCTCACGGCATTCTTTTGAATATAAAATATTTTACTGCGTATTTTATTCTTCTTTTCCGACTATAAAATTTTTCGCATCAGAATTTTCCGAATACTTGCCTCGGAGAAATGTTCTTGTTAAGAATATCTTCGATTGCAAAGTGTTTCAAGATTGCTGCTCTTTTCGTTCTAGATGAAATGTATGTAATACGATATTTGAAGTAACAGCCTAAATCTGATACTTTACAAGTGATCACTATACTTTGCATTTGTATCCTGTTAGAAATAAAACAAAATAATGGAATAAACATATTTTTAACTAATACATATAATGTAGTAGTTCGACGACAATTTATATTATAATTTGTTTTTATTAAATATAATAGTTGCGGGGTTTGCTGTAAAAATGAGGTAGCTCTAATTATTCAAGTTTAAAGAAAACCGTAAAAAACGTTGGAAAATTCAAAATTTTAAGTTGTGTGAAGATATTCTTTCTGATCAATCTTCTTAATTGTTCCTACATATTATGACAGTATTTTCACTCAAAAATATATCTTCCAGATGACGTGGCACATGTCGGATTGTTGGAGCTACCTCTTTCTTGGAACCAAATAGATGCTCTGTCTACCTTTATGAAAAATATTTCACAAAAAAATACAATTTACTGTAATATTATTTTATTTAAGGAAAACTTCAATTGAAATATAGCTTAAAACTTGGCTTTAAAAACAGAAAATTACATTTTTAATCATCACAGTCACCCTCTGTAACGTCCGGTTCATCTGCTGCGTAGTCTGGTTGTAGTCCATCGTAGAACCACAAAACGTAAAAGAACCAAACACTCTACTGTTTATAAGTGCTGTATAACCTTCCTGTAAGCAAAGCATGTCAGTCAAGGGGTCAGTCAGTTTTGGGGAAAATGGCGGTAGCTCCAGGAGCTACCTCTGTATTGCAACAAACTAATGAGACAGACAGCTTCATTTCTTGAGTAACGCGAGAACTAACGATTGATGCTACATCTTACTGGTACCAAACGAACAAGTTTTTTTTTACCACAAGATTGTACATGTAACTCCAAATTCCACTAGGATGGAGCTACATCCTTTTTCCTGCAAACCCTTCAATTGTTAAAATTATATCTGTACACTGTAAAAAAGGGGTATTTCCCGGTGCCAAAACCGACTGCTTGGAAGTAGCCCCAAACGACTGCTTGAAGGGGTTCCAGCGGATTTTTAATAGCAATGTGCCATTACCCGGTGCCAAATTCGACGGCGCGAAGGCAATAATTAGCCCAAAACGACTGCTTAAAGGGGTTAATTTTCTATCGAACTAAGAATTTGCCATTCGTTAAAAATAATCACAAAAAAAGGTTTCTTTCAATCATGCTATTTGATACGGAATTATATTGTTGGAAGTTAACATTCTAAAAGCATATATTGAGTTTATGTCATGATTCCTAGCTTCAAGAATCTCATTTCGTACTTTGGCTGAAATAACCAGGCATTCTATACAATGCCTGGATATCGCTATTT
This sequence comes from Troglohyphantes excavatus, assembly GCA_963932185.1. Taxonomy (NCBI): domain Eukaryota; kingdom Metazoa; phylum Arthropoda; class Arachnida; order Araneae; family Linyphiidae; genus Troglohyphantes; species Troglohyphantes excavatus. The sequence goes on along the minus strand of OZ010669.1, from coordinate 63,958,395 downwards.
GCATGTAACAGACAGTTGAATTCCTTTGTTAGAACTGGAAGCTTTAAACTCAATACATAAATGTCCTAGATATTTTAACTTTATATCAGAGATTCCCAACTTTTAGAATGCCTTAGACTTAAAATTCGACGTATCGTAATACACTAATAGACTAAAATATAGCTTGGTACTAAATATAATCAGCCTTTTAAATAACATTTTCTTTACAATATGCATAAGTTTTTATATGAAAAATTCACAGTGTGTAACTTAAATTGAGTCATCAAAGAGAAACTACAAAAAATAAAAATATTTCTTTCCTCAAATAATCAATGCTCTATTTTGAACATAATTCTTAATTCCTCAAATTAGATATTTTGGTTCAGAACAGTTTATTAAAAAAGGAAGAAATAAGACAGAGAATTAAAAGTAAAATTTTTTAAAAGGCACCAAATGATGGATTTCATTCAAAACCGCATTTTTAATCCATGTAGACTAACAGCTGTGCCATCAGAAAGCAAAATTGAAATTTTCTCCAACAAAATATATCTATTTCAAGTTAATTGCTGTAATATTCAATATGTGAAACAATAGTGATATATTTTGCTTATTTTCTAAGAAATATATTTTTATTTTCAATTTAAATGTTCCTGTTTTAAATGAAGTACTTCTAGGAACGCATATATTTAAAAAATAACATTAAAAGATTTTTAGAATTGAAAAATGGTTCCACAGACCACTTGGAACTCGAACCACATGTGGTTCGTGGACCATGGATTGGGAACCACTACTTTATATGATACCCAGTTACATGGAATCACACTGGATCATACCAAAAGTATTTATATACAACCACTAGCTGAAATACCCATTCTACGCACGGGAAGGAAATAAGTTACAAAATAGATACAAATACAATATTTATAAGCGAAATAAATAACATTCTTAATTTGTCACCCATCAGAGGGAACCACAGTATTAAAAGTTACAATTTGTAACGAAATTTTATTAGCAAGGTCGCGCAAGATTGATAATATGGAGAAGTTGGCTGTACGATAATGTGAATATACATACGATACTCCCGTTGATTAACATTCATATTTTAATAGATTCCCAAACTAACGTTGTTACCGTAGCAGTATAAACTATTTGGCTACTCTCGGAATCGAACCAAAGAACTTCTACTTGCTACGCCGATACTCTGACAATGAGGTTAAAGTGATCACACCAGCCTAAGCGTGAGTATCGGGTATATGAAGTAAACCCCACACTACTAACACCGAAAAAGGGGTTTTACACCCTCTTAAATACGTTTGATCGGAACAAAAATAGCTTAATTTTCCTATTTAAGGTATAAGTAACAAATTTGCCAAATTTCTTCGTTATAGGCATACGGGAAGTTGGAGAATTAGTGATGAGTGAATGAGTGGGGTTTTCGCATTTATATATATAGATCATATCCCCAAATTGTCATGGAACAAATATTTTACTCCAAAAATTGCAAAACAAATTGGACTTAAATACTTCACATTTGCAATTCTTATTTATTGATGTGTACTTTACCATGAAAATAGAATCAATGAATACCTAATTCATTCTCTGTAACTCGACAACAAAAACTAAACCATTTGCATTAACATGGTGTATGGAGAATCTTTTTCTTGAATCAGTGCGACATCAATTTGTAATTGATTGAGAGATACTAGAGAGAGCAAAAGAAAGAACGTCGAAAGATAAATGGGGTTCTCAAAAGATAAAGGGCCCATTTACAACTCACAGGCAGTTAACTATGTCACTGCTAATTAATAAAGCCTTAGATTAAGAATCCCGCAAAGCAGGAAAAAAATAATTGTTCGAGGGGAGTGATTTATTTCGCATAAGTAGAAACTGTCATTGCCAGATAAATGCAAATGGTTACTTATTCTGCTGGGTTAGGCTATTTTTATCGTCTCGAAAACTATTTGAAAATTAACTGGGTCACTCGAATTTATTGCTGTTTAAGTAGATTATTTAAGATTTAAGTGTTTAGAAATTTGTCTTTTAACCGACTGAATAGCGCCCACCAACACTCCAACATTAAACCCCCAGAAACTTTAAATTAAAACCGCCAACGCGCGCCAAGTCGAGAGGTTATCAATTCGTCTGTTATGTATTTTTTTTATGTATGTTCGCGCCGGATTTCGGTTCTACTTTAGATATTTGGATAATTTTTTTTGTTGGATAGGGGATGTTTCACTTGAGAGAAATTTAAAACAAATATTTGGTTATCCGGCATTTAACTATCTGGAACTCTCAATAACCGGATAGTTTCAAAACAAATATTGTCCGATTTCAAAAATTCTTTTTTTGTTATATAACGAAAAATTTACTTAAACAAAATCTGTAAAAAATAATTGTTTATCCAGATCTTATATATACGGAAATGTTGATTAACAGGAGTTTTTTTAAACAATTTATCCGTTTCAAAATGTTCTTATTGTTTAACAGAAGTTGTACAGCATGACATTTCGTTTACCTAGCATTTATTGCCATGGATAGGGATTGTTTTACGGTACATTTACGGTTTTACATTGTTGAGACAAAATGTAAGCACAAGTTGTTACTTGAATTTATTTGTAAATAATAGCAGGGGGCGAAGACCCCGATAAATTAAAAACTAAAAAAGGAAAAATAAAATAATTTTTCTAAAAAAAAAAGGATTCCCCTGGGTTGGAGCTACATCCTTTTTGCTGCAAACCCTTCAATTCCAGTATTTTTTAATATAAAAGAAGAAATCTTATACAGATTTCAAATTCTCACTTTGTTGCATTTAATAGCATACTATCATCATATAAAAAGTCATTCTTTTAATGGAATGTTCTATCCATTGATTTATTTTTATTCTTCTTATGTTTCACTTTAATCAATCTCGAGAAGAAAACATGGCTTCTTTACGCATTAAAAACTTTTCTTCAACATCTGTCGCTCGAAATAAAGAACTGAAACATTTCCCTATTTCCTCAAGATTGGAATGTTTGATGAACTTTAAATGAAAACAGCAATAACTCATGAGTAAATCTGGATTCGCTGAATTGTAAAACAGTTTTCCGTCGGAATTTGGATTAATTCTGTTTCGCTCTTTCTTTTCTGATTGTGATATTCAATAATCGATGGTGGACGCCGAAAAAAAAAGAATTTAGAGCATTTGAAACATTAATGTTTTGTCGTATTTAATTAACGGGAGAATTAAATATTAAAAAAACTAGCTAGAAGTTTTCTACAACGTTTATGTTCTTAATATTTTATATTTTCTTTAACATTTAATTTCAAAAACAGCCTAATCGACTTTTCTAGTTGATCGATTTCGATTAGAGATTATAATTTTTGCTATCTATAATTGTTATACTTTTTTATGTATCTTATTATGGAAAACTAACAACACAGATATTGTGTGAATTAACCAATTGTAAATTTAAGTCTCAAATTAGCAGGATTTTGGTAATAAGTTATGTTAATCAAGTGATATATCGGGAAAAGAATGGGAACTACGTAAATAAGGAGAAATAAGAATTGTCCCAGGATTGTAGGAATGTGTTACTTAAATTCCAAATATAGAAGTTAGCTCTTCATTATATACTGTAAAAAGAAATGTGCTTAAAAATGAGTACATGGACGTACTCGTTTTTCTTTAAGTACAATTTCATCGTAAATGAGAGAAGGCATACTCAAATTAAAGTAATCATACTTTCTAAATCATAAGCAGTATGGTTTAATATTGCTAATATCAACTTCTGTTCAATCCATCTTAACAAAGCGACTAGACATAGTTGTAAATAAATGTTTTCCTTGAACAGAGCGATGGTTATTTTTTTTAATGTAAGTTGATGTGAGATTTAAAATGCAATTACGTCGTGTTATATATGAGCAAATTATTGTAAAAAAATAAAATCCTTCGTTATATTTCAAAATGGTGCATAAAAATGCAAAATTACACTTTTATAGCATAAAACTCATCCATAATCTGCTTATTTGTTCTTTATTTTCTTACCAATCTATCAAAAGACGGACACTGAGAAGCAATTTTTTCCAAGTTGACATAAGAAAAGTGTCTTTAATCTCTTAGCTTACGAAAGTCTGTTATCATTACATCAAGTCCGCGATGTATTTGGCATTTATCCGAATATCTGTCCTTTTGTATTCTCCGACATTGTTCCTCGAAGATAATAAATATCTAGTAAATTCTGTAAAAGGAATTTTTTTATTCTTTCAGCTCAACTAATATGTATCCTTTTGTAAGTATGTCAAATATTGAGTTCTAGCATTGTTCAAGCAGTTCATGAGTTGAAAGAGATGCCTTAGCTTTATTCCTATGACGATGCTCTTTGTTGCTTATTTTTATTAAATAATGTATTTCCCTCTCCAATAATAGAAAGTGCTCTGTATAATTTGTCACTGAAACTGAAACTAAGGCTAGCTGCTTATTAATCACCTAAGAATGCTACAATCCATACAATGCAAATGCTTGCATAAGTTTTAGACATTTTAACAATTATGCAGGGTTATTCAGAAAGAATCATCCGATTTTAAAGTTAATTACTATTTAAAAAATAACAACTTACATGGTAAGTAATACATATATGAAAAGTTAATATATATATATATATATATATATATATATATATATATATATATATATATATATATATATATATATATATTTATATATATATATATATATATATATATATATATATATATATATATATATATACGTAAAAGTGTCCTAAGAGTGAATTTTAAAATAATTTTTTACAAAGTTGAAATTTTTATATAATATAGAAAAATAATTGAATTTATTATATTTTGCATTAATATAAATTTTTCGCATATTTTGTGACAATGGTGCAAATTCAAAATGGTTGCTATGCAATGAAACTAAACTTGCTTACATTTGCATTATTTCTACTCCTTGATTCCTAATATAAGTTACATTTTCTGAATATTTTGAGTATGGGTTTTTAGAAATACAGTTAATGTACAATCAAATTCCTTACTTTATAAAAATTTATTTTGATTTAATTATTGATTTAGAACCAAATGAAATATGTATTTTTCAAACGTAGTGTAAGTCACAAAAAAAGAACAAAAGTTCTTCTATTTTTTTTAAATTGAGCCACAATTTAAAAAAAGTCCGTGATTTCCTCCTCTATACTAATCTCTATCGGACTGTAGTTTTGATTTTTAAAAGAAGGAAACTTTTTAATGAATATTAAATAAATTAAAACTGTAGTGTAAGTCACAGCGTAGAGTAAGTCACAACTATATGCTGTGTTTGTAGAACAACAACGATTACAAAATGCACAGTAACAATATTTAAAAATAATATCATAAGTGATCTTATTTTTAAATATTGTTATTTATTATACTTTTCTTATTTAAACTGTAAATGGGGAAAAAGTAGCAAACTGAAAGATAGAGATTAGAGAAAGAAAAAAAACAAATGGAATATTTCAAGCAGTTAAAGATAATTAATCTAGATAGCAAGAGGAAAGGTGTAAGAACGTGGAAATTACAATGAAAGTTGATCAAAGGGATTTTTAAAGCAAAGAAGAGGGAATAGATAAAAAAAAAAAAGGTAAAAAAGAATTTCCGCAACCGCTTAAAATGAACCAAGCCCTTCTAATCCAAATTCAGTAGATTCTCCTAAGAAGGCCTATCAAAATTGTAGCTCATTTTTTAAAGAATTGCAAGAGTCAAGAAAAGTCCACCTTAAAGCCCAAATAAATGTCAGGCCATTGCAAAGAAACTAGCACATCAGTTTACACCGGAGATAGGTCAACCTGCCTGCTCAACATTCAAGAATTACTGCACTAAGAAATGAAATAAAATATTTGATAAAGATTTTTATGAAGAGGCATATAATATTCCAGTAATCAAGGATTTTGTAATTTTTAGAGAACTGAACAAAAAAAACGAGAAGACCTAAGAAAAAGATAACAATCGAGATGAACTTAAAAGAGGCAATAGGGTATAGGTTTCATCAGTATTAATTTCCTTCCGGCATAAATTTCCCCCGGTGCGACGGGCCTGGCTTTCATTTGTAGGAAGAAGAAAAGTGAAATATTTTGCTGGACAATTCATTTCTAAAGAAGGCTCTACAATAAAAGTGGATTTTTGCAATGCACAAGGAATATGTTTCATTGGAAAGAAAAAGCAGGTGCCGCAAATGTTGTAATTGTTGAAAAAATAAAAAAAAATTGCCTGACTGAAACTTTGATTGTAAATTCTATTATAGTTTTTCACATTATAATTTTTCAAATTATGTAAAGTCATATTTTAATTTTATTTATACATTTTACCAGTGCCTATTTTGAGGTGTAGTGTAAGTCACGTTTCAGTTGTAGTGTAAGTCACACAGATTAATTTAAATTAAAATAATTTAAAAACACATCTAGAAATATAATTTTTACCTGATTAAGCTTCAAACCCTATACAACGAAACTGGCATAACATATTTTTTTTATATCAAAGCACGAGGAAGAAAACGTAAATTGAAATTATATCCAAAAAACCGTGTCCTTTTTTGTAGTGTAAGTCACACTGTGACATTTTTATTTTTAAAAATTAAATTTAAAGAAAATGAAAAAAGTTTACATTGTCAAAAAATAGAACATATGTCTGGTATGTCTTTTGACATAAAAAGTTTTTTTAAATCACAAATTGCTTTTTTTAATTAAGCTTACAATGTGGTATAAATTGTCAAATGTAGTGTAAGTCACGCGCAGAATTACCCATATATATATATATATATATATATATATATATATATATATATATATATATATATATATATATATATATATATATATATATATATATATATATATATATATATATATATATATATATATATATATATATATATATATGTAATATATATAATATATATATATATATATATATATATATATATATATATAATATATATATATATATATATGTAATATATATATAATATATATATATATATTTATATATATATATATATATATATACATACATACATACATACATACATACATACATACATACATACATACATATATATATATATATATATATATATATATATATATATATATATATATATATATATATACATACATACATACATATTGTTGTATGGAGTTTTTGAATATTTTATATTTTTACATTTAATGGGGGGAGTCAGACGGGATAAAACAAAAATGGCAATGATATGAAACAGGCAACGTGATTCGTAAATAGTGGGAGTCAAAAGACTCGACATTGCATGTAGTTGTGCCAACCCCATCGCCATTGCTAATCTTAACATAAAACCCAAATTAAATATTCAAAAGAAAAGAGTACCCAAATATCAATATGCATATTTATCAAGCAGTAATTAAATTTTAAATCTTTAAGTTAATAATTACTTTAATTCTAAATTAATCAATGCAGGAAAACTGTAACATAAATTATTAAAAATAAATTCAATAAACTTAAAGATAGTCCTTAAAATTTAAAGCTGAAAAAAAAAACCTGATGATATAAAATTAGGTAAAAAAAGCGGTACTCATCAGTACTTCTGTTTGCATATTCTATAGTTCTTTATTTTTCATTAAGTTCTTTAAAATCCAGGACAAGTCAGGGAGTATGGCTGTCATTTGTGGCAGTCTCATGGTGAATGAATATTCAGGAGGAGTTCAAGAATTAAAGTACTTTATAAAATTGAGAGTTCCGAGTTCTTATTTGATGTAATCACTGTGGGCAAAGATAACTTGGCTGGTTTAAATTGAACTTACATTTTGTGAAATTATCTAGTATTCCTTATTAAAGATGATTCAACCTGTGGTCTCAAACAATAAAAAAAAACTTAATGATCTGTTCTTTCAGGTAATTTTTTTTTAAAAACGATAATGCTGCAACGTTTGAAGTGAGTAAAAACATAGCGGCAAAATAAATAATATTAGGCACACTTTTCAATAACAAAAAAAAAAAACTTCGAAGCCCTTTGAAACGAAACAAACTTTATGAAGATTTACTTGCGATTTTTCAATAATTCAGGGGTCACTTATGAAACCGGCGAAGGATGAAGACCACAAGGACATCGGGGTCATTACCCGTGCCCAATGTGTATGAAACGGCTCTCGGGTGAGGACATTACTCTTATCGAGACACATGATTCGAGCGAGGACTCTCGACTCAATATTGAAAAATACGATGTAAGGTGAACCCCAAATTGCACACAAAGAATACCAACAACATTCACTTGAAATCTTCAAATGTTGGCAATACGCAGCATTCAGCACAGGAAACTCGATGGTTCGAAGAATAATCCACAGGAGGTTGAAACACAGAAGACTAGGTAAAATAATTTCTAACACAGTTTAGGAACACAGCCGTAACAGAAAATACCTTACGGTATGGAGATCGAAGAAGTATTGAAGCTCTCGGCGTTTCTTTTTTATAAATTTCAAAATGGTTTCTATTTTTCAATTTAAAATTGGAGCATATCATTAGATTAAATATTTCTAAGCTAACTAAAGACCACGCGAAACTGCATCGTCCCTCAATTCCGAGCAGTCGTGCCAAATTTGAATTGCTACATTTCTAGAAACAAAAGAATGCGTCCTCCGCGCACAAGTAATTATCGAAGTCTATATCTGCTCTTCCTCAACCAAAGGGATGATTTAAATAAACAGCCCATCGAAAGTTCTAGAAGATTCCATTTGGAACCGGTAAAAACTAGAAAAAACACAAAGGAAATGCACTGCGTATCATTATACAAAATGGGAAGACCCAAACAACCAATCACAAAACGAAGCAAAAAAAAACAATCCTAGACACCAGACGATAAATTTAGTATAGGATGGCGCTTTGAATATTAGCTCGAAGAAATATTGCATTGAAGAACCAAAAGTGTTATGTGAAACAAAAGTGATTTCGAATAAAAATGAAGGGATTTTGATTTAGACAATCACCTAACACAATTAAAAGAGAAGTTATTTTAACAAAAGAAACACTGTCGGTTTGTTATTTACTCAAAACTACAGTCCCATTTCGAGGAAACAGGCTTGTTCAGGCACTTCATCTAGTCTCAGAATAAAATCAAAAATTATTTTAAAACCACTCTTCTGTACAACTCTTAAACAAAACTATCACTAAGTAACCAATAATGTATGAATAATTACACATATTTCCAGACATTAGAGATATTATTAATGGTTAATTACGCATTTAATGAATCATTAAATGTTCAGAGTTCGATGTAACCCCACAAATCATGTCCCAAATCTCAACCATTTTGTATCCACAGTTTATTTAATGATCCCATTAATAATCCCTACATTTATTTCTGCATCCACAATTTACTCTTTAATGGATTATTGCAGTTTTCGCAAAACATTTTACGTGCTTAACATGCATTAAACATGATACCATCCGAGCTCCAAGCTTCCAGACCATTAGCGTAACAAATACAGTGTGCGAAGCAAATGATGAAATTTCACTGGGCAAGTAGCATTGGCGAAAAAGTTTGGCGATGTTTGAATTCACTCGCTGAAGTTGATGAGGAGGAATAAGGCCAATATTGAAGTGTGTGTGTCGACATTATGACGCCAATTAATTCTGCATGTGATCCTCGAAATTCAGTGTAGGTTCATTAATTTTAGAAGTGATTGAATTGTCAATCACTTTACAAAATAAATCACTTCACAAATTAATGAAACATATTAAACTAGCAACCCTTGATGTTGCACGGGAATTATAATATGTAAATATAAACTCATAGAAGAGCTGTTATAAAAATCCATTCAATTTTATTTTTTCACAATTGCATTTAATTCAATCAGTTGTTGTTGTTCTTGCATCGCCGACTCTTGCAATTTAATTTTTAAATTGAGGGGTTTGCTGCAAAAAGGAGGTAGCTCCAATTATTCAAGTTTGCAAAAAACCGTAAAAACGTTTGAAAATTCAAAACTCCAAGTTGTGTGAAGATATTCTTTTTGATCAATCTGCTTAATTGTTCCTACATATTATGACAGTATTTTCACTCAAAAATATATCTTCCAGATGACGTGGCACATGTTGGATTGTTGGAGCTACCTCTTTCTTGCAACCAAGGATGCTCTGTCTACCTGTATGAAAAATATTTAAAAAAAAAAATACAATTTACTATAATAGTATTTTAATTAACGAAAACTTCAATTGAAATATAGCATATAACTTGGCTTTGAAAACAGAACATTACATTTTTAATCATCACACTCCCCCTCTATAACGTCCGGCTCATCTGATGCGTTGTCATCTATTGAGTAACGCAAGAACTAACGATTACAGCTACATCTTTCTGGCACCAAACGAACAAGTTTTTTTACCACAAGATAGTACATGTAACTCCAAATTCCGCTAGGTTGGAGCTACATCCTTTCAGCAGCAAACCCTTCAATTCTTTAAAAATGTCATATCGACTTGGAACTTGGCTTACTTACGTAATATCTCAATAACTACGACATTTATCCATAATAATCACTAATTATTATTGTTATTAATAATAATAAGTTTAATTTGTTATTCATAACTTGGATAGTGTCAAGTTTTGTACCCGCGTTATAAAAATAATTCTCTAAATAATGTGTTATAAAGATGCATCTTTGGGGATAACCGCTTTTCAGAGAGTATTGTGAATAAAAATTATGATTGAACTATTATTTTTCTATTTAGTGGTAGAGAAAAATTTATTTTATACAAACATTGTTCTAATGCATAAATCTTTTACTTGCAGAGCAGCAAGTCTGTAATAATAATAATCAAATTAAGAAGAATATGAAAAGATCAAAAATTCCTGACAAAAAATGAAAATGTCTCAAATTATACTAGTAAATTATCTTTTTCAATCAAACGCAAAAACACAGGCGTATTACAATTTGCTTAGAGGAAACTTTCAAACACAGTCCATCAATAACTTATTCAACTAGATTTTCATGAGTTGATAATTGTTATTTCTTTTACTTTATTACTTACCAGGACAAATTTGTTGTTTTAATAATGCACTTTTACAGCAAAATTCCGTGATTTCCGCTAATAATACAATTCACAACATATAAATTAAAACTCATAAAATAGTAACTAAATATATTTGAATCAGTTATTTGGGAAACCATTTCATAAAGTCGCTTTTTGTCAAAACAAAGTTTTGTTTTACAAATTTCAGTTAATATGACTAATGGTCATCTTTGAAATGAAAAACAACAAAAGTCAGCAAGATGATTAGAGAGCTTTTAGTCTAGGCAACCCATTTTACCCCACACCAATCGCAGAGCAGTAATCAGTTGCAAAACCAGATATATGCCATAACTTGGTTGCAATACCAGATAGATCCTATAGTTTAGTTGCAAAACTAGATAGATCCAAAAAGAAGTAGAAAAATTTTACGCACACAGCTAAAATTTGGTTATTACCTGCATCTATTATATCAAATTTTTAAAAAAGAAGATAAAATTCTTCGATAGATAACGCAATTAATTAGTTGGTTTTATTTCTCTTGAAATTTTTTTCAAAAGTGATCTATCTGGTTTTCAAATTTCAGAACTCATATCTTCGTTTATTTGTCAAATTTTGTAAATTTGTTTTCTTAGATATATTACATTAGAAAAAAAGTTATTTGTGACAGCTTGGAACTAACATTATTAAACATTATCATGCTCTAAGAAAGGGTACTTAAATATGAGTATCTGAACCTATTCGCTTTTCTTTGAGTAGAATAGCATCGTAAATAAGCAATGAAGTACGCAAAATTTATGCAACCGTACTTTCTTAAAAATGAGCATTGTGATTTAATATTGCTAATATCAGTTCTGTTCAGGCCATATTAACAAAGCGACCTGACCAACTTAAAATAGTTGTTCAGAAGATGATTTTCTACATTATTTGATGTCGATTGCTTAAATGAAAACTCAGTTATTACAATACAATTATCTTACTTCTCATTCTTTTGACGCACCTTTTTAACAATTCTTCTGTTTATAACTTCTTCTTATCGTCCTGGTAGTTTAACAGATAAGGTATAGGACTAATGTGTCTGAGGGTTCGATTTCCGGTAAGTCTCGGTTCTACTTGTTGAAAATGGTTTATAAAGGCAGCCTATGTAAGCAAGCATCTGCTCTTTTTTATTTATTTTTACTCATTGTACCCTTTTTGAGTTCAATTTTTTTTAATTGAAACATTTGTATTTGGATTCATGATAAGTATTAGATGTACTCAAAAATTAGTACATTATTTTACTTATTTTTGAGCACCTATTTTTAAAAATGCAGTAAACTTTCAATAACTACAAACTTATTTTAATTGTAATATCCGTTTCTTGACATTCCGAAAAATCAACTAATATATCATCCCTATTAACAAAAACAATCCTTTTGCATAATATCACAATAAATCAAAATCATTTCTCTGACTTTTCGCCAAGAACATCTTAAATCTGACGCACATCATCCTTCTCACGTCAAATTGTCTAATGACGTCGCCAAAGATCTCTTTCACTTCGAGCCAAACCCCCCTCGCCAACCAGATGAAATTTGAAAGCCAAATACATCACCGAAGCCTTTTAATATTCGAGCCGAATCTCCGCTATTATATCTAGCGTGAGAACACGCGATTTCTTAAAACAGGTTCTTGTGTCCGCTCTCTTATAAATCGTCCCCAAAGGCAAATTCACTTCAAAATTAGCCAAGACGTCTCGAGAATTTTGATTTTTTTTTCTGTACACGAAGGGGCCTAGTAAAAACGTGAGTAAGCCATCTAGTTTCTTATGAATTTTAAATTTTGCAATTTGGGACTGGTATTCTTGGAGTCTCTAGTCGTTTTGTTTGATGGAGCTTGATTATTCACGTATTCGGGCTCGGCTAAATGTGAAGTTTCTAAAAATGTGTAGAGATTTTGCTTGATTTCTTCTAGTAATTAGCTCCGAAGAACGTGATGTTTTTCGAAAAAGGGTGTGTCCACACCTAAGGGAAAGCAGTATTTAACTTTAACTTTAAAAGGGGTTGATTCCGTGTTAGTTGAAGAATGAAGGAACGTTATAATTTTTTTTAACCTTCAAATTGCTAAACTTGATTTCTGCAGTTAAAATATTGAAAATATTTTTATAAAAATTGATTTGGTTGATTAAATTTACGTTCCACTATGGTTAAACAATGGGCTATTGGTGACGGTTTCAGGCATATCCAAAAGGAATAACTCTAGAACACCGCTCCGTAATTTTAATATAAGATTTGGTTAATTTGTTCAATTAAATTCGCTCCACAGCTGTTCAATGTTGGCTACATTAAAATGATGGTAATGTAGAATGAACACTTCATATATCAGATACTTTCTCTCGGGCTCTAGTAATTGAGGGGTTTGCTGTACAAAGGAGGTAGCTTCAACTATTCGAGTTTGCAGAAAACCGTAAAAAACGTTTGAAAAATAAAAATTCTAAACTGTGTGAATATATTCTTTTTGATCAATCTTCTTAATTGTTCCTACATATTATGACAGTATTTTCACTCACACATATATCTTCCAGATGACGTGGCACATGTTGGATTGTTGGAGCTACCTCTTTCTTGCAACCAAATATATGCTCTGTCTACCTCTATGAAAAACATTTCACAAAAAAATACATTATTTTATTTAAAGAAAAATTCAATTGAAATATAGCATATACCTTGGCTTTAAAAACAGAAAATTAAATTTTTAATCACCACACTCCCCCTCTGAAACGTCCGGCTCATCTGCTGCGTTGTCTGGTTGTAGTCCATCGTAGAAGCACAAAACGTAAAAGAACCAAAAACTAAACTATTTATAAGTGCTGTATAATCTTTCTATAAGCAACGCACGTCAGTCGTTTGGGGGAAAATGGCGGTAGCTCCGGTAGATACCCCTATATTTCAACAAACTAATGAGACAGACAGTTACATTTCTTGAGTAACACGAGAACTAACGATTGGAGCTACATCTTTCTGGTACCAAACAAACATTTTTTTTACCATAAGATAGTACACGTAACTCCAAATTCGCCTAGGTTGGAGCTATATTCTTTTTGCAGCAAACCCTTCAATTACTTTAGCTGGTAGGCTAAAGTATCGGCGTAGCATATACAACATCCGAAATTAGATTCCGGGTGACTACCAAACCCACTGTGATACAGTAATTAATTCATGGTAAATCAACTAACTACATTTGAATCATTTTATGATAACTATTGTAAATCAACTGCTTACAATTAAACAATGGTCGATGAATTATAAACACCTATGCATCCCACACTCTAACGCATTCTACTACTCAAATTTTTATTATTAAATTTTTTTAAGTAAATCAAAACTATACTAATAAAATTTTATTAAAAACATAATAAATAACTCACAATAATATAAGTATTAATTTTCTTCCTAAAATTTTAATATCGTTATTAGATAATAAGTCAATTAAAAATTGTCAGACAAAGGCTACATAACAGGACTAAAATAAAAATTATAGAAGTTTTTAAGTGGTTATGAGCATTTCATGAAAGTAACACAGCAAAAAAAGTCAGCATCAAACCTTCATCAAAATTGTCAAATTGAAGGTTTTTTGAAGGTTTTATAAAGGATATTGAAACAAAAAACTGCAGTTTTTTTGAAATTTTTAATTTTCCTGCATAAAACATTTAAAATATCTGCATTTTCTCTTCATGTTTAAAAATTGAAGGTTTTTTGCAGGTTTTTATGAAGGTTTTTTGCAGGTTTTTATGAAGGTTTTTTACAGTTTTTATGAAGAACATTGAAACAAAAACCTTTAATTTTATAGATCTTCAAAAAAAACTGCAGTTCTCCTGCATAAAACCTTCAATTTCCACATTTTGATGAAGGTTTTATGCTGACTTTTTTTGCTGGGAAGTTACATTAAAGAATACAATGAAGAAATTTATGATATTTCAATGATTCTTTAAAAGCAGTTCTCGTTATTTCAAATACAGACAATTAATCATCCAGAAATAACAATCATAATAACTTGTTTACTGTATATATCATATTGTTAAAAATAAATACTCAAAAATAAGTAAAATGTAAAAATTTTTATTACATTCTATACTTATCATAGCTCCAAATACATATGTTTCATTTTTGAAAAATACATGTACTCAAAAATGAGTAAAAACTAATAAAAAGACCAGTAGTTGTCTACATAGGCAGCCTTCATAAATCACTTTCAATAAATATCGACAATTACAATCAAGACTTACCGTTAATCAAACTTATATCATAAGGCACCGCAGTCCAGTGTCTTATCCGTTGTACTACCAGGGCGACCTTAAGTAGTTATAAAAAGAAGAAATGTTAAAAAGGTGTGCCGAAAGAATGGGAAATAAGATAATTGAGTTATAACAGCTCAGTTTCCATTTAAGCAATCGACATCAAATAATATGGAAAACCATATTCTGAACAACTATTTTAAGTTTGTCAGTTCGCTTTGTTAGGATGGCTTGAACAGAGGCTGAAAAGAGCAATATTAAATCACTATGCTCAATTTTTAGAAAGAATGGTAGCTTAAATTTGACAACGTCTTCGCTCATTTACGATGCAAAGAAAAACAAGTAGGTTCAGGTACTCATTTTTAAATACTTTTTTTTACAATGCACGTTATTTAAATAAAATTTTTCGAAGAATTAAGTTAAACAGAAACACAGGTTAGGTTTTGTCAAATTTATGTATATAAACGGAGAATTCTGATATTTATATACATATAAAAGCAAGTTGGGTATTTTTTCGCTTAGAATTGCATTCACCATTTTTCGGTTTAATAAAAACTGATATATTTAGAAATTTTACTCCAAGTTCCCTTATAAAATATTCCATAAACCATTTAAACTCCAAAGTTTTTGAACATTTCCAGTATCTCAATTTCTAAAAAAAAAATCCCCAAAAATCCCTTTTCCCCTTCTTCATAATTAGTCAACCCTATTTTCTTAAAAGAAACACTTTCCATCAATGAGATATAAAAAATAATGAAAACAACACCTCCACATGATATAAAATAATGAAAACAACATCTCTAAAAAAAACTTTTTTCGAGGTGACTTTCGCTGAGTGTGCTACGAGGTTTTGAGAGCTTTTGGTCATTAAAAAGAAGTCAGCTTTTTAAGCCTCGTCACCCGTTATCGGCATACATTGTAACGTTAATATCCCTCCCACCGTGACACTTCACTACGGTAAAAAAAGAAGTGTTCAGCAGATGGCTTTGACACACATCAACACTGAATGCATGGGATCACAGGGGCTAGCATTAAATTACGTAAACCTCGTACAAGCAAAAGGTTTAAAAAACATCCATATTCTTCGTATATATCCTCTGTGGATAACATTACAGTTTTTTGGTGTGGCAACACAGAATTTTTATTACACACCTCTCCCTATCTATTTAATTCAATGTTTTAAGAGTATTTTTTTTAAAAAAATTATTGATCAGTCCCACACTTTTTCTCAACAAAAAATATTTCCTCATAGTTCTACTTAAAACTGTTGCATATATTTAACTACAATATCCTATTTCGTTGTTTGTTTTATTAGTGGCCGGTATTAATTTGAAAAAAGCTAAAGTAAAAATAAATCCGTTTTTCAAGCGTATTCATTGGCTGAAAACCCTATTGAAAATTTCTAAAAAAAAGTCAGATATTTAACTAAATACACTGTTAAAAATAAATTCTCAAAATTAAGTAAAAGTTACTCATTTTTGATTACATTCGATGCTTATCATGGCTCCGATTACAAAAGTTTCAGTTTTGAAACAGACATGTATTCAAAAATAAGCACAATTTTTTTTAAAGCAGATGCTAGTCTACATAGGCTGCCTTCATAAATCACTTTCAATAAATAACCACAATTACAATCAACTTACAGGGAATCGAACCCATATCCGAAGGCAGCGCAGTCCAGTTCCTTATCCGTTGTACCAACAGGGCGACGTGAAGAAGTTATAAACAGAAGACTTGTTTCAAACATGTGTCAAAAGAATGTAAAGTAAGATAATGAAGTTGAAATGACTCAGTTCCCATTTAAACAATCGACCCCCAATAATGTGGAACACCATCTTCTGAACAACTATTTTAAGTGTGTTAGGTCGTTTTGTTAAGATGGTTTGAACAGAAGCTGGGATTAGGAATATTAAATCACACTGATCCGTTTTGTGAAAATGCGGTTGCTTAAATTTGAGTACGGCGTCGCTCATTTACGATGCAATTGTACTCAAAGAAAAACGAGATGGTTCAGGTACTCATTTTTAAGTACTTTTTTTTTTGCAATGTAACAATCAATCGTCATAACAATTCAAACATACACAACTAAAAAAACAAGTTGTGTGCTACACATTTTCTGAATTAATAGTTTATGACTTGGCGTACTGAATTTGTGAAGGTAGTGAATTAAAGATTTGTAATTTGTAATGAGACATTTTGATGTGAATAAGGCTAAAAAACCGGTATTGGGTTCCTTTCCTCAATTCTCACGAAGTCGTTTATTAAAAACAACACTTGTCAACTCCTAATCGCCACATGGAATCATCCTATAGGTATAACTGACCTACCATCGCGTATACGAAAGTGAGACATGTTTAGAAAAGATCAACTGTTTGTCCATTTTCTCCTCTGACATTTGTACCCCATGGTAGGTATGTCTGCCCTTAACTGCAGTATACGCTTCTAACCCCATAACTCCATGTGGAATCATTCTTTGGAGATTTATGGCATACTGTCGTGTAGAGCAGCGGTTCTCAACGTGTGGTACGTGTACACCTGGGGGTACGTGGAGATCCTGTTGGGGTACGCGAAAATAATATTGGTTAATGTAGAAATCACATAAAAAATTTAATAAAGCAAAAGCAAAAATAGAAATCTATAAATGACATAAATTTTAATCGTTTTCAATTAATTTTCCAAATTCCCTAAGAACATTACGGCCAAACAAAAACAAACTTTTTTGCGTAGTTAGATGTGTGATAAAGGCTGTGAGAGAAGGGGGTACTCATAAATGAAAAGTGTTAAAAATTGGATATGCGAGAGAAAAAGGTTGAGAACCACTGGTGTACAGGGAGGTAGGCCAAGTCGACAATGCCGATTATTAACCCATTCCGCTCTCTGATCTTTGAACAAGCGTGGGGAAAATGTCGCCATTGGCTGTAAACATCATTTACACGGGGAATCAGCCTATGGGGATAAATGAGAAACCATCGTGTAGAGAAAGGTAAACCGTGTCAACCACGTTGACCATTTAACCACTATGAGGCTCAAAAAGTATTCACAAACTAAACCTAATTATGTTTTCGTACCTATTTGACCCCATCTGCTGAGGACTTATAAAATTATATAGATAACCGACTTCTAAATGAAAAATGCTAGACCTCTAGGTGCAAAATGTTATTTTATTTAGAAACTTATTAAGAATTTAATCAAATAAATTCTTAAATTATTTAATTATTTAATAAAAATAGGCATTACTCAATTAAACTAACACGACTAAATTTTTTATCGTTTTGATATTAAGGCGCATATAACCACAGTAAATATTTTATTATGTCAGAAAAAGAAAAACTAAATTGTGAAGTTTTGGGTTTTAAAGTTATATAAATTCAATTAATTATATTTTTTTTCTCTTCTGTTGTTATAAAGGAATACGTAGAAAAGTACATAAAAAATTAACTAATTTTTCATGTTTCAAAGTCTTTAATTAACCAAACAAATAAGAAACTTTTATAATTGAGTCCTAAACAAACATACTAAAAAAATTACAAAGCCTTCTGATAACAAAAACTTCTCTATTCTTCTAGAATTTCACATTTTTACACAACGGTTATGGAGGTAAAAAACATTCCATTCCAAAAACTATAAAGCATTTTCTTTGTAGGAGTTCCACCAACCTAAACATCATCTGCTTTTTATATCAACATTTTTTCGTTAGTTTATCAAGAAAGTGCAACATCAATAAAATTGTTTTTCTCCCTCTGACTTCTGACTCTTAGGGCGAAAAAAAAATGGAAAAGAATTGCTGTTGTCATCGGTAGAACGTTCAGGAATCCATGTTATCTACCGTTGTATTACACGACGATATAAAAATGGCGCTGTGGAACAATTTTTTGTGTGTGTTTATTTCTATTATGACGGGTTTAGGTAATTCGAGAAAAGGTGAAAAGTATGGCTATCTTTTCGAGCCTAATTGCTGGCGTGATATTTTCTTTTTGTAAAAAAGATATTTTTAAAAAGTTTTTTATGGGAAGCGACTTTAAATCAGCTACATGAAGCATCTAGCTAGACACAATGTTACACTTTCAAACTTATCCATTAAGACACTATAACTCTTTAAAAATGGCACGAATGGAATGATTTATTAAAATATAAATAAAACATAAAATCTAGACATATTTCGGGAGATACATCTCCCTTCATCAGCTGAAGGGAGATGATAGGCTGGTGAAAAGAGATGTATCTCCCGAAACATGCCTAGAGTTTATATATAATTATTGCGTAGTTTTTGTATTTTAGTATTCTTAACGCAATGTTCTGTAAAACTATTTTTGTCATACGAATTGAATGAATTTTGTCTTTTTTAATAGAACATAAGGAGTTAATACATGCAAAATCTTGAAATTAAGCACAATGAGTACATGTGAAATGGATGTTCCCCACATTGTTATACTCGGGGACAACCTACGTTGAGCCTAAAGCAATTGAATATTTATACATATCATAGCTTCCGCTTCAGGTTCAACTTAGGTTGTCCCCGAGTAGACGTCATATATTGTTTATATTCATTTTGTTATGAATGTTTGCGTTTGTGATCAATATGCATTTCTAAAATGTTTTGGAAAGACGTTTAATTTAAACCTTTTATGGCTGTGCTGTAACACAACCACTCTCGATTTCTTTAATGTAGTATTAAAAATGAATGGCTTACACGAAATATCTTGTCTTCAGCCAGTCCTTTTCATTGATAGATTAAATTTTAAAGGCTTGACACGTTCAAAGGCTTAAATGGTGAGACACTCAAAGTTTTACTACAAACACGTATATATTTATGTTCCCAATGCGCTCCGTGGTACGTACTACTTCTAGAGTACCGGCGCTGGTTAATTAAAATGGACTGTATAGCTTTTTGGTAACAAACGATTTATTAGAAAGAGATTATGCAAGCAACTGGTCATTCTGAGCCGGGAAACGGAGAGACGGTGAGTTTGGTCATCCTAGACCCATGCTAAAAAACGCCCTTATCGAACGAGCGTAGTCTTCCGAATGAAGGTTTGCCAGTATGCCGTGAGGAGAAAGAGCGCCAAGTGCGCCAACGCGCGAGAGAAAAGATGCCAATTCCCGATCGTCTCTCGTCTCCGCAGCTCGCATGGTACATAACATTCCGCCCGGCGTTGCAATGTGAAACATTCAAAAAGAGGTTATACATAAACTTACAAGACATAAGATATATACAGAGTTACAAATAATATTATACAAAGTTACATTTCACATTACATAGTTGGTAAAATACACAGTTTTGTTATAGGTCTTTTTAGAGTACCAGTTTTGGTACGCACTAACACAACTCTAGTTTTCCCATCTACACCTGGAAATAACTGTACTATTCTACCTAATAACCATTTACATGGAGGCAAGTTTTCGTCCTTTAGTATCACCACAGTGTTCAATTTAACATTTTCCTTGGTGAATTGCCATTTATTTCTTTGCTGCAAATGATTTAAATAATCGCGATGCCAACGTTTCCACACATACTGTGTAACTTTAGTTGAACGTTACCAACGTGTTAATCTATTGTCTGGGGTTTCTGAACGATCTGGTTCTAACAATGCATTTAAAGGTCGACCCACTAAGAAATGACCAGGAGTCAAGGCTTCCAACTCATTGGGGTTAGAAGACAAGGGAGTTATTGGCCTTGAATTTAGAATTCCCTCTATTTGCACAACTACTGTTAGAAATTCTTCATAAGTGTAACTAGCACTACCCATAACTCTTTTCAAGTGAAATTTAAAGGAACGGACACCCGCTTCGTAAATTCCTCCAAAATGTGCAGCTCTAGGAGGATTAAATTTCCATTCTATGCCTTCGGATGACAAATAGTTAGCCAAAACTTCGTCGGGATTCTTAACAAGATTATGCAAACGTTTAATTTCAGCACTGGCTCCCACAAAATTTGTCCCGTTATCTGATAGTACCGAGGAGCATAAACCCCTCCAAGCAAAGAATCTCTTCAAAGTTGCAATGAAGGCGTTAGAAGTTAAATCCGAGACTATTTCAAGATGTATAGCTCGAGTTGCCAGGCAAACAAAAACAGACACATAGATTTTGTTCAAAGACCCTTTTCTTTGACCCTTGTACTTAATAAGAAAAGGTCCGCAAAAATCGACACCAGTATTGGAAAATGGGGGTGCAGGGTTAACTCTTTTAGTTGGAAGGTCTCCCATTAATTGATTACCTACAACAGGATTGCTTCTAGTACAAGTAACACAATCATAAACTATTTTTCTACATAGATTTTTGCCATTAAGTGGCCAGTATTGTTGCCTAACACAATGTAGTAAGGATTGTGGGCCAATGTGAAGAAACTTTTTATGGAAGTATTCCACAACTATTTTGGTAAATTTGTGACCCTTTGGCAAAAGAGCTGGATGTTTTTGTTGATAAGTTAAATTAGAGTGATTTAACCTACCACCTACTCTCAGAATTTTGTCATCATCAAGAAAGGGATTAAGAGATTTCACTTTACTTTGGGGTTTTACTTGTTTACCCTTATTTAAATCAATTAACTCATCATGAAACTCCTTTTCTTGTGCCCATTTGACTAGTACAATCTCAGCCCTTTTAAGCTCTTCAGATACAAGAGGTCCCTTTTTCTTTTGCATAGGATATTTCACATTATTAAAAAACCTAAAGATAAAACTTAAAATACGAACAATTTTAACATAACTATTAGAGATACTCATTATATAATCACTTAAAGAATTTTCTAACAACACTGAAGATGAAATTGTTGCAAGTGAACCACTGGTGCTTACAGTAAGAGCCAAATGCCCCTCATCACTATTCTTGGGATTTTTGAGCTCGTTGAAATACTCACATGAAGGTGGACCTACTGCATCATTTGGCACATGAGGTTCTCGTAGAAATAGAGGACCAGTGAACCACAAACTATTGTTCACTAGCTGTTTTGGATCTAGACCTCTTGAGATGAGATCTGCAGGGTTCTGTTCAGACGGCACATGACGCCATTGCTGGACCTCTGTGAGCTGCTTAATTGTAGCAACTCGATT
Source organism: Troglohyphantes excavatus (assembly GCA_963932185.1). Lineage (NCBI taxonomy): Eukaryota > Metazoa > Arthropoda > Arachnida > Araneae > Linyphiidae > Troglohyphantes > Troglohyphantes excavatus. Next base: position 63,936,093 of record OZ010669.1, on the reverse strand, counting down.
GGCGACAAAGGTCTTGAGGCGCATTGGATCACCCCTTAGCCAGGCAAGCACGATTGTAGAGTCTGACCAAAAGTAGCTCTCTGCTACCTCAAGCTTGATGGATCTTGCAACTTTGTTATAAAGCTGCGCTAGTAATACTGCTGCAGAGAACTCTAGCCTTGGAATAGTGACGGGCTTGATGGGCGCAACTCTACTTTTACTGCACAGTAAACTGACTTGAATTTCACCACTCGAAGATGAAGACTTAATGAAAATAGCTGCTCCGTATGCTTTTGCAGATGCGTCTGCAAAACCGTTTACTTCATAGACATTCAAATTTTCACCTAAAACACATCTTGGCACTTTAATATTATGCACTGAAGGTAAAGAACACAAAAACTGTTCCCACTCTTGAGCCTTTTCTTTAGGAAGGGAGTCGTTCCAGTCCAGTGGAAATGACCAAAGCTGTTGCATGAAGATTTTAGCTTTTGTGATAATAGGGCCTAGGAGGCCTAGGGGGTCGAAAAGCTTAGCAATGGTTGACAAGACTGATCGTTTTGTTAGCACTGGTGAAGGCTAAACAGTCACTTTATAAGAGAAAAGATCTTTATCTGGGCACCACAAGAGTCCTAGAACTTTTGTTTCTTTCGCAAAAGTATAGCCTTCAGAAATTGCTGAACCCTGGCTAACGAGTTCAGGATGGTTTGCAGACCATTTATGTAGCTCCATGCCACCTCTTTGCATTATTTGAATTAATTGTCGCTGCAATTCCTTGGTTTCCTCGAGATTAGAACCACCAGAGAGAACATCATCCATGTAAAAGTCGTTTTCAACAACGTTGGCTGCCTGAGGAAAATCGATCCTTTCGTCGCAAGCCAGTTGCTTTAGTACTCTGGTTGCTAGATACGCAGCGCTGACCAAGCCGTATGTTACTGTAGCCAACTCGAACGTCTTCACGGGCTTGTCAACACCTTCTTTCCAAAGGATTCGCTGAAGACATCTTTGCTCAGGATGCACCCAAATCATTCGATACATCATTCGAACATCTGCAGTGAATGCAATTAGGTGCTTTCTAAAACGTAGAATAATTGAGAATAAGTCGTCTTGTATGATTCCACCATTATACTGCAAGGAATTCAGTGAGTTTCCATTAGAACTAGGGCTTGATGCGTTAAAAACTACTCTCAATTTTGTTGAGCTCTTGTCAGGTCTATGAACGCCTAAATGTGGAATGTAGTACTGACCACTTTTTTCGCTATTGTCCTTAACTTCTATCATGTGACCGAGATCCTCATATTCTTTTAAAAAATCTTTATACAAAGATAGGTATTGAGCATCTCTTCCTAAACGGTTCCATAATGAATTTAATCTTTTAAGGGCAATATCTTTTGAATTTCCCAAACTAGTTGGATTTTCTTTAAAGGGCATTTTAACGGTGTAGTGCCGATCCTGCTCTCTTTTGTGTGTTTGCAGAAAATGTGTTTCGCAAAACTCTTCTTCTTGCCCTTTCATTACAGGTTCCTCTAGGGATTCGATTTCCCAAAATTTCTTTAATATTTCATCAAGATTGTCATTTGTAACGGAAAGTCCGCAATGCAATGCTTCATTGGACTTGAAAGAACCTTCTCCGCTAACAACGTATCCAAACTTGGTTTCTTGTAAAATAAGGTTGCTATTAGGAGGTCTGATTTGATTTGATTTCAATATCTCAAAAAATACATTGGCACCCAACAGTACATCAATTTTCCGAGGGATTGAAAATTCAGGATCAGCCAATTCTATATTTGAAGGCAAGGAATGTGCTGGAAAATCAATAAGAGATGAAGGTGTTTTGGCCACAATTCGTGGGACAATTAGAAATTCCATTTTTTGTTTAAAGTCCTCTTTTTTATTAGATACTAAAGAATTAGTTTTAGACTTTATTTCAGTTGTTAGTCCATTTAATCCGTATATTGAGGATCGGAATTTTACTTGAGTTAGTCCTAACATGATGGCACAATCCCTTGTCAAAAAATTGGTTTCGGAGCCCGAATCCAATAGACATCGAACTGGTATTTTTATTCCCTGCGAATTTCTAATCTTAATGATGGCAGTGGGCAATAACGCTGTTTTGCTGCGCAATCCTGAACCATCAGAAGAAGCAGCTGTTGTACAAACAGACTGTTGATTTATTTCCTCGGTTTCAGTTGAAGCCTCTTGAGCACGAGTAACCTCTTTTGATGTACTCGGATCGTGCGAAGGTGCGGGATTATGTAAAAGTGAATTATGCATCTTCTGACAATGTTTGCATTTAAACTTAGATTTGCAAGCTGATACTCTATGAGTTCCAAAACAATTAAAGCAAAGCTTCTGCTGTTTGATAAAGTCAAATCTTTCATTGATATTTAGTTTTTGAAATTCCACGCATTTGAAGAGAGAGTGCATGTTTTTACAAAAAACGCATGGTTTTAAACCATTGCTGCTAAGCATGAAATTGTTTGATTTATTTATTATTTTGGGCCTAAAGGGATATGTTTTTTCTGGCCGCACATTCTCTAATAACTGACATCTGATTTTTAGAAATTCAATAAATTCATCCCACTGGGGCGGATTATTAGAGTTTAATGACATTTCGTATTGCTTACGCGTTTCTTGATCAACTCTACTCAATAATATATTAATTAAAATAGCTCTACTTAAATCATTTTGCTTAAAATCGATCGACTCTAATGCTCTGACGTTTTTGAGCACTTTATCCAGCAACGATCTAAGCTCCTTTGAAGATTCTATTGTTAATTTTTGCACATTTATGATTTCATTAATGTGGCAGTTCACAATCATGCGTTTGTTGTTGTATCGCTCTTCAAGCGCTTTAAAAAGAGAGTCATACGAATCTTCAGTTGTTTGAATGTCCTTTGCGTTACCCTCCAAGGCCGATTGCAAATAATACAGTTTTTGTTGGGGGGTTAGTTGTTCATTCTCTTCAATTAACGATGTGAATTGCTTTTTAAAATTATTCCAATCAGCGTAAGATCCGGCGTATTTTGGAAGTGGTATATCCGGTAACTTTACTGTTACCCTACGCGGTGACTCATCACCTATTCTCTTTTGAGTGTTAGGCGAGCCCAAAGCATTAATATTCAAGGAGTATAAAAGTTCTTTCAGGCTTACCTCAATGTTTTCAGTATCGTCTTCCAAACTGCATAGTATATCTTCATGCTCTGTGAGATCTTTATCATCTTTTATCAGCTGTTGATACTCCAAATGCAATTCTTCCAGTTGAGAGCTGATCTTTTTAACTTTTTCTATCTTGACATTTAAGCCGATTTCACTCGTTGAACTGGCTTCTTCCTTTATGAACGTTGACAATTTTGTTATTTGGCCTTTGAGCAGGCCGCGCTTTCGGTTTAGTGCTGTTAAGTCCATAATCGAAACCAAAAGTCCAACGTTTACACTAAAAAGTTCAAAGCTCGTGCGAAAAAGTCCAAGGTCCTTACTTTACTAATGACATTTTAGTTTTAAATTCTAAAGCTTGCTTTTTGCTACTGTTTCGTTTCCTCAAAATCAAAACACTCCGGGAGATCGGACCATGGTACGTACTACTTCTAGAGTACCGGCGCTGGTTAATTAAAATGGACTGTATAGCTTTTTGGTAACAAACGATTTATTAGAAAGAGATTATGCAAGCAACTGGTCTGGTCCTTTTATAAGGCAACTAGCTATATGGCCGAGCGTTACCTGATAGATTATTGGAAGATTTCTTCACCGTGGCGCCATCTGGCAGTTTTAGTAAAAAGTCATTTCTGCTTTAAGGGGATTGAGGGTGGTTTTACGAAATGTACAGTGACCTTTCTCTTGTGTTGAAGGTCAAGTGTACAGAATTTCATCAAGATCGAGTTAAAACTGTAAAATTGTATAACAAATAAACCTACTGAAAATCTTTCTAAATACAGATTGGTTAGAAAATTTTACTTATAATGCATGTTCGAAACTTGACTGGAACTTTATAATTATTTCAATATAAAATTAAACTTAAACATTTTTCACGTGGGCTTTTGTTAAAGAGATGTCGCTTCTGGACTAATTTCTAAACAGCATTGTGGAAAGACAACTTGCTTTACAATAAGAGGTGTGTAACTGTCTGACGGACGGATCGTTAACAATTCTTTCTGAAAGCAGGTAGATTCACAGATGGGGGTAAGGTCACTTGAGGGGTCAAAAAACTGAAAAGACCAGCTGATAACGATATGTGTAAACCATTGGTACAGCGTCGTATGTCCGAAACCATACAATTACCTGTTCTGCCGCAAACAGCATACTTCAGACCTGACCATTTTTAAAAATTCTTCCCCTCATCCGTGATCAAAATTGTCCCACCCTCCTCGCTAGACCAATAAAATATTTGGGACACAAATTGTCCCATCCTACATGTAAAGGTTAATATTAACTAATACTAATTATTAATTACAAATTAGTATTACTATATATATTATCATTGTGACCACCAAGTTTCAATTGAATGGGACATGCGAAAGGAAACTAAAAATGGCTTTTAAGGTATGGTAACATATAACAATACAGCACATAAAGTTTTCTTTGAAATAACAGATAAGCTATTTTTATATACTTATGATAATTGAAGGATAAGTGCATGAAGTGGTGTGTATAACGAAAGGTAAGGTTTTAGGTATTTGACCTTAAAATTTTCATTTCGTATTTTCTTGTGGTCACATACCTGTTTCATAACAATAGAATATATGTTTGTAAGGCTTCTACAGTGCTGCTTTCAGTACACTGTAAAAATATAGGTACTTAAAATGAGTACCTGAAAATACTAGTTTTTATTTGAGTACAATTTCATTGTAAATGAGCGATGACGTTCTCAAATTTAAGTAATCGTACTTTCTTAAAAATGAGCGTTGTGGTTTAATATTGAAAAGCTTCTGTTCAAACCATCTTAACAAAGCGACATACCTGACAAACTTAAAATAGGTTTTCAGAAGATGGTTTTCTAAATTATTTGAAGTCGATTGCTTAAATGAAAACTGAGTTATTACAACTCAATTATCTCATTTCCCATTCTTTTGGCGCACCTTTTTAACATTTCTTCTGTTTATAACTTCAGGTCGCCTTGGTAGTAAAACGTATAAGGTGGCTGGTTTGTGGTGCCTGAAGATTCCCGGTGAGTTTGTAATTGTTGATATTTATTGAAAGGGATTTATCAATACAGGCTATGCAGGCAAGCAACTGCTCTTTTTATTCATTTTTACTCATTTTTGAGTACATGTCTTTTTCAAAAATGAAACTTATGTATTCGGAGCTATGATAAGCATAGAAAGTACTCAGAAACCAGTACATTTTACTTATTTTTGAATACCTATTTTTAACAGTGTATTAAGAAACAGGCCAGCACATTCCTCTTTCATTCATGACAATAACTCAAATTAATGATCCATACCTGTTCCAATTACTTACCCCTTCAAATCTTTTTCTACAAGGCCATTTATCTGGTGTATTTAAAAATTAAAATAAGCAAACATTTATTTGAAAATAACAAAATCTAAAAAAACATGAAGTTCTGTAAAGTTTTTAAAGTTTTCTCTGCATGTGCTGCATAGTTTTCTAAAATATAAAACAACTCTAAATTTCGAATGCGAAACTCTCTCTTAAAAACTTTATTTTCTCATACATAAACTAAAACGTGTAGTGTGGATGCAAGCTAAAAATCTTACATTCTTTGTTAACTTTAATACTATTTGTTTAATTTAGTCAGCCTAGTTTGAATATGGAAAAACGATTTATGTATGTTATTACGTATTCATTATATTCACTTTTCTGAATATTTAATTTAGCTGGCTCTTTTCAGAACAAACATTTACTTCTGTTAAATATGAATAACTGAGATTAGCCATGTGCAGCACGTATCCTTTTTAGAAAATGGCGTTACAAAAGAAGATATTTAGCATAAGATTAAATTTAGTTATTGCTTTAAAAAGCACAGACATCATTCTTAATTTATTTCTGTTAGTTTTTTTATCGTATTTCCTTTAGAAAAAATATCTTTTATTTTCATTCCTGAGCTCTGATTTATAAAGACCATAAAATAATCAATAAATTGTTAAGACTAAAACTAATATTATATTTGTAAATGTGATTCAATTACTACTTAATAAGAATTGTGGCTGTGTTTGTTTAATAAAAATAACACTAAACTTTAGTGATAAATTAATTTACAGATAAATAATTCTCCAATTCAATTTACTTTTCATTTAAATATTTTTTTGATTATTTTGCAAGACCCAGTTTTAAATCAATTTATAAAAGCACATTTAATTACATGAGAATTTATTAAACACAATTCATATCAACTGATCGTCAAAACTACGTAAATCATCATATTCTTGTTAATAAATTGCATGACATCGAGTACCTATCGCTTGGATTATAAAGTATTACGAACTATCAAGGGATCCCACAATGAAGTTCGTTAACACTTGTATTTACATTGTAAGAAAGTAAAGATATTTAACCTCTATTACTTCTAAGTTTTCTGTTAGACGTATATTTTTCATGTTTTCTATAATTTTTTGAACTTAGAATCGTGAATTAAAGAGCGAATCACCAGTGCTGATGCCATACAAAGTGGGTTTTTACAAAAAAAAGTTGAAAAATGTTGAAAAAGTTCAATTATCTAATATCAATTTTATACTTAATAAAACTTTTTTGAAATCAGCACCAAAATTTAGGTATGATTTTTGTAAATCGACATTAACTTCAAAAAGTTGAAATAAGTATAAAATGGATATTCAATAATTAAATTTGTTCAACTTTTTCGTAACATTTAAAATTATTTTTTACTTTTTAGCGCGTTTTCTTAAAGTTAGTTTTCTTTTTTTTAGAAAGATTATTTTATTTTCCGTTTTGAGTTTATAATTTAGCAGGGGGCTGCGTCCCCTGCTATTATTCACCAAAAAATTCAAGTAACAACTTGTGCTTACATTTTGTCTGCACAATGTATATTGTAAAACAATCTTTATCCATGCCAATAAATGTTCGTTGAATGAAATGTCATTGTTATACAATCATGTTTAACAATAAAAATATTTTGATGTCGGATAAATTGTTTAAAAAAACTCCGGTTAATCGATATTTCCGGATACATAACAGTCGGATAACCGATTTTTTTTGCAGTTTTTGCCTAAGTGGATTTTTCTCTATACAACAAAAAAAAGAATTTTCGAAATCGGACAATTTTTTTTCAAACTGCCCGGTTAATTGACAATTCCGGATAGTAAAATGCCAGATTACTGGATATTTTTTTTTCAAAAGGTGCCCAAGTGAAACATCCCGTATCCAACAAAATTTGTTTTCAAATATCTGAATTAGAACAGAAATCTTGCGCGAACATACATAAAAAAAATTAAAAAGTATAACAGTCGAATTGATAACCATTGTGCTTGACGCACGATTTGGCGGTTTAAATTTAAAGTTTCTGGCGGTTTTCTTTTAGAGTTTTAGTTGGCGCTCTTTTCAGTCGTTCCAAAAGGACGTGAAAGTTTTATAAATTAATGTCACTCGTATATAAATTCAATAATTTTATCTATTTATGAGAACAAACAAATAAGAATAAATTCCTGTTTTGATTTAATACGTTGTTATTTCAGGTGAGGTATTTTTACATTTATAATAATCAAAGAATATTTTTAAACGCCATTACAAATATGATCCAATGAATAATAAAATTCATTTAACTATAATAATATATATTTTATATTTCTGTATCTTATGAGAGTGATTGATAAGATGCCATCAATAAAATTTTAATATTTCAATTAAGAGTTTCCTTAGTCGTAGATCTTTATTTAAGAATACAACACTATTTAAAACTTTATACTTTACTACCGCTAAGAACGAAATAAAATATTTTTGTAAAACTATGAGTGTGTAACGCTAATCACTTTGGGTTTATATTCATTTAGATCATTCTAAGCATATCCATTTTAATAATTTAAAAATATTTAATTTACCATAATTTTTTTTTAAAACTAAACACAAATTAGATCGCATTCTTTAGATCTGTTTGAGTTTTATTAGAAAATATTACGCTAAATATCCCAGAAAATTGAATGTAAATAAAAAGCTTTGAAACTTTCACATCGCACATTCTACTTTTAAAATTGTCTAAAGAATAATACTAGAACATTCTACATATCATAAAAATACTAGAACATGCTCTTATATATCATAAAAATACTAGAACATCATTAAATATATTATGAAAATACAAGAACATTTTATATATCATGAAAATACTAGAACATTCTATATGTCATGAAAATACTAGAACATTCTATATATCATGAGAATACTAGAACATTCTATATATCATGAAAATACTAGAACATTCTATATATCATGAAAATACTAGAAAAATCAATATATCATGAAAATACTAGAACATTCTATATATCATTTTAAATTTACACAACCATTGTCCCACTAATAAAAAAAATTAAAGGAGAAAAAAAATCTGTAAAAATATCGAACTTAAAACTTCATCAGCACTTGAAACCTGCATGACGTACTTAGTAAAAGAATTTTACGAATTTATTGCTTCGCTGATCTCGCAAAATGGGGAATTCGAATTCGAAGAACTAAAAAGCAATACATTCCAAGAGTTTCTGTTTCCTAAATGACTTTTTGGCAACAACTTAGAGAACAGGCGATATCTTTATTTCCGAAGTAATAGAGTATGTGTTGCTTCTTTTTTTATGATATATACGTGTGTAGGAGCAAGTAATAGATGGAACTACGAATTTTATGGAACTCAAATGTAATGTTTGAAAAAAAGAAATCCGATATTCTATTTTTTAAAACTTATTTTCGGAGTCGAATTACAGAAATACTTAAAATTGTATTTGACATCAAGAAAATTCAGGCTTTTAGTTTGTTATCGGGTATTAAATCTAATTGAATTATTCTAAAGAAACAGTTTTGATAATTGCCACGTAATTTAAATAAATAAATTTTAATTACGTCTTACATGAATTATTTTCTTAAAACTGTGTTATCCAAATCAGCGCATCAATTATAACACAAGTAGGTATGCAGAGTTGTTGCAAATTGTTGAGTGATAGGCATTGTTTGGTTGCTTCTCATTTAGCTGTAATGGCATAATAAACCAACATTCTTGTTCAAATAGTTCGTTTAGTTTTAGTAGCAACAAATTAAGAAGTTAAAGTACAGCAAAAATAAAGGTTCACTATGTGTAGTTAAAACATAAAATAACGATCATGGCCCAACAATTTATGATCATCCTAGATATTATACTCATATATGACTTCTATTCTATATGACTTCTAATAGAAAAAGGCATTAAATAACATTTTATATACTTAACCGTCACATCTTTTCATGTACCCTTAACACATATTATTGAACCACTAACATCTTTTAAAGTAAATGTCTCTGCCAATACCTGTGCCCCTCTAGCGGTCAGCCAGAACTTTGAACACTCCGAAGAAAACCAGATCATATATTTTGACTGTCTTACTAACGTGAGAGATTAAAGATTTACCCCCCCCCCCCCCCCTACCGAAATTAAGGTGTATGTTCATAACGTGAGCCGTTTATTAAAGATTGTTTATATTTACTTCTAAATACATATATTAACTTCTGGTTACTTATACTAACTTTTGATTAATTATATTCACTTCTTATTACTTATATTAACTTATGATAACTTATTTTAACTTTATTTATATTAACTTCACTTACATTTTCTTCTGATTACTTATATTAGCTTCTAATTACCTATATTAACTTCTTATTTCTTATATTAACTTCTGATTACTTATATTAACTTCTGATTACTTATATTAAGTTCTGATTACTTATATTATCTTCATTTATATTAACTTCTGGTTACTTATATTAACTTCAGTTATATTAACTTCTGATTACTTATATTAACTTCAATTTTATTAACTTCTGATCACTTATAATAATATCAGTTATATTAACTTCTGATTACTTATATTAACTTCAATTTTATTAACTTCTGATTACTTATATTATCTTCATTTATATTAACTTCTAATTACTTATATTAACTGCAGTTATATTAACTTCTGATTACTTATATTAACTGCAATTTTATTAACTTCTGATTTCATATATTAACTTCAGTTATATTAACTTTTGATTAGTTATATTAACTTTTGATTAGTTATATTAACTTTTGATTAGTTATATTAACTTTTGATTAGTTATATTAACTTTTGATTAGTTATGTTAACTTTTGATTAGTTATATTAACTTTTGATTAGTTATATTAACTTTTGATTAGTTATATTAACTTTTGATTAGTTATATTAACTTTTGATTAGTTATATTAACTTTTGATTAGTTATATTAACTTTTGATTAGTTATATTAACTCTTGATTAGTTATATTAACTTTTGATTAGTTATATTCACTTTTGATTAGTTATATTCACTTTTGATTAGTTATATTAACTTTTGATTAGTTATATTAACTTTTGATTAGTTATATTAACTTTTGATTAGTTATATTAACTTTTGATGAGTTATATTAACTTTTGATTAGTTATATTAACTTTTGATTAGTTATAATAATTTCATTTATATTAACTTATTATTACTTATATTAACTTATGATTAATTATTATAATTTCATTTATATTAACTTATGATTACTTATACTAACTTATGATTCCTTATATTAACTTATGATTACTTATATTAACTTATGATTAATTATTATAATTTCATTTATATTAACTTATGATTACTTATACTAACTTATGATTCCTTATATTAACTTATGATTACTCATATTAACTTATGATTACTTATACTAACTTTTGATTAGTTATATTAACTTTTGATTAGTTATGTTAACTTTTGATTAGTTATATTAACTTTTGATTAGTTATATTAACTTTTGATTAGTTATATTAACTTTTGATTAGTTATATTAACTTATGATTAGTTATATTAACTTTTGATTAGTTATATTAACTTTTGATTAGTTATATTAACTCTTGATTAGTTATATTAACTTTTGATTAGTTATATTAACTTTTGATTAGTTATATTAACTTTTGATTAGTTATATTAACTTTTGATTAGTTATATTAACTTTTGATGAATTATATTAACTTTTGATTAGTTATAATAATTTCATTTATATTAACTTATTATTACTTATACTAACTTATGATTCCTTATATTAACTTATGATTACTTATATTAACTTATGATTAATTATTATAATTTCATTTATGTTAACTTATGATTACTTATACTAACTTATGATTCCTTATATTAACTTATGATTACTCATATTAACTTATGATTACTTATACTAACTTATGATTACTTATATTAACTTATGATTACTTATATTAACTTATGATTAATTATAATAATTTCATTTATATTAACTTATGATTACTTATATGAACTAATGATTACTTATACTAACTTATGATTACTTATATTAACTTATGATTACTTATACTAACTTATGATTACTTATATTAAATTATGATTAATTATATTAAGTTATGAATTACTGATATTAACTTATTTTAACCATTACATAAATAAACATTTTGGATCACACATGCTTAGTACTCTTCAAATTAGAGAAATTGAATAATAGTGAAATTTAATCAAGAATGTATATCTTTATAATGAATTATTTTCTATATTTTGTGATTATAATATTCAAAAAATGAGAATCTTTAGGTTTATCATATGATGCAACAAAACATAACATACATATTAAATAAGAATATTTTTAAATGGGAAAATTGGGAATTTTCACAATGGATATATTGTGGTACTTCAAAGATATCAAACTTTACTGCGATAAGAAACGCTTACCCATTATTTTTATACCCTTCAGATGCCTGTTCATTGTTTCTTTTAGAATAATGCAATTGGAAAGGAATACACTTAATTCGATAATTCTGCATCGAATTCCCCAAGATAATCTAAACGTTTATTTACGCGCCATCAGGCTTATTGTTTTCCGCTAGATTGCAGTCACTGATAGTAATGTGCTCAGAATAAAAATGAATTTGCAACGAAAAAGAAACGTTATCACATTTTTCTAGCTGCGAACTTGTGTTGCTGTATACTTGTAGATGTATAATTATATTCTCTTGGTACTTTCTTAATGTTGACATTGGTGCGTCTAATATTTAACTAATACATTAATGTATTATTAAACATGTAGGAGAAATAATCTGTATTTGATTGTGCTTTTTAAGTTTATTTTTCTTCAATTAAAAAAATTATTTTAATATTAATATTTAAAATATAGGTATTTCATTTCAACAAATAAAATACATTTAAAATTTTTAAAATATTTAAGTTTATAAATATACATAAGGGAATAAAGACATAAAGGAATATAGATTTTTTTTTTGTTAAAAAAAAGGAAATGTCACACGAAATTTTATATTAAGTTTAATAAACATAAAGCATAGCTAACAAGAATTTATTTCGGTGATGCACAAACTATGCAAAGTAATCTATTATTTATAATAGTTATAATATAATATTTATTTAATATATTGATATTAATATTCAAAATAAAGACAAATAGCATTTCAACAAATGAAATACATTTCATATTTGGGAAATATTTAAGATTAAAAATATACATAAGGGAATAAAGACATAAAGGAATATATATATTTTTTGTTAAAAATGTACATAAGGGAATAAAGACATAAATGAATATAGATATTTTTTGTTAAAAATGTACATAAGAGAATAAAGACATAAAGGAATATAGATCTTTTTGTTAAAAAAAGGAAATGTTACACGAAATTTTATATTAAGCTTAATAAACATTAAGCATAGCTAACAAGAATTTATTTCGGTGATGCACAAACTATGCAAAGTAATCTATTATTTATAATAGTTATAATATAATATTTATTTAATATATTGATATTAATATTCAAAATAAAGACAAATAGCATTTCAACAAATGAAATACATTTCATATTTGGGAAATATTTAAGATTAAAAATATACATAAGGGAATAAAGACATAAAGGAATATATATATTTTTTGTTAAAAATGTACATAAGGGAATAAAGACATAAAGGAATATAGATATTTTTTGTTAAAAATGTACATAAGAGAATAAAGACATAAAGGAATATAGATCTTTTTGTTAAAAAAAGGAAATGTTACACGAAATTTTATATTAAGCTTAATAAACATTAAGCATAGCTAACAAGAATATATTTCGATGATGATACTATGTAAAGAAATCTATTATTTATAGTAGTTATAATATAATTTTTTTTAATCTATTACTGTTAGTATTCAAAATAAAGGCAGATAGCATTTCAACAAATGAAATACATTTAATATTTGGGAAATATTTAAGTTTAAAAATATACATAATGGAATAAAGACATAAAGAAAGAGATTTTTTTTGTTTAAAAAAGGAAATGTCACACAAAATTTTCTATTAAGTTTAATAAACATAACGCATAGCTAGCAGGAATCAATTTAAGCTAACAAACTTTATTTAAATTATCATAAAATTAGGAAAAATGCTTATTAGTTCAAAACTACACAAACATATAATATGAGGTAATCTAATAGTTAAAATAACTTGACTTGCAGAAAGTCTAAATGCTGCTGTTATCCAACAATTTCAAAATTTCACTTAATACATACATAAAAATATTTATGCTTATAAATTATACTTAACCCTCTGACTTTGCTGAACGACTAAAGTCGTCCATGGATTTCCGGTTTTAATAGCATTTACACATACACTTTAATTTCATAAAAAATATTCGATGTTGATATATTTTTCAAATCTGAAAGGTTATGGTATTTCTTGGAAGGTATATCTTTTTAAATAATAAAAACTAAAATATTTATATAATATACATGGATTGGAACTACAAATTAAAATGTTTGGCGGAGTAAACAAATTTAGAATTTTGGCTTTTTCGTAAACGCTCAGAGGGTTTATATAATAATTGTAAAATCAGTTACTTATACAAGGCCCTTAGATATTTTAAAAAATGTACTTATATTACAAATTTTCCTCTTCAAATTTATTACACGAAATACGTATATTATTGTTTACATAAAAATATGTGTTTCTTATAACAAGTACAATTTCATTTCTAAAATGTTCCACATTATTATTGTTATTTTTTATTCCATTCCAAAATATATGCAAGCAATGATAATTCTAACATTAAGTTACACACAATATACATATTTATATTTGCTATAAATTCGGAAATGCATATTACCACACATTATTAATCCCAAAACGATCGTACAGTATGAGAAATAAATGTAAAGTATTCATGTAACATTCGAGCTTAGTCCCAAAGTAATCATAAACTTTTATATAAGCCCATCGCTCATTTATAGAAGTCAAAGAACGAATTCATATTTGACATATTTTGCCCATGCATTTCTAAATATGAATAATTGTATAAGACATTAACTGTAGCCTTGAGAATAAGTTCAGAATTTCGATTAGAAAATGGTGGTTACCATGTCTGAAAATATACAAGCAGACATTATTCTTTGTGGAAGCTTGTAACCAATTCACAAATTCAAACATAACTTGGTTTTATAAAAATAAAAATACAACATTAAAATAAGCAATAAAAATATATAAAATCTAGACATATTTCGGGAGTTGCATCTCCCTTCATCACCAGAAATGAAAAGTATGTGTGCTCAACAAAATTAAAATAAACCCGGAATTGCAAGTGTTGCCAAAGAACAAAAAATATCTCTATAGGTTGGAATTAACTATTTTGTGCCAACGAGCGGGAAATACCGGTACCGTAAAGGTATCATAGACAATCGAATAAATATTGCTAAATATATGAAACGCCTCCAGGAAATCAAGTTCGACTTTACATTTGGGTTTGCAAATTAAATGTGGGTTAGAAATATAAATATATGATTACGTGCCCAAAAGTGCTTGGCAATGGAGGACTTCTTTATTTCTTGTTTAACAATATGTGTTTGGTGCTCCTTAATGCGAAATCATAATGTTCATTTTGTTTGACATGCCACTTTGACATGAGATATTATATATGTCCTAGTTATTAAGGTCGCCAGTGGGATCTTTAAGTAGTATGAAAGTTATCTATTAATTGGTGTAAAAAATGGAACGTCGAATTTAATGAAAATTTTAGAATGTTATGGCTGATCTGTGGATAATATGGCAAAACAACAAACAAATGTTAGGGATTAAATGGTGCCTTAAAAACAAATCATGCATGTTATTTTAATATTATATTTTTCGTAAATAAAACTGTACTACATTTCCGTGCGATAATTATAGCAAAAACAACCCCCCACCACACACACCACACCCATTCGTTGTAAGGCAAAATGTCAAAAAGTTTAAACGTCTGCTCATAGATGGCAGTATTACAAACGGCTTGTTTAAAAATACTTTAAAATGAATTATTTTAAACGCATTTAAAAAAACAGACAAAAAAAGTTGATATTTATAAGATGAAAGTCCGATTGTTAAATCGGTCCCTGACATTATCTTTCTTTTGATACCTCCTGTTTTAAGATCCGTTGTACCTAAGAGACGTAAAAGGGATTTTTGCAACAGAAATAATATATATGATAATATTGTTTAAGAAGAAAATTCAAAAATACGTAAATAAATACACATAAATGACTCTGTACACCCGGCAAAAAAAGTCAGCATGAAAAATTGTCAAATTGAAGGCTTTATAAAGAATATTGAAACAAAAAACTGCAGTTTTTTTGAAGTTTTTAATTTTCCTGCATAAAACCTTTAAAATATCTGCATTTTTCCTTCATGATTAAAAATTGAAGTTTTTTTGCAGGTTTTTATGAAGGATATTGAAACAAAAACCTTTAATTTTATAGATCTTCAAAAAAACTGCAGGTTTCCTGCATAAAACCTTCAATTTCAAAATTTTAATGAAGGTTTTATGTTGACTTTTTTTGCTGGGCAATATTAAAAAATCTTTTTATTACAGTTTATCTTGAAATTATTAAATGACATGCTGTCAAAAAAAAGGGGTCTACATCATACATTTTCAAATTCAAAAACATTTACTTTTATAATTACACAAGGATAATCAATGGGTTATTTGTTACGTGCTTTATATAAATTACAAATAACATTTTCTCATAAAAAAAATGTAGATCGATGCATCATACAACTTATTATAATTACTTAATGTGAGACGGTACAGCGACTTTTCTGCCCGTTATTACACTTCCGAAAAGTTGATTGATTGTGTAATACATCATCCTATAATCAGTACTCACGACCTATATGTCTCATTTATAAAGCCACTATACGAGCAAGGATCCAGTATCTAATATCAATAACTGGATTTCTGCAAAAAAACAAAAATTTCAAAAACACACATTAACTTATTTTGTCTTGTTCATTGTAATTTAAAAACAAGCAAACAACATTAGTTTGATAAACTGCTGACTTTAATTTTTAATTGCTCTTCCTTAGTTGTAATTGTCGATATTTATTGAAAGTGATTTATGAAGGCAGCCTATGTAGGCAATGAACTGATCTTTTTTTTTCATTGTACTAATGTTTGGGAATAATTTATTTTCAAAAAAATAAACTTATGTATTCGGATCCATAGTAAGCATAGAATGTAATCAAAAAGGAGGACATTTTACTTATTCTTGAGTATCTATTTTTAACAGTGTGGAGTTATTGGAATATGAAAATGCAAATTTAATAGTTACTTTATCAATTATTATGTTTTAAAATGTGTAAAAATGATTGTGCTGTAATTTTTCTAAAAGTGTATGACAAAAATAATTAACGAAACTAACGACTTCCTTTCTCATTACTGCACCTCATATCCTCATTACTAATGAGAGCAAACATTCCATCATGAAAATGAAGTCATTGTTATTTAAATCATTTTCGCACTGTTTGCAGAACAGCTTGATGGGGAAGGATTTCCAAAGTTCCGCCTTCAAAGATACTTTACAAAATTTTTAAAGCATTTCATACATTTTCCTGGCAAATAACAATCTATTTTCTTGACCCTACTTTGTTCCATTAAAATTTAAAATCTTTCTTTCGGAATCTGAAGGTTTCGGTGTGTTTTCAGCATTTTCATTTATACTACATTTATCGCTCTCTCTCTGTGTATATATATATATATATATACTAATAATAACTTATTATATATATATATATATATATATATATATATATATATATATATATATATATATATATATATATATATATATATATATATATATATATATATATATATATATATATATATATATATATATATATATATATATATATATATATATATATATATATATATATATATATATATATATATATATATATATATATATACTAACTTTAATATCCATCAGAGCCCTGAGAGATGTGAACGACATGACGAAAGAGAAAGGAGCGAATGTTCTCTGGAGATGGGGAAAATTTACATTTATACAAGGGAAAACGTGGGGAAATTTAGGGATAATTACGAGAGAGGGTAAGTTGTGAACATCAGCTATGGGAAGTGTGAAAAAGGGAAATTTTGTCGTGGGAACCTTTAAAGGCCCCATGGGAATGGAACGTACGTGGGCAAGGACTGTTTTGGTTTAATAGTGGAATATTGATGTGGTCAGCAGAAACTGTATAGGAATGAATCGCGCAATAGAGTGAAATCATGTGAAATCGAGAATTAAAGAGAGGAAGCTATTGGTGGTTAGGAAAAACATGAGGTGAAGGGACGGAATATAAATTGAAGGGAAATCTTTATAGGTGAATTAAAAAGTTGTCTACAAAGGAGTGGAACATATCTTTCATATATATATAACAATATCATTAGAATTAATTTCAGTCTTTTTGTAGATCGGAAGTAGCTTTTCTATTGTTGTGTGCCATGTGTAAAACCCGACAATTATTGATATTGAATGACATAACCCCAGTACACAGCCCATTCGGAAAATTTATGTAAAAGAAGTTGTCCTTGCCAGCCGACCGTGTTCCGAACTCCCGAGGCAGTCTTCCCGGGTCTTTCCTTCAAAAACGCTTGCAACTAACCCTTTTTTTTAAGTAGTTCAAGTTTGGCTTTAATCCAGCAACTCAAACCTTCTTTTGCTTCTACAACCCTATAAGACTATGACTATACGTAGCAACGGATTTAGTATATGATCTGTCGCCAAACGGTTGATAATCTTCATCAACCAGGCGACCTTTTTCCATCTGCCCTGACTACGAATTCCCCTGTTAAAGAACTCATCTACCCTCTATCACATCATAACTCCAATCTCCTGTCCCACATGCTCCACAAAGCGTCGCAGGTTGTCATGACAACCATTTATATTCATTGACTTGGACGCCAGAGTGCGCATTAATAGAAGGGAGTTTGAATACCCTATAGAAATCCTGGAGCGGCATACAACGGGGGTGTTGGGGGACGAGTTTTGTTCGCGTCCCCGGATTCCATGGGTCTGCTGAGTCCCGATTAACGGCCTTGCCGTGGATTCGAATGCTCTCAAATCGCCAGAGCTCCCAAAGACAGGATGCGAATGGATGGTTATCACAAAGGGATTCCTGAAACTAGATTTCGTTATCTGTGTATCAATGGGATTGCGGATGAATAAGCAGTGGGCTTAGGTTGCCGAGTGTAAATAGTAACTAGTGTAAAATAATTGTGTTATTGTTTGGTTTGTATATGAATTCAAAGGTTTGGCGCGTTTAATCCAGGGTATATTTTAATGTAAGAACTGGCGACGTATTTGTTGCTCAGAGAGAAATTATGTCGCCAAATGAAAAAAAAATGATGCTGTCTATTAATATTTATACAACTTGGTGACTACTGAATGCACAAGATCCGATCTAACATTATTATTTTAAATAAAATAACCCTTTTTAAAAAAGAAAAAAACAACTTTTAGAATAATTTTGAATTTCGCTAACAAGTTGAAAAAATTTAATTATTTAATATGAATTTTTTACTTATTTCAACTTTTTGAAATATTTCGCAAAATTTAGGTATATTTTTTTTAAATGGCACCAACTTCAAAAAGTTGTAATAAGTATAAAATTGATATTAAATAATTTTTTTTTTTAATTTGTTCTTAAAACTATTTTTTTTAAAACTTTGTATTGCATTTTTCTTAAAGATTTTTTTTTAGTTTTAAATTTAACAGGAGGCTTTGGTTCCTACTATTATTGATCAAAAAATTAAAGTTGTTGCTCACATTTTTCTTCGTCCCATATCTGGTTTAATAAATGGCGGGTAAACAAAACTATATTGCCTCAAATGTATTGTAAACAATATTACAATGTATTGTAAAACAATGTAATGTAAAACAATGTATATTATAAAACAATGTATGTTGTAAAACAATGTATGTTGTAAAACAATGTATATTGTAAAACAATCCTCTTGCATACTAAAAAATGCCGGGTGAATGAAATGTCATTGTTATACAATTTTTTTTCAACAATAAAAATAATTTAAAATTGGAGAAAATATTTAAGAAAAGGTCAAGTTAATCAATATTTTCCTATATATAACAGCCGATAACCGATTTTTCTCTTTTTGTAATTTTTGCAAATAAAGGTTTTCCTTTATCCAACAAAAATAATTTTCAAAATCGGACAATTTTTTTTCAAACTTTCCGATTAATTGAGAATTATTGATAGTTAAAGCCGGATAACCGGATTTTTTTTTCAGAAGGTGCCCAAATGAGACTTTCCCTCCCCAAAAAAATAGAATTTTCCAAATATCTGAATTAGAACAGAAATCTTATGCAAACATTAAAAAAAAAAAATACATAACAGTCTAATTGATATATTTTCTCTTTCGGCGGGTCTTGGCGATTGTGATTGGCGATCTTTATAGTCGGTTATAAACTAATTTTTTTTAATATACACGGTATTCATTTGGTTTCTACCTCTTGATATTTTAAAGTACTGTGAAGGATTATATAAGATTTTCAAAATTTTAGACAACAATATTATGTGTTTAAGGTTCAAATTTATTCGAATTCTTAACCCGCTAAAGGTCAGGAAAGTGATATCAGGTCCAGGGATATTCAGTTTCACCAGCAATTCCACCCAAATTTTAAAATAACAAAATTCATTCACTTTACAATATATTTTAAATGTAATTTTTTTAGGTGCAACTTATAAACTAACTCTTTACAATAATTTTTTTTTAAATATGAAAGAGTATACATAGTAAAAAGTGATAAAATAACCAAGAGTTGAAAACAACTTTACAATTTAAAAAACATTTTGAGCGTCAGTGGGTTAATAAACGTTAACTTTTTTTATATTCTTAGTAAGTGATGCGTTAATCCGACGTTTCTTTAAATGTTTAATTCGAGTTTATACATTTCATGAATAGCTGATGAAAAAAATATATGCTATTGTTACCCATAGAAAGATGGACTTTTCATGATAAGAATATTCATTTCGTAAAGCTCAGTTTTTCGCATGTGAAAGGATATCAACTTTCGGCCGACAATTTTTTTAATTATGCACTGGTTTAATCTGTTGTTGAATAAATATAAAATAACTGGAACAACACATTGGGTTATACATGAAGCAATCGTTATTATTATTATTATTATGTACTCAATGGAAACTCCGTTATTGTAAAGAAACAGTTCATTTTTAAATTTTAAATTAGTTTTATTAAAAAAATGTAATTATTTCTTACTGAATATTTAGATCTGTAAGTCCGAATTAAACTTTTTAATTTGAAATATTCTGATAGAAAAGTCTTCCGAAGGTTGACTTCAAATATATTATTGTGAACAAATGACAGTTTAATGACCTTAAATTTCGATATATTAAAAGACGTTTCAATTTAAAAAATACGGCAATTTTCTATATTTTAGAAATATTGTAGTTGTAAATACAATTGTTTGGTGATAAATTATGGGCAATGGCTGCTGACCTGGTTTAATGACACCTTGAAATCAAATCAATGGAAATCTCTAAAATGGTTGCACAAAATGCATTTGGAGGAGACCCAAGATACATGATACATTTACATTAAGACTATACTTATCCTTCAATTCTTTAAAATATATATATACAAAACTCGATTTGAGCCGGAACGCACCGGAACGGCTCGACGTTCCGGTACCTCTCTTTAGGAAAAAAATAGTTACGATTCCAGTTATGGGTTTGATGGCTGATGCACTGCACTCCCACACCCTACGGGAGGTTACAATACCTATATTTCTAGAAATCGAGCACTGTATATATGTATATATATATATATATATATATATATATATATATATATATATATATATATATATATATATATATATAGAGAGAGAGAGAGAGAGAGAGAGAGAGAGAGAGGTAGAGAGAGAGAGAGAGAGAGAGAGAGAGAGGTAGATAGAGATATATTTATATGCGACAAAAAATCTATACATTTAATAGTTAAAATGACCCCGTACCAACAGTTTAAATTTTTATGTAATGAAAACTAAACATTTTATTTTAAATAAAATGTTCATGCAAATTGTTCTATTAACTTTGTGATATCAAGAAAGTGACGGACATTTATGAAAGCTTCACTCAGAGGCGCTCTTATGGGTGTGCGACGCGTGCCACCGAAAAGGGTCCAGCGCTCATCTAAGAAAAACGCGCAAAATAATAACGTTACAGATAAAAAAAAATTGTCTTGCTTTTGGTCTTAAAAATCAGCTACTTGAAATATCATATTAATGATAGAACATACAATAACATATTAATGATAAGACTCTGAAACTTCGGAAACTCTGAGACTCTGAGTTGGAATTCGGAAACTCTGAGTTGGCGAAAAAAAAATTACAAATCCCAACTGCAAACATATTTATGTACAAAAGTACTTCGGGAAGAACTTAGGCTTGTATCTTCTATGATCTATCTCATAGAGGAATCCATTCCGTGACAAATAGCACGACTGACATAAATTGGGACTCATTCGATAGAGAATTAGTCTTATATACATAAAAATAATTTCAAAAATAATCAAAATAATACGGACTTTTTATGTAACAAAGTTCTCGAATAAATATTCCATTCAAATATGCAGCGCATAAAATATTTTTGGTTAATAAAAAAAATCCGAGTGGCTTTTCAAAAACTTATTCATAAATTTATGTGGATGTTGAAAAGGGCCCGCTACTAAGTTCACGCCAGGGCCCCGCGTCTTCTAAAAGGCCCCATTCATCGATTTCATGCACTTCATTTAATATGCATTCATTCTTGTGAAAATGAAGCGAGTTTTCTTACGAGAAAAGATTCTAATTTGCTACGTGCATGCTTATCACGAGCGCCATTTTGTTACATTTAATTATTAAGTCTTCCATTCCGGAATGAGAGAAGTGAATTCTTAAGTAGACGCCATTCGCTTGAAAACTTTTCTAGTCCACTAGACACACACCGAAAAAAAAATGGCGTAAAGAAAACTCGCGTTATAAAAACAAACCTAGAATAATCTGTGTGAGAGAATTAAGATTAATGCGAGACGTATTTAATTACCCTGCAACCGCAAGTAACAGGAGCTTGTGATCAGAATAACTGGCAAACGAAAACATTTCCTCGAAAATTCCCGCCGCCAACTGAAGCGTGGAAGAAAGTTGTAACTTTTCGAAAAAGAATAAATAAATAAAAAAAATGTTTAATTAGACAAGTCCTCCACGCGAAAGTTTTCGCTAAGCCCAGTGATTTATCGTTTGGGATTGAGTTAGATGTGAGTGTGTGGCAGCAGCTGGAAATTCTAAGAGGGGGGGAATTCGATAATTCTAGAATTCGAACGTTTCGTTCCGATTTAGAATGGATTTGATTTAATGCGATGTTAATTGCTAAGAATTCTACAATTAGGGTTAGGGTGAATTTTCTCCGTCTGAAAAGGGGTTTCGTTTTCAAGTGTCAGAGTTTGATTAATGGGGGTGGCAACGCTCTGCGTGACTACAATCCAAAGTTTGAAAGCGAAACTATAGCTGACACTAGGGCTACATTCAATGAATAAAATTTAAATAAACATCCGTTAAATCTTATGTACTGGAATTTAATCTCCAATAAAGTAATTAAACATTTTAAATAAATGTGCACTTAAAGTCTATTAATTTTTATTTTATTTTATACTATAATGGCATAGAAAACTTTAAAAGCTATGTCTTTCCTTTACAATTACTGATAAAAAATACCTTTATGTTATTATCATATATGATAATTTATTTTATTATCATATAAGATCATTTATTTTATTATCAAATAAGATCATTTATTTTAGTATCATAAAATATAACTTATTTTATTATCAAATAAGATAATTTATTTTATTATCATAAAATATAATTTATTTTATTATCATACAAGATAATTTATTTTATTATCATATAAGATCATTTATTTTATTATCAACTAAGATAATTTATTTTATTTTCATATATGATAATTTATTTTATTATTATATAAGATAATTTAATTTGTTATCAAATAAGATAATTTGTTTTATTATCATAAAATATAATTTATTTTATTATCATACAAGATAATTTATTTTATTATCATATAAGATCATTTATTTTATTATCAACTAAGATAATTTATTTTATTATCATAAAATATAATTTATTTTAATATCATATAAGATAATTTATTTTATTATCAAATAAGATAATTTATTTTATTATCATAAAATATAATTTATTTTATTATCATACAAGATAATTTATTTTATTTTTATATAAGATCATTTTATTATCAAATAAAATAATTTATTTTATAATCATAAAATATAATTTATTTTATTTCATACAAGATAATTTATTTTATTATCAAATGAGATAATTTATTTTATTATCATAAAATATAATTTATTTTATTATCATACAAGATAATTTATTTTATTTTCATATAAGGTAATTTATTTTATTATCAAAAAATATAATTTATTTTATTATCATACAAGATAATTTATTTTATTTTCATATAAGATAATTTATTTTATTATCAAATAAGATAATTTATTTTATTATCATAAAATATAATTTATTTTATTAGCATACAAGATATTTTATTTTGTTTTCATGTAAGAAAATTTAATTTATTTTGGTAAAATAAATGATCATCTTGTGCAACGCTGTGGAATTAAAAATGTTAAGTCTCAAAATATGCAAATTATTCTCTGTTTTATTTTGTATAATGTATACTTTTTCCGGAAATAACCTCAAAGTTTTGAGTTCTCCATACATTGACATATTGGTCTTCAAAAGCTACTACGTCTATTAGTATTGTGATAAAGGTCGTCAAGCCGTAAATCCTTAGATACCGATAACTTAAATCAGGAAAATATTAAATTGGAATGTTTGTATTCTCAGTCTAACAAATGCATATTTAAAAAATGATATTCTACTTTCAAAATATGTAGAACTTATTTTTACATTAAAAGACAGGAGCACTTGCTACCAAGCACGTGTTCTAAAACAAACAAATTTTAACTACAAGCATCCAAAACGTGTTTTGCAAGTTTGAGAAAGAGATGGCTGCAGTATCAATGGCTCGTAATTTTGATTAAGTTTAAATGTGGGAAATAGGCACTGTTCACATGTACTCCCCCTCCTCCCCCGCTCGTCTCTATATATTTTAAAGTAACAATATTTATCCTCTGTGCTTGTATTTTCCAGTATTTTAAGCACTATAAATTTTAAAAAATTACTATAAGTAGCTTTAAAAAAACAATAAAATGGCTTCTGTTAATTTTACCATTTGTCTTATTTACATATATGGCACCTAAGTATAATGGTTATAAAAACATTAAAATTAATAAATTAATTAATGAGATCAAGTTTCCCTATTATGGGTTCATTGTGTCCCAGTTTCACCCTATAAGTGGGATTTTTTTGTATGTCTAAAAAATTGTGTAAATAAACTTTACTTAAATATTGCGGGCTAATTAATTCATAAAATATGTATTTAAGAATTTCTACCAATAAAATGTAAGTGATAATTTTTCATTCGCGCTTAAAATTTCTTCAATATATTTTTTATAAGTCTTCCGTAATTTTTTTTTTAAATAATAAAAAATTCGTATGTGCAACCATGTGGGTGGGTGTATGAAAATTAGTAACAAATACAAATACAAATAATGTCGACCAACTACAGGCTCTAGGCCCAGCAAGGTTGGTCCTGTCAATCCATCATCCTCACGATTCCCCAATGCCGATCCAATTGTTTTTTAAAACCACTCACCCCTGAAGAATTAACAACATACTCAGGCAAACCATTCCATTTGTCAATAACCCTATTAAAAAAATAATGCTTTCTAACATCCCGATTAAGCTGTGACTTGTATAATTTAAATCCATGACCTCTAGTCACATTGGCAATATTAAATTCTAATCCCGCCACATCTCCCAATTTGATAAATTTGAATAACTGAATAAGATCCCCTCTAATCCTTCTCTCCTCGAGTGTATACATATTTAAAGTTCTAAGCCTTTCTTCATAATTCATTCCTGAAGTACCCTGAATCAATTTTGTAGCTCTATGTTGAACCCGTTCTAATAAATCAATATCCTTTTTGAGATAAGGTGACCAGAATTGTACTGCATACTCTAGATGGGGCCTAGTCAAACTCCTATATAGTGGTAAAATTACGTCCTTCGATTTAGATGATACATTTCTTTTAATAAATCCCAGCATTCTATTCGCCTTCTTACTGGCTGTCCCACAATGGTGTCCCCATTTAAAATCCCTACTTACTGAAACGCCAAGATCACTAACAATGTCACTGGCACTAATCTCAGAACTTTGCAGATAATAAGAAGCCTTTTTATTTTTAAGTCCCATGTGCAAGACCTGACATTTTTTAATATTAAATGACATACCCCAACAAACAGCCCATTCGGAAATTTTAGTTAAATCGACCTGCAATTGCTCTACCTGTTCTTTGCTATTTACGGTGCCCATGATTTTTAAGTCATCTGCAAAGATGCTAACTCTACTTGTAACGTTCTTACTAATATCATCAATAAAAATAATGAACAACAATGGCCCCAATACAGAACCCTGTGGAACTCCGCTTTTGACTTCTACCCATTGAGAGTATTTTCCCTTAATTTGTACTCTTTGCTTTCTACCTGTTAGCCAGTTTCTTATCCATTCAAGAATATTGCCCCGAATCCCAATCCTATCTAACTTATACAGCAGAGCTTCATGCGGAACCTTGTCAAAAGCTTTCTGAAAATCGATATAAACTATATCCACACTGTTTCCACCATCCAAATCTTTAGTAACTCCATCATAAAATTGTAATAAATTAGTAACACAAGATTTATTCTTTCTAAACCCATACTGTATACTTGAGAGCAATCCCCCTGTCTCTAGAAAGTTCATTACATGATTTTTCAATAAAGTTTCAAATATCTTGCAAATGACGGAAGTCAAGCTAACTGGTCGATAATTCCCCGGTTCACATTTTAAGCCCTTTTTAAAAAGTGGAGTAATATTTGCTAACTTCCAGTCTAACGGTATTCTACCATAACAATATGAAGAATTAAATATTATCATCAAAACATCCCCCAACTCCTCTGCACATTCAACCAGAACTTTTGGATAAATATCATCTGGCCCAGGGGCCTTAAAAGGTTTAATACTCTTCAAACAATGAACAATATCCTCCCTAGAAAATTTGCATTCCCGTATTTCTTGGCATAAGTTATCTCCCATGGTTAAGTGACCTCCGTTGAAATCTCTGTTGAAAACATCCATAAAAAACTCATTCAAAATATTTGCCATTTCTTCATCATCTTGAACAAAATTACCCTGATTATCTTTTAATGGACCCAGATAGGTGTTTATCTTATTATTCCCATTGGCATACGCAAAAAATTCCTTTGGATTTTTATTAATATCCCTAGCTAGCTTTTCCTCCAATGACCTTTTCCGTTCCCTACTGATATATTTGAAATCCCGTCTAGACTTTTCGTAAATAACCTGATCAGATACCATACCTGTCCGCTTAAAATTCTTATAAGCTTTCTGTTTGTTCTTAAGAGCTCTCTTACAGTCCTTAGAAAACCACATAGGAAATAATTTTTTAGCTATACTTTTTTGCCTAAATGAAATATGTTTCTTTACAGCCCTATGCAATTTATCTTTAAACTCTACCCATTGATCCTCAATATTTGAATGTTCTAACCCATTTATAAAAGTCTTACTTATCTCGACTCTTAATTTATTGAAATCCGCATCTTTGAAATTTGGTATTAACCTATTACTATTAACCACATCTGTCTGAAACTTAATATCAAATCTTATAGTATTGTGGTCACTATCACCTAAGTGTTCTCCCACTCGTAAATTACATACCCTGTCTTCATAGTTACTGAAGACCAAGTCCAAAATAGCAGCACCCCTAGTTTCCTCAAAAACCAATTGTTGTAAAAAACAATCCTGGGTCACTTCTAAAAAGTTTGTTTCCCTATCGTTCCCACCTATGTTATTACACCAGTCGATGTTAGGAAAGTTAAAATCGCCCATTAACATTATTTCACCTTTGCAGCATGCTTCCGTAATATGCTTACACAACATTTCATCTTGCTCTTTGCAAATATTTGGTGGCCTATAAATGTTTCCAATAACCAATTTATTTCCATTAGAATCCGAAACTTCCACCCAGACTGATTCAATCGCTTCCGGTTTGTTGCCAAACGTTAACTCCTTACAAAATAGCTTTTCGCTAATATAAATTAACACCCCGCCTCCTTTTCTGTGAAGTCTATCCTGTCTGAATAATAGATATCCCTTAATTTCCAATAGACATAAATCCTCCGCATTTGCCCAACTTTCAGTTATCCCCACTACATCAATCGATTCTGCAGCTAATATTCCCTTTAATTCGTCCGTTTTATTCCTAAGACTTCGTGCATTGCTATAAAATATCCTTAATTTATCTTTTAAATTTGTAGATTCAACCTTGCTGACATAATTACTACCGACTGTTAAAGAATTAATTAATAAGCCAGAAGACATTCCCCCCCAATAGAGACCCTTATTACCATTGCTCATCTCCCATGATTCTACTTGGCACTGGGGAATCCCTCTATCTGAAACTAGTTTTTTGAACCCAAACCATTCAAAACCATTTTACCAACGGCGCAATTACCATTTCTACTCAAGTGTACACCGTCTTGGCTCACCCAATCCCTTTTGCACTCCTTCCACACATTAATGAAGCATACATTCATTTGTAAACATACCTTCTCCAACAGAACATTTAATACTTTGGCCCTCTGATTTAGCCAACCATTTCTAAGGCCGAACCTAGGCAAAAGGCCCAGAACACTTACATCCTTAGTTCGTTCCAATACCTCCTTGAGCAGCTCCCTTACCTCTTTCTCAAACTCTTCGTTTGACGAACCACCGACCTGTGGTTTGGCCACGTTGTTGGTTCCCACCCACAACACTGTCTTGTCGCTCGTTCTCACTGCCCCCCGACGAACCTCTCTTGTTATGTCTCTCACCTTTGCTCCTGGCAGACAGCACCTCATCATGTTTCGCTTGACCCTACCCACTTCATTTCCAACATGCCTTACCATGGAGTCTCCCAATACAACTCCCTTAGTGTCATACTCCACTATACTTTCTACTGGGGAGTCCCTCCGATCGAGGACATCTTCCATTGGTGTGTTCCTCCAATCAGGACACTCTGTGCATGCATCCTTTCGATCGACTTCTGAGCTTTCACATTCTGCCTTACCTTCACTTTTTGCATTTAACCTACCTTCACAATCCCTCAATTTTTTCTCCAGCTCCTTCAATTTTATACACCTAACACAAACAAACTCAATCTCACTTTCCACCTGTGCATCATTCTTTCCATAATCGTTTGTCATACACAACATCATGCAATCGTCACATTCAATCCATAAGCATCCATTCCCATTTTTTATCTCCTTCAAGAGCCTTAAAACACCCATATTCAAATGTAAACAAACAATACACGTGCGCACGTTAGGCTTATCGATGTGATCGCACTTTCCTACAGATAAACACCCAAAATACACACAAAAACCTTCAGAAATACATTGAAAATATCAAATTAGTTTAAATACATTATTTATAAACTAATAAAAACACATATTAATTAAAAAAACTACTTATCTAATATCCCATTGACAAAAGCACATCCACTGTTTGGCCCCCTAGCGGCAAAATCACGTTATAATACTTTTTACATTAGCTTCAGTTGGGTATAAATATAAATGATTTTATATAAAAAAAAATCATATAAATTTTTCAACAAAATACATATTTTAGAATTAACAAAGCTGTGTAATTTCCTTTGATATATCAAATATGTTTTATATATTTTAACGCCATAATATTCAGGGCTTGATTTAAAGAATCCAGGTTCTGTAGACACAAAATGTATGAGGGGCCCTTACCGTGAAAATGGTCTCTAACAACTAAACACATGGCATATAAAGTGTATTATTTATCCAAAATAAAATATAATTATATAATGTATTTGGGAAAATTCCATAAGCATTATAAAAATTGCAATAATAAAAACGACATATAATTACAACATGTACGATTAAATAAAAGTTGGGACCCTTAAAATTAGGGTCCCCCTCATTATATTTTCTCATTTACAATTCATATTTTAAATGCCCACCTTATTATATCAATAATACGTCGTAAAATCCAAGGCGGGTTATATTTCGATAAGTCAAAAGCTTTCGGGACAGTATCAACTCTTACTTATATGGCAACTATGAATTTTATATTATTGTAAAATATTTTTTTTATGAAAGACTTATAAAAATATAATGAAGAAAATTTAAGTTTGAATGAAAAATTATCGCTTGCATTTTATTGGTAAAAATTACTAAATATATGTTTATATGAATTCATTAGCAAATAATATTCGAATAAAGTTTATTTACGCAATTTCTTCGATATTTTTATTGTGTGATCAAGTAATCAATACTTATATATAAGAATGGAGTGTCTGTCTGTGGAATCGAACAAAACCCTTCATTTTGAGTTTTCTTCCCGGGTTAGGATACGCTGATTCCGAAAATCCCATTAATTTTTTTTTGTCTGTCTATTTGTCCGGATTTAACTCAAAAACTACTGCACGGATTTTTATGAAACTTGCACCATTTGAACAATATTTTTTTAGTTTAAAATCTGCACTTTGTTTCATGTGGATATCTGCAACCATTCAAACGTTATAGAACTTTTTTCCATTTTCTCTAACATTACTCCTATGGGAAATTTACATCTCGATCTTCCCTTCATAACACTATTGTTAAACCCTTGGCGACCAAAAATATTTTTATACTGGGATAAACGATTCATTTTGAATGGCTGATGAGTAAATGTCGCCAAATGAACTAAAAATATCTCCAAAATAATTAAAAATGTCGCCAAATATTGTCAAACGAATTAAAAATGTTGCCATATGAATTAAAAATGTCGCCAAATGAATAAAAAAATTCTCCAATTGAATAAAAATTTTGCCAAATGAGGTAAAATAGAGGTCCTATATTTAAAAATATCATCACAATGGCGAAATTAGTGTCCAAATAACAAAATTAACGTCGTGAACAAAAACCTCGCCAACCGAAGGAGGTAAATAAACCAGCTCTTTCAACTGACGCTATGCGTGTATTCATATTCCGAACAACTTAACTTTATAACAATAGTGATATTTGTCCCAGAGTGGAATATTACTATGGTGTTGAAATGGGCCACCCTAAAAGTTTAACTTAAGGTTTTCTATATTTATACCTCCATGTAGCTTATTTTAAAATTATCACCTCAAAAACATATTATTGGAATTCAAAAATAAATATTTGATAATTAATTTTTATAAGAAATATTGTCCGTAAATATTGACCCATATGAAATTATGTTGAAAGACGGATATATAGACTCCGGTGGGTTAATTTTTATACAAAAAAATATGCAATTTAAAAAAAAATTTAAAAATTTTTATTTCACAAAAAGAAACATTTTACAAAAAAATCAGATTAAATAGTAGTCGCAATTGCATGTAAAGTTGGGAACATAAAAATAGATTTAGGTATCTCAAAATATACTGAAAGTAATTTAATAAATGTGGATTTTGATAAAGTTTATTTTTCACAATGCACAGAGAATGATATGCGCAGGCTACGCTGACAAGACAAAATCGCGCAGCTCTTGCTGTGCATGTGACCACGAGCAACGCTAGCCCATATTGCTAGTATTTAATAAAATGGGTGAACTTGAATAAAATTAATACATGAAACCGCAAAGTATATCATATTCTAAATTCCTCACAAATCAATTTTCACTAATGTTACGATATGTTATCGAAAGATGGCAGCACTAACTCAGTCACAATTCCTGACTTAAAATGATAGTTCTGTTTTGAATTGATAGGTGTCAGCAACTATAAATTAAAAATACGTTTTATTTTTAAAATATATAAAACTAAGGACTTCAGGTTTGTAATGTAATTCTTTTAAATGATATTATTTTTTAGTCAATTAGAATGCATATTAAAAGTTGTTGTCCTAGACAGGGCTATCCTCAGGAGCCGCGGATTGTAAAAAAATAAATTATACTGGACTTAGTGAAAACTTTCGCGTGAAGGAC
This sequence comes from Troglohyphantes excavatus, assembly GCA_963932185.1. Classification (NCBI taxonomy): domain Eukaryota; kingdom Metazoa; phylum Arthropoda; class Arachnida; order Araneae; family Linyphiidae; genus Troglohyphantes; species Troglohyphantes excavatus. The sequence continues at coordinate 63,904,424 of OZ010669.1, read as the reverse complement.
TTGTCTAATTAATTTTTTTTTAAATTATTTTTAGAAAAGTTCCAACTTTCTTCCACGTTTCAGTTGACGGCTAGAATTTTCGAGAAAATGTTTTCGTTTGCTGTTATTCTGATCACAAGCTTCTCTTATTTTCGGTTGCAGGGTAATTAAATACGTCTCGCATTAATCTCAATTCTATCACACAGATTATTCCAGAATTGTTTTTATCACGCGAGTTTTCTTTAAGTAATTTTTTTTTCGTGTTTGTGTCTAGTGGACTAGAAAAGTAGAATATTGGCGTGTAGCACACGAAACGTCCCCGATTTGAATCCGATAGTGACAGCAGGTGTGTAGCGCAACCAATTGGTGACTACGAACAAAAATTCAACTTTCTGTCAACGTAACTTTCAATTGAAAATGCAGCACCGACAAGCAAATCTTCGACCACGTGATAACACCTCACGAGCATCAATCAGTCGTTCCTCCGTCCGACTCACTGAAATGGGGTTATTGTGGGGGTCACTTCATATACCCTATCATAACACTTGGGCTCGAGTGATCACTTTTGCCTAACCGAGCCTAACACAGGCATAAATACAGAAAATATGCAAGACCCCAATGTAGTGCTACGTACTTTTTGGCTGTGTCTCGGTATGCGACCTACGACCTTCTGCATGATGCACTGATACTTTACCAGTCAGTCTAAAGTGATCACTTGAGCCCAAGTGTGAGGATCGGGTGTATGAAGTGACACACATAGTTTTATTTAAAAAAATTAATGATGAACGAAAACATTTATCCTACCTGAACAACTTTAGTAAATTTATGTTGATTTGGATCTTCTGTGGTTTCCAATAACATCGTTTGGAAAAAGTGCAAGGTGGATTTGCACTTTTTCCAAGCGATACTTCTTTTCATCTTTAACTCCATGCTCACCTGAAATAAATGACACTATTAATCTTAATGTTAAATATATAAAAGAAATCAAATAAGAAAATATTTATACCCTTATAATTTGCTGCTGCTTTAATTTATTTTGAAATCTCCTCGTTCTTCAATGATGTCGTGTGGAAAAAGTGCAAGGTGGATTTGCACTTTTTCCAAGCGATACTTCTTTCCATCTTTAACTCCATGCTCACCTGAAATAAATGACACTAATAATCTTAATGTTAAATATATAAAAGAAATCAAATAAGAAAATATTTATACCCTTATAATTTGCTGCTGCTTTAATTTATTTTGAAATCTCCTCGTTCTTCGACGATGTCGTGTGGAAAAAGTGCAAGGTGGATTTGCACTTTTTCCAAGCGATACTTCTTTCCATCTTTAACTCCATGCTCACCTGAAATAAATGACACTAATAATCTTAATGTTAAATATATAAAAGAAATCAAATAAGAAAATATTTATACCCTTATAATTTGCTGCTGCTTTAATTTATTTTGAAATCTCCTCGTTCTTCGACGATGTCGTGTGGAAAAAGTGCAAGGTGGATTTGCACTTTTTCCAAGCGATACTTCTTTCCATCTTTAACTCCATGCTCACCTGAAATAAATGACACTATTAATCTTAATGTAAAATATATAAAAGAAATCAAAAAAGAAAATATTTATACCCTTATAATTTGTTGTTGCTTTAATTTATTTTGAAATCTCCTCGTTCTTCGATGATGTCGTGTGGAAAAAGTGCAAGCTGGATTTGCACTTTTTCCAACCGATACTTCTTTCCATCTTTAACTCCATGCTCACCTGAAATAAATGACACTATTAATATTAATGTAAAATATATAAAAGAAATCAAATAAGAAAATATTTATACCCTTATAATTTGCTGCTGCTTTAATTTATTTTGAAATCTCCTCGTTCTTCGATGATGTCGTGTGGAAAAAGTGCAAGGTGGATTTGCACTTTTTCCAACCGATACTTCTTTCCATCTTTAACTCCATGCTCACCTGAAATAAATGACACTATTAATCTTAATGTTAAATATATAAAAGAAATCAAATAAGAAAATATTTATACCCTTATAATTTGTTGTTGCTTTAATTTATTTTGAAATCTTCTCGTTTTTCAATGATGTCGTGAGGAAAAAGTGCAAGGTGTATTTGCACTTTTTCCAAGCGATACTTCTTTCCATCTTTAACTCCATGCTCATCTGAAATAAATGACACTATTAATCTTAATGTTAAATATATAAAAGAAATCAAATAAGAAAATATTTATACCCTTATAATTTGCCGCTGCTTTAATTTATTTTGAAATCTCCTCGTTCTTCGATGATGTCGTGTGGAAAAAGTGCAAGGTGGATTTGCACTTTTTCCAAGCGATACTTCTTTCCATCTTTAACTCCATGCTCACCTGAAATAAATGACACTATTAATCTTAATGTTAAATACATAAAAGAAATCAAATAAGAAAATATTTATACCCTTATAATTTGCTGCTGCTTTAATTTATTTTTAAATCTTCTCGTTTTTCAATGATGTCGTGAGGAAAAAGTGCAAGGTGAATTTGCGCTTTTTCCAAGCGACTTACTTTCATCTTTGTTGAAATAAGAAACTTACTAACTTAACGATTCGAAATCCCCAACTCAACAGTGCTGAAAATTTGCAATTCCCGTACTTATCGATATTTTTCATCTTTTTTTATATATATTTCAGGTAATATTAAACAGTTCTCTCACAAGCATAGATTTGTCTCATCCATATTCCAATGCAGTGTCCGTTCTGAGGTCTAATTTAAATATAAACTTACAAGTTGGGCGATTCCCAATCTCCCCCCCCCCCCCCCCCCCCTGCATCTATTGCACAATCCATAGAAGTTTTTTCATATTTTATTTTAAAGGCATATAAAGTAAGTATACAAAAAAAAGATTGCGAAAATAAGAACTTTTATGATATAGAAGTCATAAATGTTAAATAGCAAAAACTTCTACAAAACAAATCAAACAAAATAGGTTTTAAGAACTTTACAATCACAAAAACAGTACCAAAAAAATTTGAAGGTTAAATGTAGACTGAAAAAGTATACGTTACTTACCCAAGTTTAAAGTTAGATTATCCCAATTTCGGACTTCCAAAAATTCCTTTGATGCGACATTAGTTCAGATTTCCTTGCTAATGTTTATTCGACTTAATAATACTGCTCAAAATTAACTGTAACAATTCATTTAACACCGATTAAGGTTCATTATTACAATGTTATAACAATGAGTTTATTTATTCAGACACACAATTGAATTCATTCAATGTTATTAAAACAAAAGTAAAATATAACAAACATTTCTTTTCAAACAATTCTTTTATTTTTTTCAACACAGTACTTTAGAATCAATGTCCACATGCATAATAATAAGAAGTAAAAATTTAAATCAATTTTAAAAATCGAAATACGTTTTCATTTATTTTTTGATTATTTAAATTATTCAACAACACCTTATAATTTTCTCTGTTATTTATTTTTTCAATGAAAATAGAAAAAAAAATCTTGAATAAGCTAAAACAAAATCATTAAAATAACTAGCTATATATTTTTTAAAAAATCTGGCTCTTAAATAACGAAACAATGTTTTGTTAAATAGTATAGTATCTATAATCTCGTTTAAAGTTTCGGACTTTTATGAGTACTTAATGAAAAAAAATTTGGTCAGGATATATACACACTTTATATTATACATTCCCTTATTTCTATTATTTGTTTTTTTTATTATACATTTCCTTACTTTTATTATTTGTTTTATATTATAAGTTTTCTTAATTTAAATATTTCATTTAGGTATTTATATTATATATCTATTTATATTTATATATGTCTAAATATATTTTTATATATCTAAATATATATTTATTGTTAAAAATGATTATGAACAGTTCATCTATACAAACTGTTGTCAGTATTACAAACTGTATCTGGCATTGCGTTAATCTAATCTTGTTTTATGCTTGCTTTGTGTGGCAACGAGTTTGTTGTTGTTCTAATTCTTACTTTCGTTCCTGCTTGTATCGTTATTAATGTTTTGTTTCATGGTGTAATAATACATGTGTTAAATCAGTATTAATGTATCTTTCCTTCAGTTTTACAAACATTTCCAACACGTTGTATTAGAACTAAAGGTCGGATAGGTAGCGTAGAGTGCAATGTTTGAATTAACATTAACTTTACAATTACTATTAAGATTAATACCTTTAATTACTTTGGCTAGATCGTATAGATAAAGAGAGACATTGCGTTGTGATTTCAATATTAATTTACCCAGAACGTAGATTTTCCTGTTGGGAAGAAAATGCATAGAAATGCAAAAACTTAACTAAAATTAAAATAAAGAAACGTTTAAACTTCTATGAAATACAGATTTATTTTCGAGTGCGAGGACAATTGGATGCTGACTCACCAAGCAAATAGGGGCTGACAATCCATCCCGAAGCATCTCTCAAAGAAAGGAGAGGTCTTAGTCCTCCGAGTAAGTCAGTCAGGGTCTAAGTCTAAGTGTTAAGTGTAAAAGTTAAGTGTTTTCTTTGAGAGTCTACGTGCAGAAGAGTACTGTCCATGGTGGGCGTGTGGGTACAGCCCCTAGATCATCCCATTGGATCGCGGGCATAATGATTCCACGCCTGTGATTTGGCAAAAATACCCCATTCACAAGATTGGATGCCGACGAGTTGAAAGGGCCCCGACGAGATGAAGGGGACCCCATATCTTACTTTTATGGGGCCTGATTTATGGGACCTAAATCCCCGAAGAACAACTTTCTTTGTAGCCTTTTAAATCCTACTTGACTCGCTGTCAAGGATTTCTTTTCAGACGTTTTATGGTCACGACAGTCCGGCGCTTCACTCTTGCGTGGGAAAACAGGTGGAGAGGCAGATTTAATTGCATCACCACAGTCCTCCCCCAACAACGGAAGAGGGGTTCACCGCGGCAGCATTGAAGATCAGCACTGATGGAGGTACCCAGAGGTGGCGAAGTGGGAGAGCCAGGAGATGAAGTGGAGAAAAAAAGTCACCTCTTCGTAGGCCCATCTTCATCCTGTGCTTGGGCCAGCCGAGCACGTGGGAGGAGAGGGGGTCGTTTCGCTCGTCAGCGGAGAAGCCACCTTTAAGGCCCTGAAGAGGGCTCCACTCTTTTTCCGGGCTCAGATGGGGTGAGATTCGAGGCATCCCCGACGCACCTGTTGTAGGATAGCTTCCGTCGTCTTTGCAGTTTTCAGGGTTAGAGGGTGTTCATTGAAGAGAAATCTATACTTCTCTCTATCAACCCTCTTCCTCTTCTGTCTTTAATGGAGGGGCTCCGTGTTCATCTGATCGGTGCAGGGGTCTGTTTTTCCTCGCAGAATTCCAAGGGCGCAGGTGGGTTAAAGAGAATAGTCTATACCATTCTCTCTCCAAGCTGTTGTCCCTCTCTGGAAGACTGTTTGTTGAAGAATTCTCCGAGTGATCTCCGCTGCAAGGTGAAGTCCTCTCGTCCTCTCGGTAGAGTGGGTGGGGTGCCAGTTGCATGCGGTGTATGTCATCAAAACTCCAAGGATACCAGCGTGGAAAAGAGGTGGTCATCTCATCAGTCCATCGGGTGGGGTCCCAGCTGCATCAAGTATCGGGTGGTCCCAGGTGAAATCCTCTCGTCCATCGGCGCAGGCCGGTTTGGCCGGTGTAGCCTCGTCCATCGAGTGAAGGACTGGATCGCCCGGTCCCATCTAGTTGTGGTGTGTCATCTCTTGCATCGGATGGAAGTGTCAACTGCATCCAGCGGGGGCAAGGGAAAGCAGTAATCCGGATCCATCGGCTCAGTCAATATAGCCGCTGTGGCTTCAGGTGGGCAGGGCAGCCCAACTAGTGGAAGATCTCTCAGAGGGACATGAAGCAATTAATTATTCAGGTAAAGTCAAAGCAAACCAAATCTCTCGCACAAGAGAACAAAAAAAATCCTGATTAATATATAAAAATCCTTAAAATAACCCAGTTTTATTCTAACCTCAAAGAAAAACTTGGAAATCAAATCCAAATTATCAAAAAAATTAAATTTGACAAAAATTCAAATCAAAATTCAAGAGAAAAATCATTTTAACTCACAAAAAAAATTCTCAAATTTAAACACTAAGTAAAAAAAAATACCCGGCGATAAAAGCTGAAATGTATGCCATTTATGAGTCAATTAAGCATTTTAGAGATTATCTGTTTAATGATTTTATTGTTCTATGTGACCACAAACCCTTGGAATACCATAAGAAACTTAAAAACCCAACATCTGTGATTTGTAACTGGATAATTTATCTCCAAGATTTTTCTTTTAAAATAAAACATATTGCTGGTAAAGAAAATAAATTGGCTGACTACATTTCACGAAATGAAATGGCTGAGGAGATACCAGCCTTGGAGGCGGAGCCACAACAGACAGTTAATAATATTATAATAGAACAAAACAGTACCACAATACCGCCTTATTGAAAGTGGATTCTACGTTGGATCGCGGCTGGACCATGCTTTTTCCGTTGACGCATCTAACAGGGCACGCTAACTATCCACTTAACGCTAATCACTTGTTGACAAGTTGGAAGATCTCGATTCACTTCCCTTCAAGTTAAGAGGGGTCGTTTTTTTTTTTTTGAAGGGAATGAAATTTTTTTTCTCCCCACCCTGGGTTTTCGTGCGGTAATTACCGACTGGGTCACTGGGTGACTGAACGGGTTCCTGTTTTTGGGTGTGCAGAGAAGTGAAGTGTGATAATTTGTCTTTTGGTTTCACTTTCGGGGGCGACCTGGGAGAATCGGATTGAGATTTTTTTTCCCCGGCGCTCTGTGCGCCGGATCGCGGGTAGCGGGGTTTTAACCGCTTGCGCGCTCTGTGTATATGTGTGTGGATGGTATGAGTGTTTTTTTTTTATTGGCAATGGAAATCATGATGCGACTTAATAGTTTCACTTGTGACAATGGCTGTAGGTTAGAAGTTTGATTGACAATTGACTTTGTAAATTTTTTTTTAATCTTCTTTTATATACAACATTAGGAGCCGCGTAGTTCGATGTGCTTTTCGATATTATTCCTGCCTCAATGAGTTCATCCAGAATTTTTCTCGCCTCCGGGCGCAATGCATAGGGAATTGAATAATTTTTACATGCAATCGGTAAATCGTTTGTTAGATGAACTGCTGGTTTTATAGCGTCGGTGTGTCCAAGGGACTTCAGGCTTGAAGAAAAGACTTCAAAATTAGCTTCCAGTAATTCCTCCAATTTACACTTTTCTTCTGTCTTTAAATGGTTCAGATCAAAATTTTCTAAATTAAATTCCCTTTTTCTAAGTTCCTTTACTTCCTCAGAGGCGACAATTAAATTAACATATTCAATTATGTCTTCGTTATTTGCCTCCTTCTGTATTTCAAAGTTTGTTTGCGTATATCCCAGACATATATTTTTATTAAATGTCAACCTTTCCGCCTCCAGATTCGTAATTATCGTTTTAATACTATTATCCAAAGTCGATTGTATGGAATTATTTAGTTCAACATTATTTCTTAACGATTTTGGTTCAAAGATGACTTCCGTATTGTCTGGAACGCTGTTCTTCCCAAAGGATAATTCTACAATTTTTGACTCACCTGGGTTAAGAACAACTTTATTTCTCAAAGACACTGGCCAATTTTCAACAATTAACGCGTTTAAAGATGATTCACTCGCCTCTAAAATTGGTACTTTTGCACCCTTTATCCTTAAATATTTCCCCTCTAAATTCAATTGCGCATTATGTCTTCGAAAATAATCATAACCGATTATGCATTTAAAACGTTCTCCAAAGGGCTGTACAGCCACAAAAAACTCATGTCTAATATATTGATTTCCTATTTTAAATGCCAAATTGACACAAGAACTAAATGGAACTTTATTACCTGTCAGAGTTAAAATCTGACAGTGGCGAGCCAAATATTTTACCTTTTGTTGAGTCTTAATTTGTTCAAAAATTTCAGGGGAAATAATGGAGATGGACGAGCCAGTATCACATAGGGCAATTATTTTTATATCATTGGCAAATATTTCTATCACAGGCAAATTTCCTTCTGAACCCTGTTTGTTTATATTTGAAATCTTGTGTATCTGCATTGCAATAACTTCCTTAACCTTCGTTTCCTGATTCCCTGATTGCTTGATTAACTCGTCATTTTCTTGATTTATTAAATTTTGTTGGGGGATTAATTCTTGTGGAGGAGTTAACGGGGTCCCTGCGCCTCCGCTTCCCCTCCCGACTCTAAAAAAGGAGTCGCATTGGCTGATAATCGAACGTTTTGTGAACCCTCGTTGGTCTGAGGGGGCCTGTCTTGTCTTGTATTGTCGTAGTCGTTGTTATCTTCAAAATTTCGTTCGCGATTGTTGTTGCGTCCATAAAAATTTTGCTCTTGTGCATTACCCGAATTTCTGTTACCGAAGTTTCTTCTCTGTCTTCCAAAGTTCCTCTGCTGCCCGTTACCAAAATTTCTCGGCCTTGCTTCAGGATAACCCCCTTTCAAACTCTGTAAATCCCGGTACACACTACAAAACTTAGTGTAGTGGTTGAGGCCGCATAAAAGGCAATGTTTGTCCCGAAATTCCAGGTCCTGTGTTTCTGAGACACCTCCTGTTTCTGTTTTTAAATCACTCAATTCTCTTGTTAGCAATTCCACCTTTTTCTCTAGATTTTCGTGGTGGATATCTCTGAGGGGCGGAGGATTTTGTGCCATGATGGCATTTACTCTAAATTTTGTAATAGTCTCGTGGGCGCTTTGTGAGTTTTTCGCCAAAGTCACAGCAGTATCAAAACTGTCCGGATTTGCTTTCATCACATCGAACTGAATCTCTGGTAAAAGCCCTTCTGTGAATTTCGCCAGGCGCAACCTATTCAAAATATTTTTTGTTTCGGCGGTAATAATCTCGCCAGATTGTCCCAAATAATTATTACTCGCCAAAACCAAACGATGGGCGAAGTTCTTGACTGGCTCATTCTGGAACTGTTTACAGCCAGTAAAGGCCATTTGTCTTTCCGGCAGGCCCCTTTCCTCGGTAAAAAACTCAACTAATTTATTTTTTACAAAGGTGTAATCATTGGAATTTGTAATTTCCTTGTCTGATAACAGAAACTGTAGAGCGCTGCCTTTTAACCGACTCCTTAATATGGTTAATTTGAGCTGCGTCGACCACCCGGCTAGACTCGAAACGTCTTCGAATTGCTTGAAAAAGAATCCGCACTGATCAGAATTGCTGTCAAAAAAAGTTGTCAATAAATTAATACCGTTAAAATTGCTAGTTTTAGGCTCGTCGTGGTGATTCCATGTATTTATATCGGGCATAATAGCCGACCTTGATGGAGTTTGCATAATATCACCAATTGTGCTGGTTAATTGATTAACAGTAGGAGACAAACCAGAATTGTTTTGCTGCCTAGCAGCCCTGGTTGAAATCTTTTTATTACCTCTTCCAGCTAAAACTGCTGGGCGTCGAGGGGTCATTTCAAAATTGAAAGATACTTAAGCAAAAAGAAAAAAAAATTCAAAATTCTCCCAACTACTAACTTTCACCCAAATCAACACAAATTTTCTCCAAAAAATTCCGCAAACACACACACAAAAGAAATAACACATAGGAATTATAACACACAAATCAGAGCATTAAAAATAATAGCATTGGCAATCATGAACGCAATCCGAAAACAGTTTATCAAACTCAGTAAGCATTAACACCTTTTTAAATTCAAAGGCCGCAAATTCAAAATTTTCCTGAAATTCCACATAAAAGTAGACACCTTTAAACACACTAAATCTATACTCATAATAAAACCTCGCAAATTATTCTACGCTTGACATGAATCAGGCATTTTGGCAAATCGACTTGCCCAAAGATGTGAGAGAAAAACTCGCATTTACTTCAATTTTTGGCAACTTTGAGTTCAATCGTTTATGCTACGGGTATAAAAATTCACCTGCATATTTTCTGTCTCTAATGAATGAATGTTTAAAAGATGTTGGGCCAGGTATATTTTGGTATCTTGATGACATAATTGTTACCGCAAATAGTATTAACGAAATGGCCAACAGACTGAATACAGTTTTCAAAACATTTAATAAAAACAATTTGACCTTGTCCCCATCCAAATGTCAATTTTTTAAGACCCAAATAGATTTTTTGGGTTATAAAATTTCCGAAAAAGGCATATCTCCAGTGGACAAAAATATAAAGAAAATTATCGGTTTCAAAACCCCCAAAAGTGCAAAGGAATTGAAAAGAATATTGGGTGTTTGTGGATTTTATAGAGAAAGGATTCAGGATTACTCAAAATTGGCTGGAGTTTTGGAATCATTGACAAGTATTAAAAACAAATTCAAATGGAACCCCACATGTGAACAGGCATTTAGAAATTTGCAACAAAAATTTTTTGAGAGACCATTTCTGACTCAGCCCAACTTTAAGGAGAAATTTTATGTAATAACGGACGCAAGCAGTTATTCGATAAGTGGAATTCTATCTCAAAAAGTGGGTGAAGAAATTAGGCCGATTTCGTATTTTTCAAAAAAATTATCTGCCAGTCAACAAAAATACCCGGCGATAAAAGCTGAAATGTATGCCATTTATGAGTCAATTAAGCATTTTAGAGATTATCTGTTTAATGATTTTATTGTTCTATTTTCCTGTTGGGAAGAAAATGCATAGAAATGCAAAAACTTAACTAAAATTAAAATAAAGAAACGTTTAAACTTCTATGAAATACAGATTTATTTTCGAGTGCGAGGACAATTGGATGCTGACTCACCAAGCAAATAGGGGCTGACAATCCATCCCGAAGCATCTCTCAAAGAAAGGAGAGGTCTTAGTCCTCCGAGTAAGTCAGTCAGGGTCTAAGTCTAAGTGTTAAGTGTAAAAGTTAAGTGTTTTCTTTGAGAGTCTACGTGCAGAAGAGTACTGTCCATGGTGGGCGTGTGGGTACAGCCCCTAGATCATCCCATTGGATCGCGGGCATAATGATTCCACGCCTGTGATTTGGCAAAAATACCCCATTCACAAGATTGGATGCCGACGAGTTGAAAGGGCCCCGACGAGATGAAGGGGACCCCATATCTTACTTTTATGGGGCCTGATTTATGGGACCTAAATCCCCGAAGAACAACTTTCTTTGTAGCCTTTTAAATCCTACTTGACTCGCTGTCAAGGATTTCTTTTCAGACGTTTTATGGTCACGACAGTCCGGCGCTTCACTCTTGCGTGGGAAAACAGGTGGAGAGGCAGATTTAATTGCATCACCACACACGTTATCCGTACGAAGCTCTATTCACTGAGGAAAATGCATCAAGTTCGATTACACGCCGTAGACTGAAACAAAATCGAAACCATTTTTTGAAGAAGTTAATTTGCGTTAAATTTTTGAAGAAGTTAATTTGCGTTAAATTTTTGAAGAAGTCAAAAACAACTCGCAATAAAAATGGCGAATGACGAATACAAATTGCCGAAGCTCAAAGAAGATAATTACCATTCCTGGTCGATACGAGCGCATGCTGCCCTTGTTCAAAAACGATGCTGGGGAGCAATCGAGCCCGGATACGACATGGTAATGAGCGAGAATGAAAGAAACAAGAACGATGAAGCCCTAACGCTGCTGTTCCTAATCGTCGAAGACACCTTCCTAGATGATATAGGAGATTGCTTGAGAGCCAGAGAAGCCTGGAATATTCTAAAGGAGATGAACACGAAGTTTGGATTACTGCATATTCTACAACTGATGAAGGACTTCTTCAATACATCGATGAAGCCAAATGAAACAGTAAAAGTTTATCTAGGCAGGCTGATGGACATTCATCAAAAGTTAGCCAGTGGAGGATACGCTTTTACAGACCGAGAAGTTGCCCTGGTGATGCTCATAGGTCTACCCAAGGAATATGAAGCAATAATCCTGAACTTTGAGAAAGACGAGGAGAACTTGAATACGACAATTGTGAAGTCGAGACTCCTAGTAGAAGAGAAAAGAATTTCCCGAAGCATAAACGAAGGTGCAGAAATTCATGAAGAACGTGCACTCCACACTAAAAGTTTTAACAACAACCAGAAGAAGCCAGCAGCCAGAAGATTTGTGAAGAAGTGGTCACAAAGTAAACAAGATGAAGAAGCAGATTTTAAGAAGAAAATCAAATGTTTTAGTTGTGGCGAATGGGGACATATCTCCAGACAATGTGAAGAAGCTCACAAACAAGATCGAAATGCTGCCAAAACTGCCATCGACTTGTAGAATGTGGCATGGTCAGCAAACAACGAAGTAAATAAATCTACTCAATGGATCCTTGATAGTGGTGCTACAGAACACATGACATCTGATAGAGAAAAGTTTTTGAGTTTTGAAAACTACACCTCCACAGTTGAAGTTGCCAACTCAGAGAAGGTTAGCGTTACTGGAAGAGGTGATGTTTTGCTTTCTTTTCATGACAACTCTGGAAGAAGAGACATTACTCTTTCACGTGTGCTGTACATACCAAATTTGGAAGGAAGTCTACTCTCAATAGGAAGAATAGAAGAACGGGGATTCAAAGTCGAGTTTGCTGATGGAGAAGCAAAGGTAATGGACAGCAATGGTGAGATTGTTCTGACAGCCAGAAGGAAAGGCAGACTTTACATCATTGAAGAAAGTCAACCTGTTGCATATGTCACTAAAGCTGCAAACGAAGAATTGTGGCATCGTCGTCTAGGACACCCACATAGCAATAGAATGAAGGGTCTCGACTCCACTGTTGACAAACAGAAGACCCACCCATCACCAAACAAACCCTGCTCTGTGTGTATCCAAGGAAAAATGAAACGATAACGATTTCCCAAAGTCGCAAATACAAGAGCTGAACAGGTACTTGAGATCATACACTCAGATGTTGTTGGAAAGATCTCTCCACCTTCATTAGGCGGTTCTAATTACTTTGTTGTATTCACAGACGACTACTCTCGCTACACAACAGTATATCCAATGAAGACTAAGGATGAAGTTCTCTCAAAATTCGATGAATTCAGATGCATAGCAGAGAACTTGCACAATAGAAAAATCAAAATCTTGAGAAGCGACAATGGAGGAGAGTATAAAAGCGACAAATTTAATGAGTACCTTATCAAACATGGAATACAGAGGCAACTGACAGTACCAGAATCACCTCAGCAGAATGGAATCTCCGAAAGGATGAACCAGACACTGATCAACACAACTAGATGTCTGCTTATTGAGTCTGGGCTGGAGGCAAGTTTTTGGGCAGAAGCAGTTTGCACAGCAGCCCACCTTCGAAACAAGTGCTCTTCAGCTGCAATCGAAGGAGACATTCCAGAGAGAAGATGGTCAGGTAAAGAAGTCCAGCTGGATCACCTTAGAGTTTATGGATGCAGAACATGGAGTCATGAACGCTCATATTCGAGACGGAGTAAACTTGATCCCAAAGCTACAGAATGTATCCTCTTGGGCTATCCTGATGGCATCAAGGGATACAGGCTATGGAATCCGAAGAGAAAGAACTTCTGTGTTAGCCGAGATGTGATCTTTGAAGAAGATGTCTTCCCCTTCAAGACAGAAAATCACACAGCTCTCGCAAAGCAAGAAGATGTTTTACTACACATTGAAAATGAAGAAGTAGAAGTTTATGATTCTCCAACTGAATTAGAAACACACCAACATCCACTTGAAATCAATGACGAATCTAGTGATCATGAAAATTCAATTGAAGACACTGACCAAGAAGCAGAAACATTCATCCAATCACCTGAACAACATTCAAGTCAAGACGAAGTCCATTCAAATGTGGATGAAGTCATAAGATATGATCAAGAAGAAGTTGAACATTCAGGACCAGATGATGAACACATCATAGGTGAAATTGTCATACCTGAATCCCACAAACAAACCAGCAGAAGTGGTAGAATCATGAAACCTCCTCAACACTTGGATGACTACATTCTATACAAGGCAGAAGAAACAGAATGCTTCATGGAAGCAAAGGCTCTTAAAGAAAAAGATCCTATAACAGTAAAGGAAGCCTTGATGTCACCTGAAGCTGAGATGTGGCGAAGAGCCATGGATGAAGAAATTGAAAATTTACACAATGCTCAAACCTGGGAACTTGTCACCAAACCACCAGGCATCAAAGAAATTTCATGCAGATGGATATTTCGAAAGAAGAAAGATGAAGCAGGAGACCGTGTAAAATTCAAAGCTAGACTGGTAGCAAAGGGTTATCTACAAGTACAAGGTGTTGACTTTCATGAAACTTTTGCACCTGTCATCAAACTGAAGTCAATTCGTATCTTATTGTCAATTGCTGCCGAAATGGAATTTGAGGTCCATCAAATGGACATTACAGCAGCTTACATCAATGGAACTCTAGAAGAAGACATATATATGTCTCAGCCAGATGGATGTGCAGAAGAAGGTAAAGAACACCTCGTATGCCATCTTAAAAGAAGCTTATATGGCCTTAGGCAGTCAGGTCGTGTATGGAATTTTTGCCTAGATAACTTCTTGACTAGCTGTGGACTGAAAAGATCAGATGCTGACCCCTGCATTTACTACAACTGTCAAAGAACCTTAATAATAGGCATTTATGTAGATGATCTACTTCTTGTTGGAAGAATACAAGAAATAAAGAAATTTAAAGAAGAGATCAAAAATCAGTTTGCTGCAAAGGACCTTGGTCCAGCTAACTACATCTTATCAATGAAGATAAATCAAGAAGATGATGGTTCCATAACACTTGATCAAACTGCTTATGTATCAGAGATATTAGAAACCTTCAAAATGACTACAGCCAAACCTGCATCCACCCCATTGGATCCTAATATAACATTCCTGAAGGTAGAAGATCAACAGTGGGAACACATTAAAGAAAGAAGCAGCAAGATACCATATAGACAAGCAGTTGGGAGTCTATTGTATCTGGCATGTGGTACTCTTCCTGACATAGCATTTGCATCAACATATATGAGCCAATTCAATGCGAAGCCCAGTGAAGAGCATTGGAGAGGAGTAAAGCATATTCTGAGGTATCTTAAAGGTACAATGCACAGAAAACTAAAATTCCGGAAGACTGGAAAGAAGTTACAAGTTTACTCTGATGCTGATTGGGGAGGAGATAGAACTGATCGGAAATCTTACAATGGTTACATGCTATTGCTCGCAGATGGACCAGTCTCATGGTCAAGCAAGAAACAAGCAACCACAGCCTTGTCATCGACTGAGGCAGAATACATCGCAATGTGCCATGTTGCGAGGGAAGTCTTATGGATCAACAGCCTGTTGAAAGAAATTTGTGACAGATTTGTATCCTCGACTCAGAAAGTTCTTGTCGACAATCAAGGAGCAATTTTTATTGCAAAGAATCGTGTGACTTCAGAGAGTAAACACATAGACATAAAGCACTTCTTCCTCCGAGAGTTAGTGTCCAACAAGACCATCGAGTTTGAACATGTACCATCCAAGGAAAATTTTGCAGACTTGATGACTAAAAGGGTACAGAAAGGGACTCTGCAACTTGAAGTATGCAATGACTGTGATTACATGATTAACATTTTGTGTATAGAAGTTGCCGAGAACTGTAATAATCAAGGGGACGTGTTACAAATGATTATGAACAGTTCATCTATACAAACTGTTGTCAGTATTACAAACTGTATCTGGCATTGCGTTAATCTAATCTTGTTTTATGCTTGCTTTGTGTGGCAACGAGTTTGTTGTTGTTCTAATTCTTACTTTCGTTCCTGCTTGTATCGTTATTAATGTTTTGTTTCATGGTGTAATAATACACTTGTTAAATCAGTATTAATGTATCTTTCCTTCAGTTTTACAAACATTTCCAACATTTATATGTCTAAATATATTTTTATATGTCTAAATATATTTTTTATTTTATATGATATATTTTATAATTTATTTTATTTTATTTAATAGTTTTTATAATTTTTTATATTATATAAATTGTTATATTTATTTTGTATTTTTATTTCATATTATTATCATAATTTTATGTTTTATTTGCAATTTTTTAAATAAAAGTTATTTTATTATTTTATACATGCCCCATTTCTCGACGATCTATCAAAATCTCTCGAGTTCACTTCCATGGGAGGATCGGCAGAAGTACTTCCATTTGACTTTCCTCCACAGAACGTCCTGGGGAAAAGACTGCCCAGGACGTCATTAAAACCCCTTCCTGGGGAGTTCCTCAAGAAGTCATCTTTGTTGTAGGAGGAATTTTGGGGAAGAATTGGTGTGCCAGAGGAGCTAACTGGGATGTTTTGTCCTATATGGACAAATACAACTAAGTCTAGCCTACATAGGCTTTTTTCATACATCACTTTCAATAAATATCGATAAATACAGCTAAGACTTACCGGGAATCGAACCCAGATCCTCAGGGATCGCAGCCCGGTGCCATATCCATTGTACTTGCTACCAGGGAAACGTGAGGAAGTTATAAACAGAGGAAATGTTAAAAATGTGTGCCAAAAGAATATAAAGTATGATAATTGAGTTGTAATAATTTAATTTCCATTTAAACAATCGACTTAAAATAATGTGGAAAACCATCTTCTGAACAACTATTTTAAGTGTGTCAGGTCGCTTTGTTAAGATGGCTTGGACAGAAGCTGAGATGAGCAATATTAAATCACACTGACCATTTTTGAGAAAGTATAGTTACTTAAATTTGAGTACGTCATCGCTCATTTAAGATGCAATTGTACTCAAAGATAAACAATACGTCCATGTACTCATTTTTAAGGATATTTTTGTTTACAGTGTAGAGAAAATATTCTGAGCAATTGGCTTTTTGAAGGAAGTACAAAAAATAGGGTGTTTCACATGTGATTTTTGTTGACAAAAATTATATTTATTCCTCATTTTTTTTTGTATTTAGGAAGCTTGTCAAAAAAAATGGTATATACTACCAGTCAATCGGATGGCAAAAAAAATCACCCTTGCTCTTCTAGCTACAAACTACAATATATGTATTACGTACACTTGTTTATCAACAGAAAACGTTTCTAACTTAATAGACTTTGAGTTGCTTCTGAGATACAGTACGCATCTGAAATTTCATTTATTTACTATACGCAGCTATACAGCAAATGAGCTTATGCTGAGATCTTTTCCTTAATTATTTATCAATCAACAGCGCATTAAACGCCAGTCTGGGGCTTTGAAAGAAACTTCTGCATTCAGTAGAAATATATATAAATGTAAAATTATTTTTTCTATTATGCAAGTTAATCGGAAAATACTACACTAATACTCTTTGGCGGGAGAAAGTTATTTGGGTTACAGGAGCTGGACATTGGTACCCCACCTCTAATTTATGTGTTATATCAATGTCATAGTGAAATATATGTTATAGTTAATTACATTAATTCATTCAACATTAATTATGCAAAGAATTATAATTCAACCCATTTAATAACACAAAATAATAATATTTTAAAAATACATGTCGAATTGGTAATCTCCTCTTTGGCGCTGGGGGCATCCAGTGACCCAGTGGATAAAAGCGTTCAACTAGAAATAATCCCAGCGATGGACTTGACAAAAAAAAATAAGTAGTGATCTTGCGATCGGAGGATTTCTGGTTCGAGTCCGTGTGATGGACTTGACAAAGAAAAGTATGAAAGTAGTGATCTTGCGATCGGAGGGTTGCCAGCTTAGCTACAAAAATACTAGAAAGTCGTCCAGAACATTCAACAAATTATAATGGCGTGTATACGGAACTGGTGCACAATAAATCTGATCGGGGTCCAATATCCTGACGCCAATCGAGGTTGCGTCAGGTGCTAGCTCAGGTGTTTTCCTCGTCGTCTAAACATGGTTCAAAAATATGAGGCATCGTTCCAGGGTCATTCCTTCGATAGCTACTCTTGTGCCAATAACTCACTGTGCAGCTCTAATTTGACGTTAATTAATCAAGCCAAACCAAAATCTCTTTGGCAGTCTTATGGCATAGTCTTATTACAATAAAAAAAAGTATTCCAATTAAAATAGTGTAATAGAAGTTAACAAATCCCATTTTAATCGGGAAGGGAGAAAACACTATTTCTATAATAGGGTAATAGACAAATGGAACAACTTGCCGGTGAATATTGTTAATTGTAAAAGAGTAACTGATTTTAAGAAGAAGTTAGATATGCATTGGGGGATAGTTAAGAGGTACTAGATGGACCAACCTTTTGGGGCCTTGAGCCTGTTGTTGGTCGTCAATATTTGTATTTGTATTTGTATTTATAGAATATTGAGTACTTTTGTATATATTGGTCGCCAAACTGCCTAAACTTTTTTAACTTTTACTTTTAAATATACTTTTAAAACTTCTATATACGTTTCATCAGGATAATAAAATGAAATCCGTGCATATTTACCAAAAACCTGGTTTTTGGATAAAAATAATAAATGTCAGTTAATTGCAATTTTTAGAATTACGGAAGTCAATAATTAAAAAATAAATAGTTACATTTCCATTAGTACAATTAAAACTATTGTTTCTTTTGTGTGAGGATTCCTCCGCCAAGATGGCGACGGATCTTGGCATCCGTAAATATACCTTCTCAAAAATTCCCAGGGTTATGCCAATAAAAATTATAACACGTGGTGTTCAATTTCAATTTTATATATTTTCAAATAAACAAAGACATTTCCAGGACAATGTAAAATAGCAAGGATAGTGAAGACTATGTATAGAAGGTGCGCTCGTTTTTCGCTTTTTGAAAGTGGGCATGGAAAGGCAACTAAATGACGTCATTTTAGCTCGGCCTTACTTTTGACGTCATGTTAGCTCCGCCTTACTATCGGTTTTTGATCATTCTCATTGGCTGTGTGTTTCGATGTAAGATTACGTATTTCAATAATTTTTTTTTCGAGTTAATAAATTTTATTTTATTTATTTAATTCTATTAATTACATACAGAACTCCGCTTTTTTGTTTATTTTTATTTTCGTTTTATTCTTTTGATCAATCGACGATCATACGTTTTTAATACTTATATAGCTATTTTGAAGTTAATTACATTTTATTTTTAATAACTTTATTTAAATCTACTCATGATTTTTCTTTAAATTCAGATTTTGATGACGTAATTCCGTTTCACTATAATTAGATTACTTTTATGTTCACTGTTCAATTTGGGAGATTCTGGTGTTTTTGTTGGGGTTGACCGTCCTTGTTTTGTCATGGTGTGTTTGGGGATTTTGGGGTGTGTGGTAGATGTTGGGTGGGTGAATGTTGAATGGCGGGTGAGTGGTTACTGTTAAATTTATACTTAGTTTAATTTCGATTTTTATACTTAGATCTCAGCTTAGATAAGTGGGTTATAGTCCGTCAGTGGACCCAGGTACCCCGGGATAAAATATTTCGCAGTAGTAGTTCATAAAAAAGCTACCGATTCAAATTTTTTTCACATAAAAATAGGAAATGTCGTAATTTTTTATTTTGTATATTTTTTATTTGAGAAAACCGCATTATATTGCTTATTGAATATAATTTAAATATAAAACTTGTTTTCTCAAATATTTCGAATATGGGTTATTCAAACAGGAACTATTGTTAATGATTTAATGGAATGCACGGAATTTAAGCACACGAGCAATTTGATTTGTTTAATATGGAGTTTTAAATGTGTATTATTTTTTATTATAGTTATTATAATATAAAGTTATTTTGATTACGTACGTTGTGGGCTATAAAAATTCAGCTTTCTACAACAAATATTACTTTCGAAAAAGTAGCTAAACACTTGCAATTTTAAAAGAATTAGAGCATTCGAAAGTTTAGGGAATTGTAAAAAGTCAAGACATAATTATTTTATATATTTTTAAAGTTAATTTAAAAGAAGCTTTTATACTTTTCCCGGCAAAAAAATTTATCTGATACTTAACTTAAATCAATAAAACATACATTTTAATCAAGGATAGTGAAGACTATATATTATATATATTAAAAAAAAATTATCGAATTTAACAACGTAATTATAGTACAAAATTTAATCTTCATATGTCATGACAGTATTCTATATTTCTTGAAATATCGCAAACGATTTTGTTGAAATATTGTGCTTGAAACATTGCAAACGATATTTTTATGAAGTTTAATCTGAAATATTTTCGATTTATTTGCTGAAATAATAAAAGTAGTAACCAACATTTCGGAACATTCAAATTTTTTTACACCTGATTCAATAATATTTAATTTTTTAAAATTATACTTATCAATTAAATGTTGAAATTATTATGTTGTAAATTATTTAAATTGCAAACGATAGTTTATCAAACACGTAGCATTCATTCATAAAAACTTTATGTTCTTGACTTTATGTCTTTCACATTGTTATGGTTTAAATGTGCACTTTATAAATTTAAACAAAGTGCAACAAAATTTTCGATATGGATTATTATCAGAGGGGTAAGTGAGAATAAATTTATATCATTGTTCAAATTATTCTATCGAATTTAAAGAAATTAAAGCTCTTAGAACATAAGACTAATTTTTAAATATGTCTTTTGCCAGTTTTAGGGAAACCGAAAGTTTTTGTTATAGGATTTTTTTTAATCCTTCACTGATTTTTATATCAATGTACATGCAAATTAAAACTTCCAGTCGCAAATGTAATTTTCTCAAGTAAATGTTTATTTTTAATAAGAATAATTTAATTGTTTACAGAATCATCAGAAATCGAAATAATGATAAGAAAACATTTGCATACAAGATTTCTTTTCGATGTGATTGTAATTATATATATATATATATATATATATATATATATATATATATGTATAAAAATGCAAATATTTATTTACACTAATCGTTTGTTAAAAAATATTTGAAGTTTAAATGTAACTTCAAATAATTTCTCCAACCGGTGATAGCTTCGGTTGTAAAAATTTAGGTGAACATATCGGATTAATTATTATAGCATATGCATTTTAAAATAATGAATTCTTTATAATTTGCAAAGGATCTGTCTGTAAATTGACGGATGAGAATCAAAGAAAAGTCTGGGATGATGGAAAAATGCAATAGCTGGCAGCACCATCAACCAACGCTCGCGCATCTAGTTCAGCCTTGCCATTGGTTCAAACGAGAGCATTAGACACGCCCACAGTAGGCGAGGAAGGCGTCACTATGACGTCAAATAGTTGCTCTCTCCGCCTTCCGTCAGGCAAAGCGAGTACGAGCACACCTTATATATATATATATATGGTCTTCACTATCCTTGGTAAAATAGCACATTTCTAAAGATTTAAGGTATTGCCAATCAAATTTTATAACCGCCAAATTCAATTCAAAACTTTTTTTTCAATATTCTGAGGTTATAGCGTTCTGGAAATACTGGTACGTAGATATCTTCATTTGACGAATGGATTTATAATTGTGGTTATCAGCTTTAAATGGCCACGGTCCACTGAATCGAAAATACAAATACAAATACAAATACAAATAATGTCGACCAACTACAGGCTCTAGGCCCAGCAAGGTTGGTCCTGTCAATCCATCATCCTCACGATTCCCCAATGCCGATCCAATTGTTTTTTAAAACCACTCACCCCTGAAGAATTAACAACATACTCAGGCAAACCATTCCATTTGTCAATAACCCTATTAAAAAATAATGCTTTCTAACATCCCGATTAAGCTGTGACTTGTATAATTTAAATCCATGACTTCTAGTCACATTGGCAATATTAAATTCTAATCCCGCCACATCTCCCAATTTGATAAATTTGAATAACTGAATAAGATCCCCTCTAATCCTTCTCTCCTCGAGTGTATACATATTTAAAGTTCTAAGCCTTTCTTCATAATTCATTCCTGAAGTACCCTGAATCAATTTTGTAGCTCTATGTTGAACCCGTTCTAATAAATCAATATCCTTTTTGAGATAAGGTGACCAGAATTGTACTGCATACTCTAGATGGGGCCTAGTCAAACTCCTATATAGTGGTAAAATTACGTCCTTCGATTTAGATGATACATTTCTTTTAATAAATCCCAGCATTCTATTCGCCTTCTTACTGGCTGTCCCACAATGGTGTCCCCATTTAAAATCCCTACTTACTGAAACGCCAAGATCACTAACAATGTCACTGGCACTAATCTCAGAACTTTGCAGATAATAAAAGAAGCCTTTTTATTTTTAAGTCCCATGTGCAAGACCTGACATTTTTTAATATTAAATGACATACCCCAACAAACAGCCCATTCGGAAATTTTAGTTAAATCGAACTGCAATTGCTCTACCTGTTCTATGCTATTTACGGTGCCCATGATTTTTAAGTCATCTGCAAAGATGCTAACTCTACTTGTAACGTTCTTACTAATATCATCAATAAAAATAATGAACAACAATGGCCCCAATACAGAACCCTGTGGAACTCCGCTTTTGACTTCTACCCATCGAGAGTATTTTCCCTTAATTTGTACTCTTTGCTTTCTACCTGTTAGCCAGTTTCTTATCCATTCAAGAATATTGCCCCGAATCCCAATCCTATCTAACTTATACAGCAGAGCTTCATGCGGAACCTTGTCAAAAGCTTTCTGAAAATCGATATAACTATATCCACACTGTTTCCACCATCCAAATCTTTAGTAATTCCATCATAAAATTGTAATAGATTAGTAACACAAGATTTATTCTTTCTAAACCCATACTGTATACTTGAGAGCAATCCCCCTGTCTCTAGAAAGTTCATTACATGATTTTTTAATAAAGTTTCAAATATCTTGCAAATGACGGAAGTCAAGCTAACTGGTCGATAATTCCCCGGTTCACATTTTAAGCCCTTTTTAAAAAGTGGAGTAATATTTGCTAACTTCCAGTCTAACGGTATTCTACCATAACAATATGAAGAATTAAATATTATCATCAAAACATCCCCCAACTCCTCTGCACATTCAACCAGAACTTTTGGATAAATATCATCTGGCCCAGGGGCCTTAAAAGGTTTAATACTCTTCAAACAATGAACAATATCCTCCCTAGAAAATTTGCATTCCCGTATTTCCTGGCATAAGCTATCTCCCATGGTTAAGTGACCTCCGTTGAAATCTCTGTTGAAAACATCCATAAAAAACTCATTCAAAATATTTGCCATTTCTTCATCATCTTGAACAAAATTACCCTGATTATCTTTTAATGGACCCAGATAGGTGTTTACCTTATTATTCCCATTGGCATACGCAAAAAATTCCTTTGGATTTTTATTAATATCCCTAGCTAGCTTTTCCTTCAATGACCTTTTCCGTTCCCTACTGATATATTTGAAATCCCGTCTAGACTTTTCGTAAATAACCTGATCAGATACCATACCTGTCCGCTTAAAATTCTTATAAGTTTTCTGTTTGTTCTTAAGAGCTCTTTTACAGTCCTTAGAAAACCACATAGGAAATAATTTTTTAGCTATACTTTTTTGCCTAAATGAAATATGTTTCTTTACAGCCCTATGCAATTTATCTTTAAACTCTTACCCATTGATCCTCAATATTTGAATGTTCTAACCCATTTATAAAAGTCTTACTTATCTCGACTCTTAATTTATTGAAATCCGCATCTTTGAAATTTGGTATTAACCTATTACTATTAACCACATCTGTCTGAAACTTAATATCAAATCTTATAGTATTGTGGTCACTATCACCTAGGTGTTCTCCCACTCGTAAATTACATACCCTGTCCTCATAGTTACTGAAGACCAAGTCCAAAATAGCAGCACCCCTAGTTTCCTCAAAAACCAATTGTTGTAAAAAACAATCCTGGGTCACTTCTAAAAAGTTTGTTTCCCTATCGTTCCCACCTATGTTATTACACCAGTCGATGTTAGGAAAGTTAAAATCGCCCATTAACATTATTTCACCTTTGCAGCATGCTTCCGTAATATGCTTACACAACATTTCATCTTGCTCTTTGCAAATATTTGGTGGCCTATAAATGTTTCCAATAACCAATTTATTTCCATTAGAATCCGAAACTTCCACCCAGACTGATTCAATCGCCTCCGGTTTGTTGCCAAACGTTAACTCCTTACAAAATAGCTTTTCGCTAATATAAATTAACACCCCGCCTCCTTTTCTGTGAAGTCTATCCTGTCTGAATAATAGATATCCCTTAATTTCCAATAGACATAAATCCTCCGCATTTGCCCAACTTTCAGTTATCCCCACTACATCAATCGATTCTGCAGCTAATATTCCCTTTAATTCGTCCGTTTTATTCCTAAGACTTCGTGCATTGCTATAAAATATCCTTAATTTATCTTTTAAATTTGTAGATTCAACCTTGCTGACATAATTACTACCGACTGTTAAAGAATTAATTAATAAGCCAGAAGACATTCCCCCCCAATAGAGACCCTTATTACCATTGCTCATCTCCCATGATTCTACTCGGCACCACTGGGGAATCCCTCTATCTAAAACTAGTTTTTTGAACCCAAACCATTCAAAACCATTTTACCAACGGCGCAATTACCATTTCTACTCAAGTGTACACCGTCTTGGCTCACCCAATCCCTTTTGCACTCCTTCCACACATTAATGAAGCATACATTCATTTGTAAACATACCTTTTCCAACAGGACATTCAAGACTTTGGCCCTCTGATTTAGCCAACCATTTCTAAGGCCGAATCTAGGCAAAAGGCCCAGAACACTTACATCCTTAGTTCGTTCCAATACCTCCTTGAGCAGCTCCCTTACCTCTTTCTCAAACTCTTCGTTTGACGAACCACCGACCTGTGGTTTGGCCACGTTGTTGGTTCCCACCCACAACACTGTCTTGTCGCTCGTTCTCACTGCCCCCCGACGAACCTCTCTTGTTATGTCTCTCACCTTTGCTCCTGGCAGACAGCACCTCATCATGTTTCGCTTGACCCTACCCACTTCATTTCCAACATGCCTTACCATGGAGTCTCCCAATACAACTCCTTTAGTGTCATACTCCACTATACTTTCTACTGGGGTGTCCCTCCGATCGAGGACATCTTCCATTGGGGTGTTCCTCCAATCAGGACACTCTGTGCATGCATCCTTTCGATCGACTTCTGAGCTTTCACATTCTGCCTTACCTTCACTCTTTGCATTTAACCTACCTTCACAATCCCTCAATTTTTTCTCCAGCTCCTTCAATTTTATACACCTAACACAAACAAACTCAATCTCACTTTCCACCAATACCAATACCACAATACAATACAATTTTTCCAATACCACAAACAATATTACGTTCCAAAAAGCCTAAATAAAATTTAGATATTTAATACAACTTTTGCATTAAGTAACTTTGTAAACGTACCTATGATTAAAAAAAAAAGTGTAATTATTTTAACAAATTAACTTTTAAATTAGGTAAAATTTAAAATTAATCTACATCTCTCCCGAACTTCAATTTTGTCTTTCAATGAGGCGAACCTTTCTTATGCTCATGATATAAGTAAAATCGCAGTTTTATAATTTTACTTAATTGATCGGCATAAAAATAAATGTGTACTAAGCAGAAGTTTACTAATAAGAATCTTTTACTCAGGGACGGTTCACAGAATTTTTGTGACACAAGCGAATATCTGTTTGGCCCTGAAAATTTCAGAAATATTTTTTATTGTATGCATTTGATTCGATTTGTAACTTTGTCAACTAAAAAAAAATGCACTACTAAAAATATACAAAAATTTGTGAACCGAATTTTACAAATATTTTTATTGATTCATGATTTACAAATAGCGATAAAGGCAACTAAAAAACATGTATTGCTTCCACTAAAAGAAGACAAGCAAACACACACACAAAATCAATTCAAGCTTTAATTTGTAAATAATATATCGACGAAAATCAAGTAAAAATGCTAATATAAAAAATTAACTGTAATATATAATTTAATTAAAACATAAATGTTAACTCAATACTACAAATTTCCAACTAAAATATTTAATATACTAGCAATATGGCCCGGCGTTGCTCGTGGTCACTTTGCGCAATGAGAGCTGCACGATTTTGTCTTGTTAGCGTAGCCATCGCATATCACTCTCTGTGCACTGTGAAAAATAAATTTTATCCAAATACAGATTTATTAAATTAGTTTGAGTATTTTTTGAGATACTTAAATCTATTTCTATGTTCCCGACTTTACATGCTATTGCGACTACTATTTAAACTGATTTTTTTGTAAAATGTTTCTTTTTGTGAAATAAATATTCCTGAATTTTTTTAATTGCATATTTTTTGTATAAAAATTAACCATTTAGTGACAATAAACCCATGTAGTAAACTGCACATTCATTAGTTTTAATATTGGCGACGCAATAATATATCAAAGTAAAAATATTGCATTCTTCCAAATCGAAATAATGTATCGTATTTGGTGAAGTTTTTTTTCTTCTTTTGTGTCAATTGGCGACCGGAGTCTATATAGACGTCTTTCAACATAACTTCATACGGGTCAATATTTACGGATAATATTTCTTATAAAAAATTAATTATCAAATATTCATTTTTGAATACTAATAATATGTTTTTGAGGTGACCATTTCAACATCATAGTAATATTCCACTCCGTAACAAATAGCACTATTGTCATAAAGTTAAGTTGTTTGGAACATGAATACACATGGCGTCAGTCGAAAGGGCTGGTTTATCTTCCTCCTTCAGTTGGCGAGGTTTTTATTAACGACATTAATTTTGTTATTTATACCCTAATTTCGCCATTGTGATGATAGTTTTAAATATAGGACCTCTATTTTAGCTCATTTGGCAACATTTTTATTCAATTGGAGAATATTTGTATTCATTTGGCGACATTTTTAATTTATTTGGCAACATTTTGAATTTATTTGGCAATATTTTTAATTCATTTGGCAATATTTGGCGACATTTTAAATTTATTTGGCGATATTTTTAATTCATCAGGCGACATTTTTAATTCATTTGGCAACATTTTTAATTTATTTGGCAATATTTGGCGAATTTTTAATTCTTTTGGCGATATTTTTAATTCATCTGGCGACATTTTTAATTCATTTCGCAACATTTTTAATTCATTTGGAAATATTTGGCGTCATTTTTAATTTATTTGGCGATATTTTTAATTCATCTGGCGACGTTTTTAATTCATTTCGCAACATTTTTAATTCATTTGGCGATATTTTTAATTCATCTGGCGACATTTTTAATTCATTTCGCAACATTTTTAATTCATTTGGCAATATTTGGCGACATTTTTAATTTATTTGGCGATATTTTTAATTCACATGGCGACATTTTTAATTCATTTCGCAATATTTTTAATTCATTTGGAAATATTTTTAATTCATTTGGCAATATTTGGCGATATTTTTAATTCATTTGGCAATATTTTAATTAATTTGGCAATATTTGGCGACATTTTTTGGTGATATTTTTAATTCATCTGGCGACATTTTTAATTCATTTAACAACATATTTAATTCATTTGGCAATATTTGGCAACATTTTTAATTCATTTGGCGATATTTTTAATTCATCAGGCGACATTTTTAATTCATTTGGCAACATTTTTAATTTATTTGGCAATATTTGGCGAATTTTTAATTCTTTTGGCGATATTTTTAATTCATCTGGCGACATTTTTAATTCATTTCGCAACATTTTAAATTCATTTGGCAATATTTGGCGTCATTTTTAATTTATTTGGCGATATTTTTAATTCATCTGGCGACGTTTTTAATTCATTTCGCAACATTTTTAATTCATTTGGCGATATTTTTAATTCATCTGGCGACATTTTTAATTCATTTCGCAACATTTTTAATTCATTTGGCAATATTTGGCGACATTTTTAATTTATTTGGCGATATTTTTAATTCACATGGCGACATTTTTAATTCATTTCGCAATATTTTTAATTCATTTGGAAATATTTTTAATTCATTTGGCAATATTTGGCGATATTTTTAATTCATTTGGCAATATTTTAATTAATTTGGCAATATTTGGCGACATTTTTTGGTGATATTTTTAATTCATCTGGCGACATTTTTAATTCATTTAACAACATATTTAATTCATCAATACTTATATATAAGAATGGAGTGTCTGTCAGTGGAATCGAACAAAACCCCTCATTTTGAGTTTTCTCCACGAATTAGAATACGCTGATTCCGAAAATCACATTTAAATTTTTTTTGTCTGTCAGTCTGTCTGTCTGTCTGTTTGTCCGGATTTAACTCAAAAACTACTGCACGGATTTTTCTGAAACTTGCACCATGTGAACAAACTTTTCTTAGTTTAAAATCTGCACTTTATTTCATGTGGATATCTGTAACCATTCAAAAGTTATAGAACTTTTTCCATTTTCTCTAACATTACGCCTATGGGAAATTTACATCTCGATCTTCCCCTCATAACATTATTGTTAAAAATCACCTTGGGGCGACCAAAAATATTTTTAGACAATACTGGGATAAACGATTCATTTTGATTGGCTGATGAGTAAATGTCGCCAGATGAATTAAAAATATCGCCAAATGAATTAAAAATATTGCCAAATGACTTAAATATGTCTCCAAATGAATAAAAAATGTCGCCAGATGAATTAAAAATATCGCCAAATGAATTAAAAATGTTGCCAAATATTGCCAAATGAATTAAATATGTTGTTAAATGAATTAAAAATGTCGCCAGATGAATTAAAAATATCACCAAAAAATGTCGCCAAATATTGCCAAATTAATTAAAATATTGCCAAATGAATTAAAAATATCGCCAAATATTGCCAAATGAATTAAAAATATTTCCAAATGAATTAAAAATATTGCGAAATGAATTAAAAATGTCGCCATGTGAATTAAAAATATCGCCAAATAAATTAAAAATGTCGCCAAATATTGCCAAATGAATTAAAAATGTTGCGAAATGAATTAAAAATGTCGCCAGATGAATTAAAAATATCGCCAAATGAATTAAAAATGTTGCGAAATGAATTAAAAACGTCGCCAGATGAATTAAAAATATCGCCAAATAAATTAAAAATGACGCCAAATATTGCCAAATGAATTAAAAATGTTGCGAAATGAATTAAAAATGTCGCCAGATGAATTAAAAATATCGCCAAAAGAATTAAAAATTCGCCAAATATTGCCAAATAAATTAAAAATGTTGCCAAATGAATTAAAAATGTCGCCTGATGAATTAAAAATATCGCCAAATGAATTAAAAATGTTGCCAAATATTGCCAAATGAATTAAATATGTTGTTAAATGAATTAAAAATGTCGCCAGATGAATTAAAAATATCACCAAAAAATGTCGCCAAATATTGCCAAATTAATTAAAATATTGCCAAATGAATTAAAAATATCGCCAAATATTGCCAAATGAATTAAAAATATCGCCAAATATTGCCAAATGAATTAAAAATATTTCCAAATGAATTAAAAATATTGCGAAATGAATTAAAAATGTCGCCATGTGAATTAAAAATATCGCCAAATGAATTAAAAATATCGCCAAATATTGCCAAATGAATTAAAAATATTTCCAAATGAATTAAAAATATTGCCAAATGAATTAAAAATGTTGCGAAATGATTTAAAAATGTCGCCAGATGAATTAAAAATATCGCCAAATGAATTAAAAATGTTGCGAAATGAATTAAAAATGTCGCCATGTGAATTAAAAATATCGCCAAATAAATTAAAAATGACGCCAAATATTGCCAAATGAATTAAAAATGTTGCGAAATGAATTAAAAATGTCGCCAGATGAATTAAAAATATCGCCAAAAGAATTAAAAATTCGCCAAATATTGCCAAATAAATTAAAAATGTTGCCAAATGAATTAAAAATGTCGCCTGATGAATTAAAAATATCGCCAAATAAATTTAAAATGTCGCCAAATATTGCCAAATGAATTAAAAATATTGCCAAATAAATTCAAAATGTTGCCAAATAAATTAAAAATGTCGCCAAATGAATACAAATATTCTCCAATTGAATAAAAATGTTGCCAAATGAGCTAAAATAGAGGTCCTATATTTAAAACTATCATCACAATGGCGAAATTAGGGTATAAATAACAAAATTAATGTCGTTAATAAAAACCTCGCCAACTGAAGGAGGAAGATAAACCAGCCCTTTCGACTGACGCCATGTGTATTCATGTTCCAAACAACTTAACTTTATGACAATAGTGCTATTTGTTACGGAGTGGAATATTACTATGATGTTGAAATGGTCCACCCTAAAAGTTTAACTTAAGGTTTTCTATATTTATACCTCCATGTATCTTATTTTTAAATTATCACCTCAAAAACATATTATTAGTATTCAAAAATGAATATTTGATAATTAATTTTTTATAAGAAATATTATCCGTAAATATTGACCCGTATGAAGTTATGTTGAAAGACGTCTATATAGACTCCGGTCGCCAATTGACACAAAAGAAGAAAAAAAACTTCACCAAATACGATACATTATTTCGATTTGGAAGAATGCAATATTTTTACTTTGATATATTATTGCGTCGCCAATATTAAAACTAATGAATGTGCAGTTTACTACATGGGTTTATTGTCACTAAATGGTTAATTTTTATACAAAAAATATGCAATTAAAAAAATTCAGGAATATTTATTTCACAAAAAGAAACATTTTACAAAAAAAAATCAGTTTAAATAGTAGTCGCAATAGCATGTAAAGTCGGGAACATAGAAATAGATTTAAGTATCTCAAAAAATACTCAAACTAATTTAATAAATCTGTATTTGGATAAAATTTATTTTTCACAGTGCACAGAGAGTGATATGCGATGGCTACGCTAACAAGACAAAATCGTGCAGCTCTCATTGCGCAAAGTGACCACGAGCAACGCCGGGCCATATTGCTAGTTTGGCAATATTTGGCAACATTTTTAATTCATTTGGCGATATTTTTAATTCATCTGGCGACATTTTTTATTCATTTGGAGACATATTTAAGTCATTTGGCAATATTTTTAATTCATTTGGCGATATTTTTAATTCATCTGGCGACATTTACTCATCAGCCAATCAAAATGAATCGTTTATCCCAGTATTGTCTAAAAATATTTTTGGTCGCCCCAAGGTGATTTTTAACAATAATGTTATGAGGGGAAGATCGAGATGTAAATTTCCCATAGGCGTAATGTTAGAGAAAATGGAAAAAGTTCTATAACTTTTGAATGGTTACAGATATCCACATGAAATAAAGTGCAGATTTTAAACTAAGAAAAGTTTGTTCACATGGTGCAAGTTTCAGAAAAATCCGTGCAGTAGTTTTTGAGTTAAATCCGGACAAACAGACAGACAGACAGACTGACAGACAAAAAAAATTTAAATGTGATTTTCGGAATCAGCGTATTCTAATTCGTGGAGAAAACTCAAAATGAGGGGTTTTGTTCGATTCCACTGACAGACACTCCATTCTTATATATAAGTATTGATTAATTAAAAAAAAATTGCCGCCCTTTTTTGTCTGGCGTTCCAAAGCGGCCGTTTGGGTGAACAAACGATGAAAATAGACAGCTAAAATATTTCGATAGAATACAATACGAAACTGAGTTAGCTCAGGTGAGCGAACCAAACCACGAGAAGACTTTGTCTGAAGAAACCGAAACTACTAATAGGATTTCCGTGTTACTACGTTATGTAAAACTTCTTCATTGACAATATTTTCATCATTTAATCTTTCATCGGAGTTTATTATCGAAGGGTTGAGCCATTCTAATCTTTTACCACTTAATTTTTTTTTAATTACTAGAATAATTCATTTTAAGGATAAATTATTCTTTATTCTACAGAAGAGAGTCTTAAACTTGGGTCGTTTTCAATAACACTTACATTTATGGCTTTATAAAAAAAGACTGATGTCGTCCTTCCCATTTTTTTTAAAGTAAACAACGTTCTAGTGCGACGCTCTAGTTGCAGTTTTAGTGCGACGTATTTCAAACACACCAAAACCGATTCACCAACTACAGCCCTTTTTGGAGCTCGAGTGCAATTTCTGTTCAACCAACCATATATGAATTTCTGCCTAAGTTGGCAACACCATAGTAAAATGTGGTTTTTCGGTCTCGCGAAAACTAACAACAACGATTCCGTCTTCTTCATCTTATTGTTACGGTGAGCTAGGATGCCGTCCGCCTCTGCCAAAGTCGAGAAGTTTCTAATTATGGAGACAACTGATCCTCTAAAACTCTTCTCCAACATGCTGGAAAAGAGGATGCGAAATCTGGAAAAGCGAAAGGTAAATGGAAATAATTTATGTTTATTTTTATCTCTATTTTAAACTACGCATGATCAGACATTGCGCGTTAGGCTTATCTTTGACATGTATTTTATATATGTTGGAAATAAATAAGAGTTGTTTAGTGTCAATTTTCATGTCATTTATGTTAATTAATTATGTGAAGTGCTGAAATATGTTTTTATAAAACGTCTTTACGTTAAAGTGATGCAATAGCTGATCGTTTATTGACCGTGTGGTAGAAATTGTTTTCATAAAAAAGTTTACTTATATTTAATTTGTAATGCATAAAATACTACGCATTTGATTTTTTTCGCTCTCGGGCACGTATGTGTAGTAAAATAAATTCATTTTTTGCTGTCAAATTAAAGATATTGATCAAATTATTTACACCTGACTGTTCTTTCGATTCGCGCGTGTATGTTTGTTTTTCACTTAAAGTTTTATGCCTTTCCAAGGAAATAGATTGCTATCTAAATTGGATAGAATTTGTTGTAATATATGTAATTTAATGTTAATGCAATTTTTTAAAATGCTAATAACACGTTTTTTTAAATATTTTCAAAATATGTAAAGAAAACGAACATGTGGCGAATTGCTGAGTTTTAATGATTATTTGGTTGCAGTTTTTGTTTTATGAATTTAAGTGAATACTGGATTCCTTTTGTTATTTTCATTAGCAACCAAAAACGATCACATAAGTTCAGCTCCGACTAAATGGCTTCTGTGACATCACATTTATTTACATAAGCCCATGGTCAAGTTAGCCAAACTAATTGTTGATTAGTTGTAACTGAAAGGGTTGTTGGTTAATTCCTAGTGTATGGTACCGCCAAATGTGATTTGGCGACAATTGGTCGACAATCAATTTTATATTTTGGCAACCCATTTTCATGACGTTTCTAGCAATGTTATGATCTACGGCAACCCTACTTTTTTTTTCACCCACCGTTTCATGTTGTTTGCCAAGGCCTTGGCACCAATTAAGCACTGTTTACTAGGAATTTACCGGGAAGGTTACCCATCCACCAATTAATCAGAGAACAGATGTAGTATAGGACATTTGGCGCATTTTTTTTTGGCGATGAAAAATTCCCGTTAAACATAGCACAGGGTTGCCGGGTTGAAAGTCTCCACAAGAATCGGAAAATACCAACAATATCAGGTGGGTTTGCCATACTATAAATTTATCGCCCTTATAAAACACACCAAAAAAAAAACTCCTGCACCAAATGTCCTATACTACATCTGTACCTTAATCGGAACCAGAATGCCCATTCTACCCAGATGAGCTTAAAGCTTAAAAGTTGGTTATAGTGGCATTCGACTCGACGGAGTCGGGCACCTTTCCACTCATCGAATATAAGTTGATGTTTTTCGAAATGAGGAGTCAATGCTGGGGTGGTCAGTAGTCAGAGGCAAGAAGTGGCAAAATAGCAGTGGCAGCGTCAAAGTGAGCTCCTGGTCAGGTGCGTGGCCTAATCCCCGGATTCTGATTGGCCGGTGGGCGGGGCATCGGCTCCTTCCGTGAAAAAGTCCAGTAGTGCTTGAAACTTTTCAAGTGCAGTCGGCTTTGACTGGAGATTTTGGATCCAGCCTTTGATTCCTGTTTCTCCAGCAAAGATGGAAGAGATCTCTTTAAAAAGATCAAAAATGAGTGCAACTTCTGAAGGAAGTTGTTTAGCAGAGGGGGAGTTAAAATGGTTTGGGCTTCTATGAGTGGTATTAATTTTATGGGAAGTAAATAGGTTTGGGCGGGCTTTTCTAGTATTAGTTTTAACTGGTTTTTTGGAGATGGATCGCCGTTTCCTTTTCGCCGACTTTTTCGGGAAAAGTTGACAGGAGCGACTGCACGCCGCATGCCCATCCTTGAGGCAGTTGATGCAGCGTGAATTTGCAGATCTAGGCAGCAGGCAATCCCTGGTAGCGTGCGCCTCCCCCCGCACTTCAGGCAGCGGGCTGCAGCATAGTATTTGGAAGCGGTGTGTCCGAACCAGTTGCAATTATAACATTGAACTGGCCCTCTGGCTCCTCTGAATGGTTCGGTTTTAACGCCGAAACCAAGCAGGCTACTAATCTTAAGTAGTTTGTTAGAGCCAGGTTGATGGGGTGTTTCCAGCAGGAAAATGTCAAGCGGCCGCTTGGACTTTTTCCCCATCAACTGGACAATGCTAGATGGACAAAAGACCATTTCCGTCAATTCCTTTGTAAGGTTGCAGATCGCCGTTTCCGCGGGTAGTCCCCTCAAGACCACCTTGAACGGCTCTCTGCTTCCCAAGTAATAATTTTTCCCACCCTCAGAGAGGGTGGTCATGATCTGGAGTCGATCGTCCTCAGAGCACGGAGAGATTTCAATACGTTCACTAAAGTATTTACCGACGAATGCACAGGGAAAAAGATCGTTCAGTTTCTTTAGTACATCGTCGGAACCCTCCGTACGTCTGAGAAAAATTTTCAATGGGACAGGTTCTTTCTCAGCAATGACCAATATAACGGGTAAATCTTCCATGTCCGACGTAGGGCTTCTTGACACCCTGTTGTCGGCCGCGGCGAAATTCGCCCCATTGGTACCTGATACATTCAGGTAGATAACCATGTCTTCATCGGAAGCACCAGGGTCCTTCCCTGTATCATGACAAACAAACAATCCGCTCTGCCGCAGCTTTGCATCCAGTCGCGAATGAACGTCCATCCCTTCAAAAGTGGCTGAGCTCGTCATAGCCTGGGACGATGTATCACTCAAAGATGAAAATCATGAACCTCGAGAAAGTACGTCATACATGGACTGCGTCCTAACTCGGAATGGTGCGACCCAGATGAGATAAACATGTACAAGCTTTTATAGATGGTTTGTATCCACCAATCGCAGACCTGTATGCAGTAACACTTTCATCACGTCCGTGTTGAATGAGCCTAATAAAGCATTGTTTGTATGTTGTTTAAATAACCATTGTAATGTAAACGAAACATTTGCTATCTTGGGGACAACCTAAGTTGAGCCTAAAGCAATTGAATATTTATACATATCACAGCTTCCGCTTCAACTTGGGGTGTCCCCGACTATAGTAAAGTTTAAAACATTTGCATTTGATAGTGCAATGTTCTCCCTAGAAATCCAAAAGGGCAGGGTGCTATTTCTAGTAAAAGGGCACATCCTTTTCTTAAGTACACTTTAATAAAGATCCCAAATCCTTTAAAATATACTGATGTTCAAATTATGCAGTTAGAGAAATTGCAAAACAAACTACTTTTTTTGTTACAAAAATTGGCCTATCTGGCAATAATTTTCACTAAAACTGTCCATCTTGTTTGCTTTTGAAATGTGCTCTAGATTGGTAATTAGTATTCCTGAGAATCTGAATAATAGTTATTTAGTTCTTTTGTTGGTACGGATAGCGCAACTAGTTCCAACTACTAGTTACACTGTACTGTCTTCAAAAACAGTGGCTTGCGTATCCTGAAATGGGGAAACGTTATCAGAGCGGTTTATCTCTAATCTATCTTCTCATATTAAGCATCTTGTATTTTAATTTTTAATGGGTCGCCGATTTTTGATGAAATTTGGTACTTTAGTTGATTGTGTTATATAAGAGTATATCTGTTTAGTGTAGCAGTGTTCACTCAGGCCGTCCGCCATGTATATTTTTATAAGTAAAATACTAAAGTATTTTTTATTAATGCTTTCATAACATAATAAGTAATTATATTTCTTCATTACCTACATTATAAAAAAAAGTTTACGAATTGTAAGATTTTGATTTTAAAGAAAATTATGTAAATACTAAGTTTGCTTGAAATCGAAATGCATATCTGATTTTGTTTTCAACATACACAGGAAGAACATGTTAAAAGTATAGTATACCGTGTATACTCGCATATAAGCAGAGCTGTAAGTCAAATAAAACATCTTAAAACTCTTTATTGAAGCATATGAGACTGGTGCCGGAAAAAGTGTCGTAACAGCAATCAGAGATTGCTTATAAACTATCGATGTAACACGCTTCTAAGTACATCAAGGATGCTTTAACTATTGATAACTAAATACTTTTAGAACCATTTAAAACTGAAGAAAGCTTGCAGTAATGTTAGAAAAACGGCAATGAAATCTGAAAAATAATAATTCTGTCATCAAAGTCGAAGTAATCGCAGCATCAAATTGTCCAGTTTTCAAAAACTTCACATCATTGATTATCCGTTGATTTGAATAATTTAAAAATAGTTAATTCAAAAGTTAGCAAAAACATGTTGTAATTAGTTTGACTTTTTATTAGATCATTTTCTTCTATTCATAAAAACAATTATGCAGATTTGATTATATTTAAAATAACAGCTTATGCACTGTTTGTTTTAGATGAAGTTGGATAATTACCGAAGTGATGTTGAAAATGGAAAGGAGCTGAATGAAGATCAAAAGGTGTGTATTAATTAAAATTCAAATTTCTGTTTGTTCTTTATTTAAAATAAGATTTTTTGAACATTTAATTGGTAAATCAGTTTTCAATTAAAATTTTTCTTGTGCTTTGCTTTCCCTTTGCAAAAGTCGTTAGTAGATGTATGAATAAAACAGTCAAAGCTTGATGTATTGCTAAGCGTAATATTTTATGTAGAAGTATTAGTTTCTTTTGTTTCAGTAATCACTTGCATTAAATTGTAATTTATTCATCATAATTTTGTGTATGAATCCTGTGTTATTTCAAGATACTTATTTTTCCTTTGATTTTTTTTTTTTTTTTGCAGATGGCTGTTAGCAAGTATGAATCAGTTATTGGTGTTCTGGACTTTGCCAAGGATTTGTCCAAAGCAATGCAGTCGATAGTTATGGATGTAAGTACGCTTGAACAGAGTATATTTTAATATCCTTAAAAAACATAATTTTCGTCCTGTAACTCCTTTAAGGTACCTTTTCTCAGAAAAAATGAACAATTTTTAAAATTTTCTGGAAAATTAAGAAATTTTCTAAAATTGTTAGCTATAAGTTCCAGTGCCGTTCATATTCTTTTATTGTCATTGATGTAAAATCATAAAAAAAATATAAATGCTATTTTTTGATTTTGCACACTTTTTCAGGTTATTTACAAGCACTCTATTTTTCCCAACTTTAAGATTAATATGAGAAAAAATAATTTCTTAGTCTGGAATGTTTTGAATATCTTCTGGGAAAAGTCAGGGAATTTTGATCTAAATGTTGAGTGGGAACCCTGTTCTAAATGATAATTGTAGTTTAACATGTAATGTTAAAAAAAAATCTATGGTTCTAATACACGTATTGCGTGTGTGGGGTGCTAGCTGAGGTGCTGTCTTAGTCATCTGCACATTTTTCAAATTTTAAGAGGTCATGTTTTTGGATCTTTCCCTAAGTAAATCTCGAACTGTCTTCATATAGCCTTTTGTGTATTAGCGCTGCGTTAATACAATTAACCCCCTGAATGATGAAGAAAGTATGAAACTTATCCATGAGGAGCAAACACCTTAAGTAATGTCTGGGGAAACTCAAATAACTTTTCGTAAATAGGTGATTTATGTACAGATTCCAAACTTCAAAGATGTTCATTTCAATGGGAAAGAATATATTTTGGACAAATAAAATACATGGTTCGCACGGTCCTTAAAAGTCCTTAAGAACTACTTAATTTAGGTGGGTCCTTAACTAAGGGCCCTTAAAGTCCTTAATTTTCAACTTAGGTCCTTAATTTTTCTCAAACATTAGTTTTTTTTTTTAATAATTCACATAGTCTGTATTTTTCTGTGTCTAACCCGAAATTCCGAGTTAGTTTTAAAAATATTTGGAATCAAGAATTCGGGGTGCATTAAAAATACTGGAATGTAGAATTCCGGATTTTACTTTAATCATGTCCACACTTTTGATCGTTTGAGTGTAAATCGGCAATGAGAGAAAGGCTTAAATAGACGGATTTAGTGTCGGGTGGGGGGGGTTCACTTTAACGTTAGAAAATCTTAATTTGTTTGTTGTTTTGTGAAATATTTACGCCGAAAAAGTGCGATTCTCCACCAACGGTTCCAAAAAATATAAGAGGTCCTTAAAAAATTATGGAGAGGTCATTAAAAAGTCCTTAAGAACTACTTAATTTTTACTTTTGAAAATCTGTAAGAACCTTGAAATAGCTCTTTACTATAAAGAATTAGAAAAGGAATTCGATAAAGCAATAATATTTTTTTCAGAAATTTTAGACACATTTTGAATGTTTAAACCTCAGATATCCAAACTGCTACAAGGGTTAAATAGATTAAAGAATTTTACAAAATATTGTACAAAAGTATAAATATTGTTTCATAAGTATAAAAAATATTCTCATGTACAACAAAAGCAGAGTAATTTTCAATAAATAATTTTGCATTGAGTATGCAGTAATTAAACTGAGCGTTTCTTGTTTGGGGCAGAGCGTGCGCCAGCAAAAGAAGCAGGCAAAGAAGGAGCAGCTGGAGCGTCAGCTGCATGAGATCCAGCGGCTGCAGAACGCCTTCATCTACTGCCACATCCTGTCCTGCTTCCAGAACGAGGACGTGCGCAGTGATTTCCTCAACGGGGAGAACGGAGCTGTGGTGAGTTCTTTGGTTTTAGGGATTATAATTATACCTAGTTGATGAGCTTGTAATTTCTAGTTTTTTTTTCTATTGTCTTGAAATAATATTTATCATGATTATGACTTTTAATCATTTTTAAGTAATTTTTAAATATTTTCAAGTCCTATGCAAAAATCTATCTAAAAGTGTAGCTATTTTGTTCTGCCTTTTTTTTTTACCTACATTCTTGTGATTTAAAAAATTTAGAAGGAAAGAGGTGGGTAGAAATTAAGGATGAGCTTAGTACAGGATTCCCACGGTCCTTGAAAAGTTCTTGAATTTAATTTGGCGAACACGGGGCCCCGGAAAAGTACTTGAAAATTGCGAAAAATGCGCGAGGTCCTTGAAAAGTACTTGAATTTTTTTTACCAGTCGCAAACTCCCGTGAAAACGAAATTAAAAAAAATTCTGTTTTGGGCGATTGCGCTTCTTTTTCGCGCAGAATTCGCGCCTTTGACTGACGTCATGTTAAAAGTTGTCTTATTTCCGGCATTCGGCCAAAACACTAACAAAAGGACAATTTCATAATTCAATTCGCCGATTTACCCTCGATATTCGCCCACGTGCTTTTTCGAAAGATTCTTATATGCCTATTAATTTTGTGTCGATTTATTTTAAGTGGCACTAAAAATGCCTGGAAAATGTGTGTTTAATAAACTTTGGTTGAACAACGACGATTATAAATTCTGGATCGAACCAATAACAGACGATAGACACAAAGCAAGATGCAAAGTCTGCACCAAAGACATCGATGTTGGGAAGATGGGAGAATATGCTTTAAAATCTCATATGAGCGGTAAGTCATTTATTTATTACATTTTCTTTTATTTTGCTATAAATCGGTATTTTAGACCGATGGTTTTTCCGACTTTAAAGACAAAAAAGTTGTTTTGCATTATATTTAAAGCCATTTTTTCTGGTTTTGAAAGGCGATTTTGAGTTTTAATTTATTAAAAAAAATTTTTAACTATTTTAAGATCCAATTAGTTATGCCAAATTTGTCAAAAATCGGGACTTTAGAAATTTTTCAATTTATAACTTAGAATATTTAAATAGTGCTGAGGATATTGTGCCTTCCTGTTTTCAGTATCTTCTTTGCGCTTCGTAGTTTTAAAAAATATTTTTCCGCAAAAATGTAGGTCTGTCAGATTCTTTTGGTACCCCAATCGGCCGGAATTCACAATGCATCAATCCAAAAATTGCCTGCTTTGAAAGAAGGTATTTTTCAATAAAGGAAAGTGAATGACTCCTGTCAAAACATTAACGCCCTTAATTATGATCCTCTTCGCTTCTCACATTGCGGGTGGAATTTTCCTCCCCTTTTTTTAAAGAGCCCATCCCTAAAATCTATCTTCGCCTCAGCAAAATAGTGAACTTTTTATTTTTTATCCCTTTTGTTCGAATATTTGCGATTTTCCTCAAACGAGGATATCACACGAAAATTCAGATGGTCTTAACTAAATTTCGTTTGCATCTGACGTATGCAACTTCCAAATGGCACTCTTTTAAGAATTTTTTCATTCATGAAAACCGTAAAATTGTAGAAATTCACAAAACGCGATCTGCTGCGATCTCTTTTGAAAGACCTGCAGTCCTTTTGCATCTGATAAATAAATGTTTATACTTCACTACATTCTATTTCATCATGATTTGATGTGCATTACTAAACAAAAATGCATTAAATTTTTCGAAAATATAATTTAATTTACGAATTTGAAGTTTAGGACTTGTCATTTGGAGTTATAAAAATTGAATTTTGGAAGAAGCTTGTTTCTTTTTGTTTGTGTTGTATTAATCTTTTAATTTGTTTTACTGCTTATAAATTTTGTTAATTTTTTTTTCATTATTTGAAACTATTCTCCCTTTATGAAATTTGAGATTGTAAAAACTTTTTTACAGGGAGCTTTAGAAAATTTGAGGACTTCAAAATTTTCTGTTTGGAAAAAATTAAGATTTTTTTTGGTTTTTAGCCTGTACTATGTCTGTAATTGTAATATTTACCTACTTGGGGTTAAACTGTTTCTTGATAAAATTTTATTTGGATTTTTTTGGTTTATATGTGAGTATAGTGTAATGATGATGATGTGAGAAATTATATTATATTGATATTTTTCTAATTTCATAAAATATTTTATTTTAGGACAGAGACATTTAAAACTTTGTGATGCTAAAATAAAGACAGCACC
The DNA here is from genome assembly GCA_963932185.1 of Troglohyphantes excavatus. Taxonomy (NCBI): domain Eukaryota; kingdom Metazoa; phylum Arthropoda; class Arachnida; order Araneae; family Linyphiidae; genus Troglohyphantes; species Troglohyphantes excavatus. Next base: position 63,863,449 of record OZ010669.1, on the reverse strand, counting down.
CATTACTGTATTCCTTGGTAAAGAATCTGAAAGTGTAAAGAATCCTGTTATACACGCATCTGGAAAGGAAACGTCTATAATGTCACATCTGTCTCGCCCAGAGATGCTGAATTACGAAATCAAATGGGTGTTGAAATGTGTGAACAGTCACTATTCCATGAATTCATGCGAAGACATTAACTATCTATTTCAAGACATTTTTGAGGACAGCGATATTGCAAAACATTTTTCCTGTGGCCCAACAAAATGTGCCTATTTAATACGTTTTGGTTTAGCACCATATTTTAAAGGAAATATTTTCAAGTATGTGAATGAGTTAGATTATTATACTGTTTTATTTGATGAGAGCTTGAACCATTCGACCCAATCTAAGCAAATGGATATCTATCTTCGATTTTGGGATATGAATGGTAATTGTATAAAAACAAGATATTATACATCAGTCTTTCTAGGACACTCAACAGCAAACATTACACTTGATGCCCTTCTGGGTGGTTTAGAAAAACTAAAACTGTCAAAGATATTAAGTTTGTCAATGGATGGTCCTGCCGTAAATTGGAAAGTGCACACTCTTTTACAAGAATCACTAAAAAATGATTTCAATAATACTTTACTGAATGTCGGTAGTTGTGCGCTCCACATTGTAAATAATTGCTTCAAAGGTGGATGTAATGCCACCAATTGGGATATAGATATCCTTTTATCTAGTCTTTATTATTTATTTAAAGATTGCCCAGCTAGACGGGAGGATTTTCTGAATTGTGCAAAAAATACTAACATGCCTAGGAAATTTTGTAGGCACCGTTGGCTGGAGAATGCTCCAGCTGCTGAGCGTGCAATTGAAATATGGGAGGCCATTTTGGCTTATGTACAAGATGTAGAAAAAAAGAAATTGACGAAACCAAATTCTAAATCGTACAAAATTGTTGCAAATGCAGCAAAAGACACTTTAATGCCAATTAAACTCAATTGTTTTTTGTCGGTTGCAAAAATTGTTCAACCATTTCTTGTCCATTATCAGACCGACTCTCCATTGTTACCATTTTTAGCAGAGGACTTAAAAAAGATTGTATTGGATTGTTTGAGAACATTTAGTGTCATGAAAACTGAAAAGTTAATGGAGCTAAAGACAACGTACAAACTTTGTAGTTTTGACTTTGACGACAAAACAACTTATTCATGTATTAGCAAAGTCAGTTTGGGTTTCATGGGTGACAAGCTTTTGAGGAAGCTTACTTTTCAAAAAAGAGTAACCGAAAAAGAAATTCTAGATATAAAGCATGACACACAATGTTTTATTTATACTGTTGTGAAGAATCTTGTAGCCAAGTCTCCATTAAAATTTGCAATAGTAAGAAATTTGTGCTGTCTGGATCCAAGGCGTATAGCACAAAATCGCAGTGAATGTTATACGAAAATGAAGCGTATTCTATTAGCTCTGGCCGAAAGTAAGAAAGTCAAGGATGAAGAATGTGATGCCATACTTCTCCAATTTAATGAATTTGTAAATAATACTTCTGATGAACAGTTAGTATTCGACCCACTTGAAACACGCCTTGATAATTTTTTTCACAAGTGCTTAGGTACTGAAAAAAGATACGAAAATTTATACAATGTTGTCAAAATGCTTTTGGTTTTGTCCCATGGACAAGCAACAGTTGAAAGAGGGTTCTCTCAAAATAAACATCTGGAGGTGGAAAATCTTAATGAAGAAACATACGTTGCCAAAAGGATTATTCTGGATGAAATTAAACATTGTGGTGGTCTTCGAAGTGTGGTGATAACGAAAGAGCTTAGGATTGCTGCTGCTGGTGCAAGGCAGAAATATTTGACTCATCTTGATGAGCAAAAGAAAAGAAAATTGGATCTTATAGAGGATAAAAAAAGAAAAGGGTTCCACGATGAATTAGAGGAGTTAAAGTCGAAAAGGTCTCGCTTGCAGAAATCTGCAGATGAATTGGAAAAATCTGCAGATGCATTAGCTGATAAGGCTGAAAGTACTGAATGTTTAAAATTCATAATCCAGTCAAACAGTTTTAGGAAGACTGCAAAAGAAAAAATTCTGGAACTGAAACAGATAGATTATAAGATTAATAGTATGGTTGATGAGCTAAAAAAAATAAAATAAAGTTTGTTAAAGCATTCATAATAAAGTCGGATCATTTGCTAGAAGACTGACGTAACTGTTTTTCAATAAAATATTTTTAAGTTCTCTTTGTGCAGTCATTTTTTCTTTGTAGTAAAAAAAATAAGCATTTCTTATTTTCATTAAATTTTACAATTTCAAATCTTCTATTGATATTTGTAATTAGCATGTAAACTTGTATATTTTTTATAAACTAATACTCGTTGAAAATCTATTAAGAGCTAAGGTGAAGGATGATATTTTCCTGACTATTCGCCCTTATTAAAATTTTAAAGTTAGACATAGGTAAATTTATAAAATTCCTACTACAGTTTTAATGACTTATTTTAGAGATTTTGTGGTGCACATACAGTAATGATAAATTTGTTATTAAACTTAATGTTCTTGAATATTTATGTTTTAAAATATTTCATGTATTTCGAAAAACTTTTATCTTGCGCTGATATTAATGCAACATCAGGTCCTTGAAAAAAAAATATGGGTCCTTGAAAAGTCCTTGAAGAGTACTTGAATTTTTTTTAAGTGAAAGAGTGGGAACTATGTAGTAGTTATTATTAAATAGCGACAGTTATTATGATATAATGAAATAACCAGTATTTTTAACTGTTATTTGATCTCTTAAACTGCTTAAATGTTGTTAACCTCGGAATTAGGTGCTGCGAAATATTAAATGCTATATTTTCATTAAAAAAATTATCAGTTGATGTTAGGAATTATTTTTACTTAAATAATGTTAATGATCCAACACTTAAAAATATTTTTCTAAATTATTTCTATTGTATTAACATGAATTTTTTCTAATAATTTTTACATCATTAAACGCATGTTGGCGATCTCAATATACCTTAAAAAATTCATTGCTATTTAATTTTTGCCAAGGTATACACTTTAAACTTCCATCCAAATTTTGTTTTTATTTGATATAGCGCAATATACCAGACCGTAATAACTAAGAAAATTAATAGCATTTCAAATTTATTCTATTTACCTTTCACAATGCAACGATGAGTACCAAAGAATCGCTGTCAGTTAAAATCATTCAGCTAAATGTGAAGCACAAGCAAAATATCTTTCTCTGGAGCCTCACTTCCTAAAGAGTTTCTATGATATATACAAAATACACTCGAAAACTGATTCGCACATTCTTTAATGCCAAACAACCTTCCCAACCCAAATGAATTGAATTATCCCTTATGATCTTTCGCCGAATAGAACGCTAAAAAAAATATCCGGATTCAATCTAAGATAAACAACTACAATATTGATAACCTCCCAAAAATTTATTTTGAATCAACGAGTTCTGATTTTAAAATATTTTTATCTTAATAATATATAAACAGTATCCGGAAATGGTTTGGTTTGTAATTTGGACACATGTCAGTAACGAAGTGATGTAATAGCTAATAAACCTACTATAGGATGGCAATTTTGGAAACGCTGACTCTTATAATAATTTCAAATAATGCACATAGAAAATTTTAAAATTGGCGCACTTGGATTGGTGATATAGCAACATCACAATTCAATCCTGTTTGTTACTGGTATGTGATATCATGGAGTAAGTTGGTTTCAACCAAGGCCGTCTTGAATGTGGGAACAGATCATTCTTCTGTTTCCGTTCCTTTTTAGTAAATCTCTTTTTACCTGCTCTTTTCCCAAGTTGTTCTTTTTTTTTTAACTGACTCTTCTTTTCGAATACTGTTTTTTTTAGCACATAAATACTGTTATTTTTTATAAATAATATTTTTAATTATCGGAAATTAAAATAATTATATTTTATAACTGTTATTCTAATATCGCTCATCCGTAGAAATGGACTTGAAATAAATTCCTACAAATGTGGCTTGAGTGTAGAAAATGTTTTTTTAAGTTATAGATGAGGAATTTACAGTTTCTGTGGAATATTTATGCTTTTATTTGAAAAGCTTTCCTTGTCCATTCTTTAATATTCCAAATTTTTTAGATACAATTCTTAAAATTTATTATCACTTTATTGCCTTAACAATTGTTCGACGTAATTTTAGCTTGAAAATTTTGAGTTTTATGGTACTTGTTTAAAAGTAGTTCAACTGCCGTGAATGAAAAATATAAATGAATTTATTAATGTTATTATTGCTAGTTTGGATAATAACTGAATCAGCATTTTTTAACAAGAGATTATGCCTAATGTTATGATTTTGGTATTTGAGATATATCTTATGCACATTTCTCAGTTTAGTTGATTAAAAAAATGTATTGTATGAATTGTCTTATTCAGTATAATTTATTATCTGCAATTTTTTTTTATCACATTATTTGTGTAATCTGTAGTATTAAATTTTCTTTTACAGCAATTGACAAGTGAACAGCTGTCACAGCTGGATCAACTCTACAAACTGATTGGCCCTGGACTTCCAAACGAGCAAGCAGATATTACGAGTCACTTTCATGTCCTGGCTGAAAACCACATCTTTTTGGTAGAAGGAAAGAACAAGGAAATTGCTGGAACTACCTGTATCCTTACTTAATGTATAGTAATATGTTTGACTACTACTTGGCAATGTTAATTGGGAGCCTCTGCCTTAGATAGTGCAGTTTTTTTAATTGACTTCTTCATGCACAAAAGTGTCACACTGTGTTGGTTCTTTGGTTTATTGTATAAACCATATTTACTAAAAACTAGTCTTTAAAGTTTAGAACACAATCAAATAATTCTAGAAAAACTGCAAATGGGAGAAAAAAAATCTAGAACTGAAACAGATGATCAATCTGTTTCAGTTCTAGATTTTAATAGATAAATTAAGATTAATAAGATAATAAATTAAGTTTAATAGTTTGCTGAATGAGCTAAAAAAAATAAAGTATGTTAAATATTCCATTATTACGCATTTGTAAGAAGAGTGACATAACTCTTTTCTCAATAAAATGTTTGGTTTAAAGTTATCTGGGTGTAAAAATATAAATATTTTTTAATTTAATTAAATTCTACAATTTAAGATATTTTATAAACTTTGTAATTACCATGCAAGCTCCATGTAACTCCACATTGTAATTACCAGGGGGGGAACGAACCACCAATGATTATTTCGTTAGTTTTTATAGTAGAGCTAAACTTAATATACCATTTTGTAGGGAATAAAGTCTACTACACATTGATATACAAAAAATTTGTATAGGGGTCTATCTTCATATTAAAATCCGCACCAACTTTGAAATTTCCAATAGCAACACCCAATTTCGATTCAATATTTAGAATCTACGACAAAATTTATCATTGAATATCAGATTGCAAGTCATTTGGTTAAGTAGTTTTTTAATAATGAATATCGAAAGTTTAGAACTCTTAATGTTAAATGAATTTCTTAAACTTTTAATCATATCTTTCGAAATAATAATTTTATTAAGCTGATATTTTTATCTGTGTTACTTCTAAACTACCCAAATAAAATACACTAACTTTCATTACTTATATGTATATTTTTTAATTTTATTTAAATTAGGATATTAATATTCATAAAATTTATGAATAGCAACCATGCTATATTTTGATAGTGATGGTTCAGAAAAACTTTTATATGCATATCTAAAATTTCATGATTTTCCTCTTTGTAGATTTTTGACTATATCAAAATGTGCATCAAATAATCGTTTAAGTGGTCATACACACATTTAAAATCTGCAGAACTTAACAGAAATCTACTAATTTTGAAAATTAAAAGCGCTGTGATCGTGTTGGCATAAAATTCTAAATTCTTATATAAAGGCGAGGGGTATACAGGAGTGGGGGAATGAATGGCCACGGGAAAAGAGGAACCACGGCTAACGCCAAAACATTTTCTACCCGCAAAACTTCATTTCAAAGTCTCACTAATACTTTGTCCAATGTGGAAGTAGCCCCTCAAATAAGATAGATACATATCGTCTAATATCTCTGCATATAAATGTAGGAAATTAACGAAAATTTATATTTATATTATTTTGAGGGCGAGGAACATTTCTGCGCTATCAAAAATAGGTGTTGCTATTGAAAATTTTGAAGTTGGTGCAGATTCGAGTATGAAGATAGTCCCCTATGCAAAATTTTTGTATATTAATGTATAGTAGACTTTATTCCCTACAAAATGGTATATTAAGTTTAGCTCTACTAAAAAAACTAACGAAATAATCATCGGTGGTTCGTTTTTTTTTTTCTGCGGCTGTACATGTATGTAATGATAAATTTTTTATTAGACTTAATATTTCATAAATTTAGGCAATTAGTGCAATATTAGGTCCTTGAAAAGTACTTGAAATTTTTTCAAAGTAAAAGAGCGGGAACTATGCTACATTGAAAGATTTTTTAAATCTAAAATAGGGAGTAGCTTTTGAAAGCATTCTCTATTAAAACATTTTAAAAAAAAAGAAAATGCGACGGGAAATATAAATTATTTTGAATTAAAAACTAATTTACGATATCATTGAGTTTTCCTTTGAAATGGTTGAAGATAAACATTTAAATATATTAATACATTGGTTCATGTATTTGTGCAACTAGGTCATAATTTAACCACATTGGAAGTATTTTTTGTAATTGGCTATAGTGTCCTTAATTCATGCCTTAGACAAGGTTTTGAAGGATCTGTTGTACAGCATCAAGGAATCTGGATACTTTTCAAGGCCCTCGGACTCCGTGGATGACGGAACCTCGAGTGACGAAATGCCCGAGGAAGAAACCCTAAATGAACAACTGGATGACCAAATGGTTCTTGCAGAGCAAAATCTTCAGCTCTACGAACTTGTTCAGTCGCCTTGTGATGTATGTGGTGTTTTTTGGTACTCTCTCTGCAAATTAAAATTGTGGACTTTTCAATATAACTTAACCATACTTTTTTTTTCAAGTAGTAAGGGAGACTTGTACAGGGGTTGTAACTTAACCTTTAAAACCGGGAAATCAATTTTTTTTATTCTGGAAATGTCAGTGAATTTTTCAAAATTTCACAAAAAATCAGGGAAATTTTCAAATTTGGATCATTAAAACATTAATTATTGTCTATTATGCCCTTTATTCTGGGTAGTTTATGTGTCAATATTTCCTTTTGGTTCTGAAAAAGAATAAGTATTTTTAAAAGAAATACTTGGAAAAACTTGCTTTTTTGCATTATCTGCTTCCAGAGAACATGTTTAATTACTATTATGTCTGTCGCAATTGTATAATTTATGTTGTATCCATACATTATTTGACAATCGGAATTGCTTACAAATTTTCATTCATAAAGCAATATTTTTTATAGTATTATTATAGCGTGGATACTTGTTTCTATACGAAGCATTTATTACAACATTTCATAATGTAATTGTGAAATCAGGGAAATTTTTTTGACACCATCATGGAAATCAAAGAAATATCAGTGAACTTTTTTTCCAAAATTTTGTTACCACTCTGTTGTAGCTTGGATCACTTTTTAAACCTCATTAGAAAGTACATATGTACCATTGTTTTTCTGTTTTAAAAATTAAATAAAAAAGCATGCACACAAATTATTGATGGTAGAAGACCTTCTTGTACCTTGGATAACTCGAACATTAAAAAAAAAACATTCAGCGTACTTGCTCAACTGTTTTGTATGATTTCATTTGTCGCACTAAAGTAGCATATTTGAATCTTAAAAAACATTACATGCTTCTCTAATATAAATTTGCATCTCAGACGTTGCTCTAATATCTTCTATGGCCTTTTTCATAGATTTGTGTCTCGGCATCCTGCTATAAAAAGAAAAGTATTAAGAATATAACACGATACACATAATATCATCCACAATACATGATATTATGTGATCCAAGGTACAAGACTAGTGGACGCTGCTTAAAAGAAAATATATCATTCTTTAGGTTAGAATGAGTCGCACATCATTTTATCACCATTTAATAAGGTATTAAAAGATGTCAGTGACGACTCTTCTACTTGTATCACTGAACACTGAGAAGTCATAAACCAAATACCTAGGCTGTTTGAAACATCCATTAAACTGTTAAAACACTCATAAATTAAACTAACACCATGAAGTGGCAAAGTAAGTTGGTGGCTACTAGGGCATTTTGGTTGCTAGGAAACTGAATCGCTTGAAAAACTACTAGAGGTGATCTATTGAGCAATCACTGTGATTGAGGAACAACGGTTACCCTTCAGTAGAGAAAATATTAAGCTTTAATATTTTTTTTAATATAGATGCTGTTATCTGCTTTTAATCAAGTCATCTAAAATATATATTTTTTAATTAACAATTATATCCTCTTTTTTTTCCTCCTGTTTTTGTACAGTTTTGTAGTTTACTAATCTTGATTCCATACAATGCCTCTTTTCATCTGCCAATTGAACTTAACTGGTTGATCTGAATAACAGATATAAAACCTTGTATTACCAGGGTAAAAACATTTGATCTGAGATCAAAGAATCACTTTAAAATATTGAATGAATTTTAAATGTAAGCCAAACAAGAAATGGTGTGAAACAAAAACTTGGTATATAAACAATTAGTCAAGAAATAAAAGAATTATAAAAATAGTTTCTTTTTCAAATGTGGTGTACATTTAAATTTTTTTGTTATACAATTAATGAAATAATCTGAAAGGTTAGGGGATAACTTAAAAATTTTAATTCTAAAAAATTTTATAACTGGTGGAAGTTGTTTTCATCTTAATTATTAGTAAAAAAATAGTGTTTTAATGCCAAAGAGCTTTAAAAACCAGCCACACGAAATCGGCAAAATGTTTTCAATATATATTTTTATTGTGCTTCTTAAAATGTATGTTAAGTAAGGAATTATGCTTTGTTATATAAACAAAAAATACTTGGTATATAAACAATTGGTTGGGAAATAAAAAAAAGTGTGAATGTTATAATTTATTTTTCATATTTGATATTAATATTTAAAAATTTTATGTTATAAATTAACAGAAAATATATTAAAATTTGTTTTTGTACATATTGAAATGTTTTAAGTGTTGGCCCATATGTTAGAATTCTTAGTGTTTTATCAGGTTAAGTTAGCATTTACATCATTTTAGCAATCATCAACAACCAAATGATGAATTATTTTGCTTACAATATCATAAAATAACACTTATAGAAGCAAATGTACATAATATAGTAATCTTATTTCTGTTTAGGAGCGAATTGAAAACCCTGAAGAAATTGGTAATATTAACAACGAACCAGATCAAGAAGAAGTGAACTCTGATTTAACACCCAATACACCAAATGGTCCTTTGCAAGAAGTCCTTGTTCCTGAAAGCAGTTTTAATTTTCTTCAAGAATCACAAATTGATCTTGATGGTAAGTACATATTATTTAGATATGTTCTTATAAAATTTGTACTTTTGTAAACCTAAGAGTGACTTTCGATTCTAAAGTTTTGAAAAACATTTTATATAGACCCAATAGTAAAAATGCCTATTAAACTATTTTGGTATACTCATAACTACTAAAAATTTTTAATTTTGACTTTCAGAAGTATATGTATTGTATGGAATATAAAACTATAGTTGTATAATAATCTTTTAGACTGATAAGATGAAATGTTTGTTTATGATATATATATATTTTAAGTGCATATATCGCTCGCTGACTTACAATCCATGTCTTATTAAATTAAAAGCCATTTAGTTAGTAAATTACCTTACTGGCTTTTGAGCTCTCCTATTTTTTAAACATACATTCCGCTATATTTTAATATATTCTTTATTTTTTGCCAATCTCATCCCTGGTATATTTAATTCAAAAATTTAAACTATTTTTAGCACCACACATGGATCCAGCTGTTGTATCTGTCCACCAGATGGCCCCACCACCTGCCGGAAACTTCACCATGAACCCTTATCCACCATCCCCACCCGCTGAAAAAACCTCTCCCCAGCCCATGGTCAACGGCCACCACGAACCAACAGACCCATCCCCCGTCAACCCGGCTGCGTCTGTCTTGACCCCTGTCCAGCACGACTTCGACCCGTCCCACCCGATCCCCACTCAAACCTTCACGAACCAGAGTTTTGCTGTGATGCAGAATATGATCCTGCCCCAGGCTTATGTACCCGTGACTATGCATCACGGACCTTTGCCTCCGCACATGTCGCCCATTGCTGTGGTCCCTGGACCTGCTGTTACCTCTGCTCCGGCAGTCGTTCCCATCCCCGTGGCTGTGACACCTATTCAGGATCTGATGCCTGCTGGTTTGGATGGAAAGTTAGACTTGTCTGAGATTCAGGTATGTTTAAAAAATATGTGCTTATATTTACGTAAATTTTAAAATATATTTAAAAAAAAAATCTTTTAAGTTTATTGATGGTTGACAGAGAGAAAGTGAAAGTCGTGATGTCGATGCTGTTAAACAGTGCATCTTTTACCTATTGTTTTGTTGTTTAAATTAATCTTACATTTAATCTCTATTTTGCTGTGTGTGGATCTATCTTTAAGGGTTTTTAATTATTTTGGTTTTCACTTATAAGAGTTCTTAGTTATAATGGATTTTTCTTTATTTTTTTGTTTTTGAATTTAAGATGACATGACAGGGTTGCCACTCACCCAGAAAACTTGGAATTCTCCCAGAGAATTAAGTTTATCAACTTTTCTAAATGAGTGGGAAATTTTTCGAAAAAAATTTAGATGAAGTTGCTTTATTATGCTCCTTTTCTCGCCATTGATGAAATATTATTCGCCATTGATGATATGAAATATAATATTTGTAGGCACATCATTTTTACGTGTCACGTTAATGTTTTTAAAAAATCTATTAATTTTCGTGTATTTTTATTCCAAAGTTTTTTGAAAATCTTCTGGAAGAAGTTGGAGAATTTTAATTTTTACATTTGAGTGGTAACCCTGCCTGACAAAGGTACTAGGTTTGTATTGTAGATTTGGATGTTATTGGTTGAGAATCCTTTTCAAACAGTAGTCAGTGTTCACTCTAAGGGGTCATTCCATACGAAAACACCCAATTGAGAATTAATTTGTTGCTCCATAGTCACGGATTTTTTTGAAATTTATACCACTGTTGGATATCACATTCAAACCACCAAATCTCAAATATTTTTAAGTTTTATTGAAAAGAAGCTGAGTTATAGCCATTTGAAAATCAGCCTTTTTTCTGAAAAAGCGGCCATCTTGGATTTACTACAATGTCTAAAAATGCTTGTAATATGAGAACCAGAGGATCAAATTCAACAAAATTGGTGCCAAATTAAAGAAAAATAAGCAAAGAACACATATTTAATATTTAAACAGTTTCGGTTATTCATTTTAATAGTTTTTACTATACTCAAAGTTAAAAAAGTGCTTTAAAAATTGGTCAGGTTTGAGGTGCCATAAAAAAAATGGCTCACTTTTAATTTTGCTATAACTTGGTAGATATATTATTTGATATATCTACATTTAACAGAAAAAAAAATCTAGAGGGTATTATTCTTCATTGCAAAAACAAGTCATGCCAAACTTACGGCCATAATTCTGGAAAATGTTCGAGAATACCAATTACATTACAATTTTTAAACAGTAATAAATTTAATAAAGCTAAAAAATAATATTTAAACATACTTTTTGTAGTCTTCTAAAGTCAATATATTCAATCTATTTACAAGATTTGAATAACATTTCAATTGATTTATTCTCTATGTCTGTGATCCGATATGTTCTGCCTGTAGTTGTCATTGGAGGAGTCTCAGGTTTTATTATGTGCTGATATGGAATCCAACATACATCTATGTCATTTGGCCACATGTATGAACTACATGGGCCATGAGGATGCATGAATATAATTTTATAGTCATCGTATTCTTCGGAAAAATCCAATATTTTCCCAATCCACCAGTTATTTCCATAAACAGAGGCGATATATTGCTCTTTTTTTCAAATGTAATGGCTTTATATTTTCTTCAAATGCCATAGTAGCTATGAATGTTGACGATGAACCTGATACCCTGGAAATCCTTAATTGGGATTGATTTATCGGTACAAAAAAGTGATTTGTTCTAGTTCCTGGGATTGTGTCGGCTAAAGCATATCTTTTTTCTAATTTCCGACTGGCAACTTGAATCTCAGATTTTCCCACAAAGAACACTGTAACACATTTAATAGATTTCTTTGAAAAGTTAACTAAATCTATTGGGTTTAGTATTGTGTTTTTATGGGGATGCTGAAGACGATCTGGTGGCCAAACGTTTTATGGTACCACCAATACCATCACAAGCACCCTTGCCATGACAAGATGCAAAAATGTGCCATTCACCCTTAACACCATAGTCATTTTCATGATGACACAGATTTACAAAGTTTTTGTAATTTTTATACTGTGATGGGGCTCCATCACTGAAGTATTTTATACATTTTATTCCTGGTATTAAGTTTAGCAAATGGTTAACAATAACCTTCTGGAAAGCCCAGAATGTTGTTGTGTCATGTACAAGATGGTCACTGATTATGCACATAGAAATAGTTTTTATAGTTCCTGTACTATCTTTGGTATAGACAAGAAAAGGGTGGATTGTAACCTGTTCTTTTTTCCAATGGAAACTTTGAATAGCATCTTGCACAATACACGTATAATTTTCGGAAACATCTGCAACAATAATGGCATTATCTGGCAATAACTCAGCCTTAGATTTCTTAAAGTAGTTACTCTGAGCTTTTGTAAAAAATTGATGTGCACACAAAGAAATCAATTTCGCAATTAAAGTATTATCAACAAATTCATCAACTGATGTAGTAATTGTTTTTAACTCGGCACGATCAGTTTTATCCCACTGTTTGTAAGTTACTTCAATACTGGTTTCTAAATCATCATAAAGCATTAACTCTCCCTTCAAAATGTTTGGAGAGGGACACTTATTACACCTATGTACCATACATTTTTCTGATTCTGTAGAACATACAAGTTTTTTCAATAATGACATATAGTCTTTGACATGGAGCATAAGTTTGACATTTTGATGATAAAGGCAAACACACACAGAATGAATACCTTTACTGGCAACCGTAACACATTCTCGTGGACGTAGGTTACAAAATTTTGATAACCCGATGATTAAATCAGGATTCTGTTCCTTAAAAGAAATATATAGTTCTTTTAAATTATGCAAAATTAGTCTTTTTTTGTTTTAATATTCTTCCATTTTCAGTTGGAACAGAAATGCAATCTTCTTTCCGGGGCATATCCGACTATTGCTGTCATCGTTATAAAAATCAATTACCTTATTTTCAGTATCCAAACTTAATTTGACACTTTTTCTCCCACTGGGTATTGATAATAGACCTCGTCCTTTTTTTAAGTATCTAGATTTTTTCACTAAATATTCTGTAGTGCTAAAATATTTTTTTATTTCTACCGTTGTCCACGAATCTGGAACTAATGTTAAAATCTGAACCTTTTTGTTAAAAGATGCATTCCTAAACTTATGCAATAATTTTTCCATCGTACATATGCAGTCTGAACATTTACTTTTCTTTGGCTCAAGTTCATTTTGATCATTAATATTCTCGATTCCTAGTATAGTGGCTGCTTTAGTAGAAACACATTTCGTTAACTTCGTAACTTTATTTTGCATGTAATTATATTTTCTCTTAGAGCTTATTCTACTCACCTTTACTGGTGATATTTCTAATATTTCACAGCTTTTATCCAATTGCTCTAGCGACAGTAAGGAATCATTGAAATCTTGATCATCGGTGCTTTGTTTTGCAGGGTTAGGAGTAGACACTATGTCAGCTGATGAGTTATAATGCGAATAACAAGTAATACATAGTTTTTTCCCTGGTGTCAGCTCTTCCGGATTTGACTCTGATAGTTGTAGGGAAATTGTTTTTAAAGATTTTGTTTTGTAGTTGCCAGGATGGTTATTAAGTCGGTCACAACATGTTCTCTGTCTCAGTTTGTACTATTTCAAGTAATTATCTTTATGAGTCTTGCAGATCTTTCCACTAACATGACATTCATTATCGATTTCCAAATAATGTAATCTCCTTTTTAGTAATTCCAAATCATTCGAAGACAATTTGAGCACTGAATCGAACTCATTATGCAATGTCACATTAAGTTTCTTACACACAAAACAAGCCATTTCTGCATTTCACTTAATATTAAACTACAACACTGTAATAATATCTAGACAACTTCACACCTAGACAAACCTAACTCAAATGAGCTTGATTAAAAAGGGATTACTCACACTTTGTGTAAAAGATGATGCAATATTGATCTGATTGGTTACAATGTAAGCAAAAAAATTTCCAAAACAAAAATGACGCAATGAGACTTTTACCTTGCAATATGTTGTAGAATTTCATCATATGTAATGTATAGCATACTCTCATAGTTGAAAAATAAGAAACGTGTAAAAAAAAAGCCAGATTTAGCAATAAATAACCAGAATTTATTGCAAATAGCACTATTTGGTTATAAAATGGATAACTTTTTTATATTAACTTTTTTTTACAATGAAGAATAATTCCCTCTAGATTTTTTTTGTATTTAATATAGATATATCAAATAATATATTTACCAAGTTGTAGCAAAATTAAAAGTGAGCCATTTTTTTTATAGCCCCTCAAACTTGACCAAATTTTAAAGCGGTTTTTTAACTTTGAATAGGTTAAAAACTATTAAAATGAATAAATGAAACTGTTTAGACATTAAATATGTGTTCTTTGCTTATTTTTCTTTAATTTGGTACCAATTTTGTTGAATTTGATCCTCTGGTTCTCATGTTACAAGCACTTATAGACGTTGTAGTCAAATCCAAGATGGCCGCCTTTTGCGAAAAATGGCTAATTTTCAAATGGTCATATCTCGGCTCGTTGTCAATAAAATTTTAAAATATTTGAGATTTGGTGATTTGATTGTGATATCTAACAGTGGTATAAATTTTATTAAAATCTGTGAGTATGGAGCAACACCCATTGGGTGAATTCACATGGAATAAACCTAAGGCTTTTATTAAGATTGATCTATCATGTATCGGGTAGACCACACTGCATGCCTTTTTATCTCAATAGCGCCCTCATGCCCTTTTTTTTCAAAAATGCCTCCCTCATTAGCCCTTTTCAATCAAGCTCAAGTGTCCTTTCTTCCCTAGTTGTCATTGGAACAGGGCATTGATTTCAACATTTTAAATGTAAATTGAAAGTGAAATTATAATAAGTGAATTACGATGTAGTAACAATAAAAACTTCTCTATACTCATATTAAGAATCGAGCACCCACTCCTCTGAACACCAAGGTGTTAATGGCTGGGTCACGCTCAACCTTTTTTGTTTTTTTGCTCTTATAAAAACAAGAAGTGACCTTTTTGAAATGGGGTGCCTTTTTCTTGCTAACAGGGTCCTGTCCCTTTTTATTTCTAGAGTGAACACTGCTGTAGGTACTGGTCTATTTAGAAATTATTTTTCACAAGCTGGTTGGTTACGAGCATTTTTATTTACTATACGTGTGATTTCAATGGTATGGTTTCCTACTTGTTTTAGAAAATAAAAACATTAATAGGAATGAAAATTAAATTTTAAGTTACTGCTATCCTGCATGTATCCTTTTGTTCCCAATTGACAAATAATGAGCTCTTCCTTTTCAATCTGTGATTAGTGACCTTTTGAACTTTGTTTTTTGTATGTTTAGAACACATCCCTGTATACTTGTTATTTTTTTAATTTGTGAAAAGCTATGTAAATGTCTACCATATGATCTTTGATTTTGTTCTCAGTGTACTGGTATGTTGAATTCTATGCTTTTTTTTGTCAAATAATTTTTGTTTTTCATCTTTATTTTATTAAACCCCTGTATTACTTGAAAGAGAATATGAAGAATATAGATATTTTTTTATTTTAAGTTTTAACTTGAAAATGTGCAGTTTTAAGTTAACCCAGGTGTTTAAATAGGTCCCTAAAGCCAAGAAGGTCCCAGAAAAGCCTTTCCTAAACGGTCAAAGAAAAGCACCAAGGTTCCCCAAAAAGCAAGACAGTGAAGTGAAGGTCATTTTTTTTTATTTTTTTGTCATTGTTATTTCTGCGGAAGAAGGTTTTATCTCAGTTTTTTTAACCTTAAGAATTTTGCACTTGACTAAGTTTCTCTTTATTTTGAAATAATATTAACCATTAAATAAGTATTGGACCTCTAATGCTTTCCTTGTTAATTATTCTTAGTCTGCACTTTTTCTTATAGTGGTAATGAATTTACCAAATTTTGACATTTTGAGGCAGAGGTAGTATTTCAGTCATCTCAATAATTGATTTTTAAAGATGCAATTGTTTATAAGGTATCTTGAGTTAAACTTGATTTTGAGGTTAAATACATAACACTTGTAGAATTTTTTTTACTGTGTATTTTTATCCAGTGTACATATTTGTAAGATTACTGTATAAAATGAATAAATTATTGATTAATTAATAAAAAAAATTATTGATTTCAAGAGTTTTAAGGATCATAAAAAATCCTTTTTTTTTTTAAATATTGTTAAATTGTCTTAACTTATTAAAAAAAATATGCTACTAAAGTCTTTGTTCTATAAAATGTCATGTGTATTTTTTTAAATTGACACATACATTGGCATATTTAAAGCCAGTTAAAAATAAAAGAATTAAGTAAGCATGAAGGGAGACCTATCCCCCGAAACATGTCCAGATTTGATGGATTTTTATTGCATATTTTAACGTTGTATTTGTATTTTAAAATTCTATAACGCAATGTTTCTATAAGACGAGTTGTTATCTTATTAATGATTTGGTAAGGAAAAAAATTATATTTAAAGTTTAATGTTCGACTAAGTTATTTTCTGTAATTTTCAACTAATAAATAATTGAAAAAGATGAGTTTTCATGGTTCGCACAGTCCTTAAAAGTCCTTAAGAACTACTTAATTTAGGTAGGTCCTTAATTAAGGGCCCTTAAAGTCCTTAATTTTCGACTAAGGTCCTTAATTTTTGTCAAACGTGAATTTTTTTTACTAATTCACATGGGTGGTATTTTTTCCGGTCTAACCCGAAATTCCAAGTTTTTTAAATTTTCGGAACCCAGAATTCCGGGTGTATTAAAAATATCGGACTGTAGAATTCCGGATTTTACTTTAATAGTGTCCACACTTTTGACCGTTATACGCAAGTATAAATCGGCAAGACGTGAATAGACGGATTTAGTGACAAAAAAAAAAGTGCACTTTTGATCTCTTTTGTCCGATTTTTCGTCAATGGTATCTCATTTTCATACACGACACTTCATCGTTAGAAAATCTCGGCTCGTTTGTTGTTTTGTGAAGAATCGATACTCACTCTAGAAAATCGGGGAAATTAACAAGAATGTAGTATCTTTAACATTTCTGCGTCAGTGTTTGCCGGAAGTGGTATCCTGCAGCAACTTGCTACGAAACCGCATTTACTTAATTAAACCGCATTTGCAATAATTTTGCACCAAAAAATTAACACTACTCCAACGGCGCTAAAAATATAAGAGGTCCTTAAAAAATATCTAGAGGTCCTTAAAAAGTCCTTAAGAACTGCTTAATTTTTACTTTTGAAAATCTGTATGAACCATGGTTTTAATATATTGAGATTTTGAAAAACTGCCTCTGCTTATTAGAATATTTTTCATTATATTTTTGAAATTGAATTAATGAATTTTTTATAGGCCAACGGAATCAGTAACAATGCTTCAGAAGCAGACCATAACTCGAATGAAGCACCTGCCGAAAGAGGAGCAGAAGGAGAAGGAAATGGTAAGAAGCTATTTCTACATGTTTTAAAGTAACCGGTTTGACGCTCAAGGCCATATATATACATATGTCCAGAAATCTCCAATTTTACTATGAAGGCACCCAATTTTTAGATACAAAAAAATACTCCATTTTACAATCCAAGCTATACCTTTGCAATTAATTAAAAAAATTAAATAATATAAAATAGCATGATCATGAAAAATTATTTAAATTTACAAGAAGCGAAAACAACTTTACAATTGTAAAAATCATGTGAGTGTCAGTTGGTTAATGAACTTTAATGTTAAGCCTATTATCATTAATTTCAAGCAATTCCCAGAAAATATTCCCACTTCATTAGTGTTTACACCCAGATTCCAATAGCAGATTTACAGCAAAAGAGGCCCTATGAAAACAGGCCAATTCCGATAAACACTGACTGAACACAGCTATTCCCAGACTAACGTAACTGATAGCTAACATAACCACACATCTTTCTAGCGTGCTCCTGATAATAATTTTTATCCCTTTAAATGGGAATCTTTAACTGTGAAACTTGCATCATTAAATTTTATTTATTATCTAAATTCTATGGCATTTATTATTTTTAAACCTAACCTTCTGAATCTAAACTAATTGAAAGTCAACAATAGCATGGCTGAAAAACAATACATTGGTCAGCGCAGTATTAAAATAAAAGTAAATCCTTAAAATAGATTTTGTAATATTGGTTACTTGTTTAGGGTAATTTAAATTAGTTTTATTTTTTACTTAATATATCCTCAAACCTTTCTTGCCAGAATTTGAATTCCTTGTAAATGTATAAAACAATGTTAATTTGTTAAGAAAAATATATAAACTATAGTTTTTTTTTTAATGTTGTCTGCAGTTATCAGAGTGCTTTAAATAAAAATTTGTATCATTGATTTATATTTGACAAAAGTATTCCTCTTTGTTGTAGGCTTTCCCCCGTACCGAGGCGGGTTCCGTGGAAGGGGACGTGGCCGAGGAAACGGCTATTTCAGAGGAAGGGGAAATTTCAACAATGGAAGGGGTAGGTCGATTATTTTGTTTGCTTACTATAGTCAAACCCCGTTATAACAAACCCTCAACAGACTAGTTCTGTAGTTCACTATATCTGAATTTTCAAATGTTGACAATATAAAAACTTCCTAAAGTCCTAAAACACGTTTGTTTCTGTTCAAAGCAAATTAATTGCAATTAGTAATGGGCAACAATAAAGTAAGAGAAATATTTGTTCTTTAAAACCAATTAAATTAATTTTATCACTACTTGCATTTATATATCTGAAGTATGAAAAAAAGTTGATTGTTTTTGTTGAAAGCATCTAAAGAGTCCATTACATTCTTATCCGCAGTTTTTGTTGCAAAGAAATAATACAAAATGTTCACAGCTACCTTAGCCCTTATCAGAAATTGAAGGACCAGAACTTACGCCACTTTCGTATTCAATATCTGAAGATAAACATTAATCTCCGTTTTCTATTTTCTTAATAATTTTCACTTTATCCTCGACACGGGAAAAGCTTTTTGCTTACTAACTTGAGTACCTACGCAAAGTTCGCAAGTCAAACGATAATTCATAATAGAATGAAAGGAGGGCAAAGTACGTCCAGCCTCTGTCTAAAGAACACAATGTAAGGAATGCGATTCTGGTGATTAATATTTTCTGTGAAAGATCTGAAACTATGCTTTAAAAGTGTGAATTTTAGTTTCCTACATCTAAATTTCTTACTTTTGAAGATCGTTACAAGCATTTGAAAATACATTAGTGATATAGGAGTATTGATGGGACCATTTGAAAAGTTCTGGATTCATTATACCAAGGTTTGACTGTAGTTCAACCTTTAGAAAACGAGTGGTACAGCATATGTACCAGTAAGCTTTTTTCCTTTGAACACGGGCTGTGTGTGTGGTACAACATTTGTACCAGCGATTTCTTGCCCAGCGACGTGTCAACTTTCCAAATATGGAGGGAACGCCCTAATGAGTTCCCGACAACAAGGCTATTGTTGAAAGTAAGAGAGTAGCTTTTGAGTTATTTTGGTGAAATGAGGAAGGGCGACTATTTCATTTGCTGTTGCCAACATTGCCAAATCGTCCTAAATAAATAAGTATTTCGCATCGTCTTTTATTTGTGTGCAAGGCGCGCTTTGAAAATGGCGTTTTGGCGGAAAGTTTTAACCCAAGATAAGATGGAAAAATTAATGGCTGAGAATGATTCCGATGACGAAAATTATGCCGACAGTGATTGTGTTGAAATATAATTTGAAAAAATTTTTCTGATGACTGTACGGACAAAGCAGTTGATGAAGATTGTGATCCAAATGAACATAAATTTGCAGATATCAAATGGGGAAAACCATCAAATAGCAATTTCAAACTAAATGTACTAAAGTTTAGTGGACCAGCGCCAGGTCTCGTTGGCCAAAATTCCGATGATTTACATTGTGAATTGGATTCCTTCAAACTTATTTTTGATAAGAACGTTATTGATACAACTGTGAGAGAAACAAATATATATGCTCAAAAAATATTAAGTAATCATCTGCCGACGACACCAAACTACCACAATTCCCAATGGAGGCCTACAGATGAAGATGAATTCATAAAGTTTTTTGGCCTCATTTTGTTAATGGGCCATATTGATAAAGATCGGATTTATGATTACTGGTCGAAAGATGGTCTTACGGAAACACTCATTTTCGGAAAAAACATGGCCCGAGACAGATTTATGTTATTACTGAAATATTTGCATTTTTCCGACAACAGTAAAAAATTAAAAAGTGAGCATCCAGAATTTGATCGCCTATAGAAAGAAGATCAGAGGCATTTTTGAATTATTAAACAACTTTAAAAAAATCTACAACCCAACGAAAGACGTGGCTGTAGACGAACTCATTGTGAAGTTCAAAGGTCAAGTTCTAGTTAAACATTATATTCCTAAAAAACGTAAACGTTGGGGAATAAAATTATACAAAGTAGCTGATGCTAATGGTTAGACGTATAATATGAGAGTTTACATTGGAAAGGACAAACAACGAAAAAGAACTGAACGTAAGCCACAAAATAGTAAAACACATGATATGATGCATAAGTGGTCATGGCCATAAACTGTTTATAGATAATTATTATTCTTCCCTGAATCTCTTTGTGGACTTATTAGAAGAAGATAAAATTAATTGCGTAGGCACTATTAGAAATTACCAAAAAAATTCCCAGGGGATATTTTACCAACAAAAATTAAAAGGGGCGATTTAAATGTGCGATGTGGAAAAGGGATGACAGAGCTTTGCTGGAAAGATAAACGAGAAGTGTGTGTTTTATCTAATATGCATAACCTCGAAGGAACAATCGACGGGACCCGATAAAAGCGACAAACCGGAAGCTGTTCTACATTACAATAAACCCATGGGCTACGTCAATTTGAGCAACCGAATGGCAAATAGCTACACTTTTGGACGGCGTACAGTAAAATGGACTAAAAAGCTTTTTTTCCATTTACTTGATTTTAATGTCTTAAATTCGTTCTTCCTAATGAAGCTGCAGCTCAAGAGAGGGTCAGAAACTCTCCAGTCACAAGGATTTCTGCAAAAATCTGATACGGCAGATGATAAACGCAGAACCTACAAACGTTGGTTTGGCATCTTGCAAAAGAAGTAATGTGGACAACAATCAACAGAACCTCCCCTCAGAAAAAAATTGAGAGGTGATCATTGGCCTTTGAAATGCCAAAATAGATGTGCAATGTGTTCATGGTGAGCAGAGACGATCTAACGTGATCTGTAAACTGCAATGTTGCACTTTGTATAGATAAAAAGGATAGATAGGTGTTATCTCGGCAAAACTTTTCACTTCAGTTTTCTATCCTTTCATAAACATTACTTCTAAAACAGTTTCTTAGCTTAATGAATTTTTATTTTATTGATGTTTGAAGTTTTACAATCTGATGTCAGCCTGCTTTGTTTTAGGGGGTTATCAAAATCACTATTACCAAGACAGGAATGGCTACAATGGTAACTTCCGAAGAGGCAATAACCGAGGTGGTAAGTTTCCTTTCACAATATTAATATTTCTCTTTTTAATAAGTTGGTATATTCTTGAACTTAACATAATAGCCAATGCAAGTTGCAATCTTTAAATGCACTTATCTCTAAATTCTGTTTTTGTTGCTTGCTCCACTTGCTTTCCGACCTGTCTCTTTGTAAATTGGTGAATCTATAGGATCTTTGGAAACTTAGTTTTTAATTAATAATACAAGGTCCTTAAAACAGACAATACACATTTTCAATCAGAAGTTGATAAAATCTAAAGTAGAATTTAATTTTTCCAGTGTTTAAGTGTAAAAGAGAAGAATTCTAATTTTTCAACTAATATAATAATTATTAACATCTTGTCAGTTTAATTTTTATACTTAATGTCAACACTATATATTCATTACAATGTTACTATTCACGTTCATTGATTTTGAAATTCTCCTAAATTGCGAAATATTTAAATGCTAAAACTAGCTCTTACTAGACTATGGAGTTACCCACGTTACCCCCTCTCAGTGAGTCAGAAGGTGGAACGAATGATATGCCCTTAATAGTGGTGCCTTTTTGTAGTTTGTTCCTGTAAAATATTTTATGGTTTGTTCCTTTCAAAAACAGACTTTACAAGATATAAAATTTGTTCATGTCTTTTTTGTGTTATCTAATGAACAAAATTATACTGATTTAAAAAAAAATAAGTAACTAAAGTTTTTGAAATGCAATTCTAGTAACTAAATTTAATGTTTCGATTTCTGAGAATAAAGTTTGCCTGAAAATAAACAATATGCATCTTTAATACTTTAGAAAATCTGATATTATGAAGGAAAATAATAGATCTTGTGGATGTGTGTGTGACTTACATATAAAATATTACAGCTCCAAGAGGCAACGTAAATAATCGGGGTCGTGGCAACTACAGGACACAGCAACAGCAGCAACCACCACAAGCAGCTCCACAGCAACAAACGCAACAGTAAAAGAAGACCGAAAAAGCTACATCATTAATCGTGTTAATACTCATCTCGGACTTGGCAGCGGCAGTGGAATCCTTCTTTCTCAAAACACTTTACTCAAAATTTCTTCAGTTGTGAAAACAAAACGAATCGGCCTTTCTCTCGGAGCGTCTACAACCAGTTCACCTGATCAAAATCTTCCACCGAGCATTCGTACTTCACCGCAGTATTAAAGTGTGATCCGCCATGTAAACATTGCAGCGCGTGTCCCGAGTTTGCGCTGGAGCGGACTAATTGGGACCAGCGATTCTGTGGGACATTATATACAAGTGCAGGAATCATTAATGTTTTGATGCAGGCTTTAAATAGGATGTTAAAGTGTGGTGGTTAACCTGTTTGTGCATACAATCCCGTTTTTTTTTTTAAAATTATTGTGATAATGAATTTTAAGTATAGTCCATGTTTTGTTTATAACCAATTACTTATTAGTGATACTGAAACACCCTTTTCCCGTACCCCACAATTGAATTATCAAAATTTTTTGTTGTTCCTATGATTTAAAATTTTATGGATATATCATAAGCCTTGTGTGGTAATTTAGCACCTTATGCAGGATGGTTTAAAATAAATTATCTTTATTCAGAATTATCTGTCAACTTGGATTGTAGGGTTTTATTGCCTTGAAAAGTGATTGGTGTGATTAAGTTTTAAAAAATAAGTATGGGTAGCAATGACACTGTAAAAATTTGATTTTGATATATCTTGCACTTGAATTTCAATAAAGTATTCTGTATAGGTTACACATAGAGGTGATAAAAGACCTAAGCTGCAAGAAGTTGGTTCAAAACATTTCTCTGTGCTTTGCCCAATATTCTCATGATGATTATATTTCTTTATTGCACCAATTATTTGTCCATTGTGTAAATCTCGTACAATCCATGTTCGATATTGCAAAGCTGAATGTTCTCTCAAAAGATATTTTTGTATAGGGGTGCATTACGTTGAATCACTCTTAATGGTCGAAACACATCGCAAAGTGATCTTAGATTCTTTGCAGTCAATGCATTCAGATGCCACATTAAGTGTTAAATTACCAATCATGGCTGTTAAATGTATGCAGTACACATCTTTTGTGTGATCAATGTACTTTGCCTTTTTGGGAACTGTTAATGTAAAACTACTAGATGATGCCAAAAAAATATCTACCTGTGCATCTGCATTTTCTGCTACTCACTACCATTCTGTAGTTAGGTGATGCATATTCTACCAGGTTGTTTGTGGAAATAAAACAAATTTTTGTAAAGTCTTAAGTTTGGACAACAGTGTTAGTCCTCCACTGGATATCCAAAGCTTAATTGCTCTGATGTTAATAAAGTGTTTTAAGAAACTTTTTGCATTCCTTTCGGTCTTGTTAAAAATACAATGTTGCCCAGCAACATATTTATTTTTGTCTATGACATGAGTTTGAATGAAAAAATTGTCTGCAATTAATTTTTTACATAAATATCGATGTCCAGCATCTGTATAAAAGCAATTAGCTTAGGAAGTTTCGAAGCCTATTTTGATTGGTGTGGAAATTTTTGATGTTGCAGAAAGCAAAATATAGTATACATTTTTATTAAAGCAGCTCTGGAATAAACTGCAAATTATTTTAAACTTGTGAAGACGAAAAGAATTTATGATCAACTTGTGCAAAAATGTCAGTAGGGGTTAGTCTAAAATCTGCATGTTGCAGCTTTTCTGCTACTAGACAATTTTATATTTGCAATTTAATTTTTTCATAGAACATAACAATAAATGTATTCACACCGATTCCAAACTCTTAACAGATAAGTTATTCAGAATATTCTATAAATTATTATAAATCACAATATTTACTTTTCGGTAGTACCTAAAAATTTTCTATGAAACTCCTGTGCTCCAAGACCAAAAATAAATCAATTATGATTCAGTATTTTCAAATTGCACTATTATATTTAGTTATTATTTTTAACAACATATTATAATTGAAACTAGATTTATTGATAAATCTACTTAAAGAAATGTTTTGGGTTTTATGAGGTTTGTAGAATTAATTTTATACGCAAAAATTAAAAGTATAGATGTATTGTAGGACATTTGTTGCTAGTTTTTTGGGCGATAAATTCGTATTATGGCAACCTGACTTGGTTGTAATTTTTCTGATTCTTGCGATGTCCCAATCTGGCAATCCTATGACGTTTTGCTCTGTATTCGTTTGTGCGGTTCCCGGCACTATTTTTATCGGTAATTTCGTATAGGAGCGGATGAATACATCAACAATGCGTTTTCAAATCACGGGTGTTTACGGAACTGCATAAACTAGAAGACGTCAAGTCATCATTTGTCAGGTTAGTGTTTAGATAGATTACTTTTTGGAATTAAGGTATTTTAGCGTTGTGAACTCGAATTGAAACTAAGTTAACGGATGAATCTACAAAAAAAAAAAAAAAAATAAGGTGTTTAAAGCTTGCTATTAATATAAATGATTTATACAAAAATTAAGCATAATTGGAAACTGTGTTATAAACTATATTATAACATAGTTACTGAAGTAAATGATTAGGTTTTGTTTTGTTCGCACTAGAGCTGCACAGTGGGCGACGATTCGGGGTCTATCTCGAAGGAAAGACCCGGGAACACATTCATACATGCACCTCGTTATTTTAGAACCATGGGCAGATGACGAGGAAACACCTGAACTGGCACCCAACGCCTTCAATAAACGTCGGGACTTTGGACCCCGATCAGATTTATCGTGCACCAGTTCAGTATACACGCCGTTAATTTTTGCGGATGTTCTGGACGACTTTTCTAGTATTTTTGTAGCGAAGCTGGCAACCCTCCGGTCACAAGATCACTACTTTTATACTTTTCTTTGTCAAGTCCATCGCACGGGTACGAACCACCAATCCTCGGATTAGTAGCTGAACGCCTTAACGGCCACGGAGGCCGTTTAAATGATTAGGACTCGTTTTAAATGATTTTCTTTTAAAAGGTTTAATATTCAGCCAAATACCACATTTTCATTAAAAAAAAATTTGTTTTTAAATAGATAATAGATTTTTAAAAATAGCGTTTTATTTTAATGCGAATTCATAAAATTGAGTAACTTCCCGGAATAAGAAATTTTTGTGTACAAAATATTTTTACCTATAATATAGAATGATTCCATTTGTAGATAATTTATTTTAATTTGTAAATATATATACTTTTCTTGCTTTGTTAAATACATTAAGAGGATTGACAAGCAAAAAAAAAAATCGCATCCTTTATCGATTTGGAACTTGTACTGCATCTTACAAATGCAAAAACTTATTTTTTAAAAAGTTTTTATACCTTCAAATTCGTGTGTTAAATAACGCAGTCCACGTTGAAACGCACTGCCAGCTGGATTCGTTTGTACCTACTTTAAGGTTGCTATCTTACTTCCTGTGAAAGCTCACCAGTCACCTCCACCTTCTTCTTTACTCCGTGATTTTACCCCATCTATGGATGAAAAAAGATATAAATAATATGAACTAAAATGTTTTGAAATTTTAAAAAAATTGAAACATATTCAATGAAGGAACCCATTGCATAAGGAGGAGTATAAACCTTGTGAAGATTACAGGACGACTTTTGTTCATGATGTTTAGATTGAATTAATATTTTTATTTTATATTCGGCGGACATTATAATGCTACTTTCTTCTTTATGAAACAGTAATTACTTTAAATATAAGTATTAAAAAAAATGTTTTGTTGCATGAAATGTAATATAAAAAAATACTTCCTAAATAAAAGTTACACACAAGATTAAAAAAAGTTCTCAATGTATGAGATTTACAATTTCATATGAATATACATAGGATAGTTTTACATTCACCGAAACAAAATTTCTTAAAAGCTCAAAATTCTGTTTATGTGAAGCTAAAGCTGTGCTATGTACATTAGGGTGGAGCGAAAAAATCAAAATTCGATTGATGTAAAGTAATAGTGCGGAAAAGTTGCCTTTCGTATACATTATTCACCATGTAAAAGGATTTTGATAGCAAATAATATCTAGAGGTTCCCCTCGGGCCTTGAAGTTTACCAATAATAGTGAAAAATTGAATAATGTTGTAACGTAATATAGGATAAGAAAAATGTATTAGAATTTAATACTGTGGCCATTTTAGCTTTAATAAAGGGTAATTGTTTTACACATAAGCAAGTTAACAAGTTCTTACAATGTTAAAGATAATCTGAGACTCCGCCCGGAGTACGAACTTTACAACAAATGTTGAGTTTCCATACACTACAGAAAGAAGGTGAAGTAAGTATGAAATTGTGAATCCAGCTTAACATTGTTCACACAAGTATCACTTAAATCTAAAGATGTTAGTAAAACATTCCTCTGTTATTCAGAACTAAAACTGTAACCACAATACAAACAACTGCACATAGTTTAATGAGTTGACTTGGTTATTGACGATATTCTGCTTTGGTGTTAAATTGTGGCATAAGTTGTCTAGACTGCAATCTGACTCTAATAAATCCATCTCTCTTGCTTGCACCACAAACCGCAATTGATGCTTCTGTAACTAATTTAACGCATCGTTCCACCAATTGAGTATGACATGGGTAGTTTGCAAAATCAAACACTACAGGTACGCCAGAAAGCACCATTTCTTTCAAAGCTTCATCTGAAATTCCCATGGTAAACGGAGGTTCAGTTGTTTCCGAACTCTGCCAATATATGAGTTCATGATAGTCTTCAGCTTCGAAATTAAAATCTGGAATTGTAAATTTACGGAGTCCAATGGATTTCCTTGCTCTTGCAGCCAAGATCCTATGCAAACCAAGCTCCCTGATGAATTTTCGATCATCTGTCATCATCGCTAATAGCATATTTTCTGTACTCCCAAATAAACCATTGCGCTGAATCACAGGATCTATCACAGTTTTCATTTCAGAAGAGAGATAACGAGATTTCTTTATTGTTTCGAAGACGTGTTTGGCACCATCTTTACAGGAGTGGTGAATCTTAATACTAAACCACATTGGTGCATAAACTTTTATAACGTATTCCGCTAGAGTGTATAAATTCTGTGATGGATGAACGGTTGCGATATACAAACGCAAAATTCTATTTGCCGTCGTTAACCACCTTGAGTGGTTTAATGCACCAGGTTGTCGTCTTGACAAACTTGTTGAACACTGGCCGCTAGCCACTGATTGGCAAATATCAAATAAGTATTGTTGTTCAGTACTTAAAATTGTTCTACTTATTTCTGGAAGGTTAACTTGAATTGTTTCAAATAATACAACTGGCAATTGTTCACAATTAGCCAATGCTTTTCCAATAATACCAGATAATGCACGAGGACCTATAGTTTTACCGTCTAAGTGTTTTAGTAGATGTCGTAATGGAAGCTCGTTTGAATGAAGCTGACATACCAACCACTGTAAGGGTTTTTTAAAATAAACTTCGAGAAGCCTTATTACTCCTCCATTTCTTCCAGTATTTACGTTGGTTCCGTCACATCCGACGGCTACAATATTATCAGCAGAAATTTCGTTTTCTGTTAGATAGTCGGTTATGCTCTTGGTGATGTTTTTCGCTGAGCCACTGGATGGAGTCACATGATCAAGATACGTTCTTGAATCAGAGTAACGTGCTCTTCAACTAATCTTTTGCAGTACTTTTTTCCATCTAAACTTGCAAGTTTTAATGTCTTGTCCTTTCTGCCATCGAAGTACAATCCACGTAGTATTGTCGGTCTTTCTGTCTCCTGTATGTGTATGTTCTTCCTTTTCTTCTTTTTCTCTCGCATGATTTTGCTGCGGTCAATCACGTTTGAAGAATCTTGTTCCGTATCTAAACCCACATCTTGAAGCACAGCACTTGATATTGCTGCTGCTGCTCTGTCGGACACACCGTATCTGTCACATTCCCTTGCCAATGTTGGTAAAGAAAGTCGCATTTGTTGTGAACTATGTCGTGGCTTTGCTAGTGAGTGTGATGGTTCATTAACTGTTGCTCTAAAAGGTGATGTGTTTGAAGTAGAAGCCATAAAAATGTCATCGTTTGTCTCCATTTCTGATGAACTCGAACTTGAGATCACTAGTGTTGTACTATCATTGCTTTTAGCATTTTTAGAAAATCGAGCATTTTCTTGTGCTTTTCGTTCGGCCTTACGTCGGAGGACTTGTGTTGCGGTTAGGTCAACAGTACTCATGACCATTCTTCTGACAGTTCTTTGGTCATGAAGAAATGCCTGTTCTTCAACAGGAACCTTACGATACTTTTCACAACAGCAAGAGAAAATTTCACATTTACAGGCCGAAATATCGAACAATTTTTGTTTAGCTTTCTCTCTGAATGCTTTGAACTTTGCCTGGTAATGATCACTGATTTCTTTCCCTTTACATGATTTTTTTAACAGAACTTTGTATTTAGTATGATATGAACGAATCAGTTGAAGAACTCTCATGTGGGTTACTATAGGTATTGAAGCTTTGATCCACAGTTCTTCTACCTCTAATGCTACTACCTCTGAGACTTCAGTTACGGTCGGTTCTTTCGTCGTTTCATCTGGCTTTAAAACGTGCCTCACGTATAAATAATACTTTATCATGTCTTCATAGGTGGGCAAAACAATCTTACTAAACTCCTTCGGTGACCCAAACACAGGGCACTTTAATCCAGTTCTTGTTTTTGCTTTGCAAGTGGAAGTCATTTTCACAATTTAATCATGGACTCGACAATACACAATTCCGAAGTTAAAATACACGAACGTAGGCACACACTCAAGTAATGTATGTTTCTTTGTCTACCATCGCTAAAATTATACATGATATGGCAATGAATAACCGTCTTGTACATTTTGGACGAATTCATTTATCAAGTTCGGCGTGAGGTAGAGACGAAATGCCCACGCACGCGCTGTATGAGTGAAAAGTGAATTCTTCCAAGGTCAAAGTGAACCCTCGAAGTGAATGAATATGTAAAATAAAGCTATATTAACTTTGTTTTATTGACACCAAATTCAAACTTTCCCGATATATTATAAATTGAATTAAGGTAGAATGAAAACGTATCAACGTCACATTGTTGTAAAAAACAACAATTTTGTATAATTCAAGGCCAGAGGGGAACCTCAAGATGAAAAGCTAGAATAAAACTATTTTAGGTCTGTCATTATGATACCAAATGACAACTTTTCCGCACTATTAATAGTTGAAATTCGAAAAAAAATATTTTTGCCTATACTTTCACTCCACCCTAATGTACATTCATATAAAATTATACATTAAGATTTTTTTTTTAATCTTATGGGTAACTTTTATTTAGGAAATATTTTTTCATATTACATTTCATGACACAAAACTTTTTTGACCCGCTGATATTTAAAATAATTGAAATTTTTCACTTAAGAATGACGCATTATACGGTCCACCAAATATGAAATACAAATTTTAGTAATTACATTATTTTCAAGAGCCAATTTAAAAATAATGAAAAAATATTTTTAAGGTGCTATTTATACACTAATAAAATAATCTTTCTAAAAATAAGAAAAACCGACTTTATGGAAAATGCGCAAAAAAGTAAAAAAATAATTGTAGGAACACATTGAAAACATTTAATGTCAATTTTATGCTAATTACAACTTTTTGAAATCGGCGCGAAAATTTTGTTTTGTAAATTGGCACCAACTTAAAAAAATTGTAAAAAGTATAAAATTGACTATAAATAGTTCAATTTTTCGATGCGTTCCTACAATTAAAATTTGATTTGTACTTTTTAACGCTTTTTCCTAAAAATCGGTTTTCCTTTTTAAGTGACTGCCCAGCAAAGCTCCAAAAAAAACCTCCAAATTAAAACCGCCAGAAACTTTAAATTAAAACCGCCAACGCGCGCCAAGTCGAGAGGTTATAGATTCGACCTGTATGTATTTTTTTTTTTGTTATGTATGTGCGCGCGGGATTTCGGTTCTCCTTCAGATATTTGGACAATTTTTTTTTGTTGGATAGGGGATGTTTCAAAGGGGAGCAATTTGAAAAAAATATCCGGTTATCCGGCATTTAACTATCCGGATTTCTCAATTAACCGGACCGTTTTAAAAAAAATGTCGTCCGATTTCGAAAATTCTTTTTTTGTTGGATAGAGAAAAATCCACTTAGACAAAATCTGCAAAATAATAATAGGTTATCCGGCTGTTATATATCCGGAAATGTCGATTAACCGGATTTTTTTTAAACAATTTATCCGATTTCAAAATATTTTCATTCTTTAACGGAAGTTGTACAACAATGACATTTCGTTTAACATGCATTTATTGGCTTTGTTATCGATTGTTTTAAAATATACATTGTTGAACACAAGTTGCTACTATAATTTCTTGGTGAATAGGGGGCGAAGCCCCCTGCTAAATTTAAAACTAAAAAGAGAAAAATAAAATAATCTTTCTAAAAAAAAGGAAAACCGACTTTAAGAAAAATGCGCTAAAAAGTAAAAAATTATTTTTAATTTTACGAATGAGTTGAAAAAATTGAATTATTGAATATCAATTTTATACTTAGTACAACTTTTGGAAGTTGGTGCCAATTTACAAAAATCATATCTAAATTTTGGCGCCGATTTCAAAAAGTTGTACTAAGTATAAAATTGATATTCAATAATTCAATTTTTTCAACTCATTCGTAAAATTAAAAATTATTTTTTACTTTTTAGCGCATTTTTCTTAAAGTCGGTTTTCCTTTTTTTTTAGAAAGATTATTTTATATTTAGAAATATTTTTTTATTTTTCCCTATTTAGTTTTTAATTTAGCAGTGGGCTTCGCCTCCTTTTATTATTCTCCAAGAAATTCAAGTAACAACTTGTGCTTACATTTTGTCTCAACAATTTATATCGTAAAACAATTCCTTTCTATGCCAATAAATGCTGGGTAAACGGAATGTCATTGTTATACAACTTCTGTTAAACAATGAAAACAATTTGAAATCGGATAAATTGTTTAAAAAAAACTCTGGTTAATCGACATTTCCGGTTATATAACAGCCGGATAACGGATTATTTTTTGAGATTTTGCCTAGGTGGATTTTTCTCTATCCAACAAAAAATGAATTTTCGAAATCGGACAATTTTTTAAAATGTTCCGGTTAATAGAGACTTCCGGATAGGTAAATGTCGGATAACTGGATATTTTTTTTTTTCAAATGGCTCCCAAGTGAACATCCCCTATCCAACAACAACAACAAAAATGTCCAAATATCTGAACTAGAACCGAAATCTCGCGCGACATACATAAAAAAAATACTTGACAGTCGAATTGATAACCTCTCGACTTGGTGCGCGATTTGGCGATTTTAATTTAAAGTTTCTGGCGGTTTTGTTTTAGTTGATGCGCTGTTCAGTCGGTTTAAAATTATTTCATATTAATAACCCTTAATAAAATAATATTTTTTAAAAAACGGAAAACCGACTTTAAGATGCGCTAAAAAGTAAAGAAATATATATTTTAATTTTACGAGCAAGTTGAAAAAATGAATTTTTTAATATCAATTTTATACTTATAACAACTTTTTTTTTTAAATCGGCGCCAAAATTTAGTTATGTTTTTTTACATTGGCTTCAATTTGAACAAGTTGTAATAAGTATAAAATTGATATTAAAAAATTTAATTATTTTAACTTGTTCGTAAAATTAAAAAAAAAAATTTTTACATTTTAGCACATTTTTCCTAAAGTCGGTTTTCCTTTTATTTAAAAAGATTTTTTTATTTTACCCTTTTTAGTTTTTAATTTAACCCCCTGCTATTATTCACCAAGAAGTTCATGTAACAACTGGTGCTCACAGTTTGTCTGCACAATGGATATTGTAAAACAATCCTTTCCATGCTAATGAAGGCTTGGTGAATGAAATTACATTGTTGTACAATCTTTTTTCAACCATGAAAATAATTTGAAATCGAATAAATTTTTTAAAAAAACCGGTTAATCGATATTTCCGGATATATAAAAGCCGGAAAACCGATTATTTTTATTGTAGTTTTTGCCTAAGTGGATTTCTGTCTATCCAACAAAACAAGAATTTTCCAAATCGGACAATATATCCGGTTAATTGAGAGTTCTGAATAGTTAAATGACAAATAGCCGGATATTTATTTTCAAAAAGTGCCCAAGTGAAACATTCCTATCCAACAACAAAAAAAAAAATGTCTGAATTAGAACAGAAATATTGCGCTATTTGGCCCCTAGCTAGCTACAGACCTGCAACAACGCGACTTGAATAGGCATCAAGACACTGGACCTGACCAGACCTATCGTGCACCATTGCCGTGTACACGCCAGTATAATTTTTTGTATATTTTTAGATGAGTTTCTAGCATTTTAGTAGCAAAAATGAAGCTGGCAACCTTCCGATCGCAAGATCACTACATTTTTACTTTTATTTGTCAAGTCCATCAGTCGGGTTCGAACTTGCAATCTGATTACTAGCCGAACGCCTTTATCCACTGATGAACTGCGGGCCCCCGAGGGCACTGAAAACGGGATCGAGTACCCTATATTATTTACTTTGATTATTTACCAGTAGATGGCACTGGTGAATATCAAAGTGAAGTTTTATTTGTTCAAATAAAAATACACACGTAAGTTAGAATATCCGCCAATAGATGGCACTGGCGATTCTCAGATTAGCAAAAGGTATTTCTAAAATTAATATTTAACGTTTTAGTTAGAAAACTCACCAACAGATGCCACTGGCGAATCTCTACGCCTTGTTCGTAAAATAAAAAGGTTGGGGATACTTGGGGTTTTCACACTTTTTGGAAAACTATTTTTCATACTTTTAAAACCCCGATTGAATTTGAATTGGATACAAATTTAATAACTTATATTTTTATATAATTAGAATTTAAAAAGTATTTTAAATTATATTTTTGTGAAGATTTTCATTTTTAAAAAAAGTGGATCAACATCCGAATGTTGTTTGACCCACTAACTGAAAATCAAATAGAATTTGAAAATTAAATTGAAAAATTAAGAATGAGATATTAATTGTATTTCAACATTCACAAATTTATAATATATTTCTACATTAATATCATTTATGAACATACAATGAACTGCATTCAACAAATCAGTAAAGGTTATTAAAATCTTAAAAGTTTAACTCCATTTTATAAATTATTCTTTCTTCATTGTTACTCTGAACACAGAATATGGAAGCTTAATAACATCTCCAAAGAGTACTGATGCAACAATGCAACATCTTCAGCATTTGTAAAAATGGAACTCCACTTTTGTTGGTTCCAATTTTTTTACCAAATTAAGCATGCCAACTAATATCGAAAATGACGCCAAGGAAACGGTTTATCAATTCGAAAAATATTTTTTGTGTGTACGTTTGTGCAAGATTTCTGTTCGAATTCCGATATTTGGAAAAAAAAAACTTGTGTGGGATGTATAAGTATACACTTGGGCACCTTCTGTAAAAGATATCCGGTTATCCGGCATTTCACTATCCGGAATTCTTAATTAACCGGAGAGTTTGAAAAAAACTATTGTCCGATTTCGAAAATTCTTTTTTGTTAGACAGAAAAAAATTCACTTTTGAGAAAAATGTAAAAAACAAATGGTTATCCGGTTTTTATAGGTATATCTAGAAACATCGATTTAACAGACTTTTTTTACCGAATGCACAGCGCGCCAATCAAAACTTAAATTAAAACAGCCAAATCGCGCGCCAAGGAAAGAGGCTATCAATTCGCCTGTTATGTATTTTTTTTTTGTTAAACAAATTCTCCGATTTCCAAATATTTTCATTGTTGTATAAAGATTATCCAACAATGAAATTTCGTTTACACGGCATTTGTTAAACTTGATAATCTCGAAATATACTATCCGGGAAGTGGAAAAAAAGTAAGTTAAAACTTTATTTTCCGGATTCATAAAAGCAGTGGGCGAAGCCTCAGGCTATCAGGCCCCGTTAACCAGCTTTCAAATTTAATATGGGGCGAAGCAAGCAACAAATTAATTCCTGTTGATTAATCACCCTGAAAATACTCCTACTACAATAAAAACTAAAAGGTCTTTTTTTTTAAATAAAAAATAACTTACAGAAAAAAAAGCGCTGAACAGTAAAAAATAATTTTTAATTTTAGGAGTAATAGGATTTTTTAAAAAAAATATTTAATATTAATTTTATACTTAAACAACTATCTAAATTGTGGCACCAAATGAAATAAGTTGTAATAAATATAAAATTAATATAAAATATTTACATTTTTTCCACTTGTTTAAAAAAAGTTCATATACTTTTTTTTAAAGATAATTTATTTAAAAATATACACTAATGAACATCTGCTCAGGGCGGTAGACAAGTGTGAGTGGGGGGGGGGGGGGGGGAAGGGGGGCGGCAGTTACTTAATTCCTGTTGATTAAGCCCACTGCTAAACTAAAAACGGAAAACATAATAATTTTTTTTTCAAAAAATAGAAAATCAACTTTAAGAAAAATGCGCTAAAAAGTAAAAATTGATTTCACTCTTACTTAATTCAGTTACTTAATTCCTGTTGATTAAGCCCACTGCTAAACTAAAAACGGAAAACAAAATAATTTTTTTTTCAAAAAATAAAAAATCAACTTTAAGAAAAATGCGCTAAAAAGTAAAAATTGATTTTTACTTTTACGAAAGAGTTGAAAAAATTGAATTATTTAATATCAATTTTATACTTATTACAAGTTTTTGAAGTTGGTGCCAATTTACAAAAATCATATCTAAATTTTGGCGCCGATTTCAAAAAGTTTTAATAAGTATGAAATTCTTATTAAATAATTAAAAATTTTCAACTCGTTCGTAATTATTATTTTTAGCGCATTTTTCTTAGAGTTGATTTTTCTTTTTTTACGAAATTTCCAAGAAATAAAAAATACGAATTTCTCTTGAATTTTCTTTTTATCCATTTATGAATATAAAATCCAGGGTTGAAAATGTTCCGCGGTTCCAAATTATTCCTCTTTTTTGCTTTTCTAGAAGTCATTCCATTTGAAAAAAAGCTATCAACTTTGATATATATATTAGGGTGGAGCGAAAAAATCAAAATTTGATTAATGTAAAGTAATAGTGCGGAAAAGTTGTCTTTCGTATACATTATTTGTCATGTAAAAGGATTTTGATAGCAAATAATATCTAGAGGTTCCCCTCGGGCCTTGAAGTTTACCAATAATAGTGAAAAATTGAATAATGTTGTAGCGTAATATATGATAAGAAAAATGTATTAGAATTTAATACTGTGGACATTTTAGCTTTAATATAGGGTCATTTTTTTAAACATAAGAAAGTTAACAAGTTCTTACAATGTAAAAGATAATCTGAGGCTCCGCCCGGAGTACGAACTTTACAACATATGTTAAGTTTCCATATACTACAGAACAAAGGTAAAGTAAGTATGAAATTGTGAATACAGCTTAGCATTGTTCACACAAGTATCGCTTAAATCTAAAGATGTTAGTAAAACATTCCTCTGTTATTCAGAACTAAAACTGTAACCACAATGCAAACAACTGAACATAGTTTAATGGGGTCACTTGACTTGATTATTGACGATATTCTGCTTTGGTGTTAAATTGTGGCATAAGTTGTCTAGACTGCAATCTGACCCTAATAAATCCATCTCTCTTGCTTGCACCACAAACCGCAGCTGATGCTTCTGTAACTAATTTAACGCATCGTTCCACCAATTGAGTATGACATGGGTAGTTTGCAAAATCAAACATTTCAGGTACGCCACAAAGCACCATTTCTTTTAAAGATTCATCTTAAATTCCCATGGTAAACGGAGGTTCAGTTGTTTCCAAACTCTGTCAATATAAGAGAGTTCATGGTAGTCTTCAGCTTCGAAATTAAAAGTTGGAATTGTAAATTTACGGAGTCCAATGGATTTCTTTGCTCTTACCGCCAAGATCCTATGCAAACCAAGCTCCCTGGTGAATTTTCGATCATCTGTCATCATTGCTAATAGCATATTTTCTGTACTCCCAAAAAAACTCCTCCATTTCTTCCAGTATTTACGTTGGTTCCATCACATCCGACGGCTACAATATTATCAGCAGATTCGTTATCTAATAATTTCGTAAAAATCTGTTAAATAGTCAGTTATGCTCTTGGTGATGTTTTTCGCTGAGCCACTGGATGGAGTTACATGCCCAAGATACTTAGATTCAGGTTCTTGCATCAGAGTAACGTGCTCTTCAACTAATCTTTTGCAGTACTTTCTTCCATCTAAACTTGCAAGTTTTAATGTCTTGTCATTTCTGCCATCGAAGTACAATCCACGTAGTATTGTCGGTCTTTCTGTATCCTGTATGTTCTTCCTTTTCTCCTTTTTCTCTAGCATGATTTTGCTGCGGTCAATCACGCTTGAAGAATCTTGTTCCTTAACTAAACCCACATCTTGAAGCACAGCACTTGATATTGCTGCTGCTGCTGCTCTGTCAGACACACCGTATCTGTTACATTCCCTTGCCAATGTTGGTAAAGAAAGTCGCATTTGTTGTGAACTATGCCGTGGCTTTGCTAGTGAGTATGATGGTTCATTAACTGTTGCTCTAAAAGGTGATGTGTTTGAAGTAGAAGCCATACAAATGTCATCGTTTATCTCCATTTCAGATGAACTCGAACTTGAGAACACTAGTGTTGTACTTTCATTTCTTTTAGCATTTTTAGAAAGTCGAGCATTTTCTTGTGCTTTTCGTTCGGCCTTACGTCGGAAGACTTGTGTTGCGGTTGGGTCAATAACACTGATGACTATTCTTTTGACAGTTCTTTCGTCATGAAGAAATGCCTGTTATTCAACAGGAACCTTACGATACTTTCCACAACAGCAAGAGAAAATTTCACATTTACAAGCCGAAATATCGAACAATTTTTGTTTAGCTTTCTCTCTGAATGCTTTAAACTTTACCTGGTAATGATCACTGATTTGTTTCCCTTTACGTGATTTTTTTAACAGAACTTTGTATTTAGTATGATATGAACGAATCAGTTAAAGAACTCGCATGTGGGTTACTATAGGTATTGAAGCTTTGATCCACAGTTCTTCTACCTCTAACGCTACTACCTGTGAGACTTCAGTTACGGTCGGTTCTTTCGTCGTTTCTTCTGGCTTTAAAACGTGCCTCATGTATAAATAATACTTTATCATGTCTTCATAGGTGGTCAAAACAATCTTACTAAACTTCTTCTGTGACCCAAACACAGGGCACTTTAATCCAGTTCTTGTTTTTGCTTTGCAAGTGGAAGTCATTTTCACAATTTAAACATGGACTCGACAATACACAATTCCGAAGTTAAAATACACGAACGTAGGCACACACTCGAGTAATGTATGTTTCTTTGTCTACCATCGCTAAAATGATACAAGATATGGAAATGAATTATAAATTGAATTAAGGTAGAATAAAAACGTATCAACGTCAGATTGTTATAAAAAACCCCAATTTTGTAGAATTCAAGGCCAGGGGGGAACCTCAAGATGAAAAGATAGAATAAAACTATTTTAGGTCTGTCATTATTATACCAAATGGCAACTTTTCCGCACTATTAACCCTCCCAGTGACCGATGTCCAATTTCCATTTACCTGCCGAGCGTCACCCATCTTAAAAGCCTATGGCCTTCTTAGCGGCAGGTAGTTTTAAGAGGCAAGTTTCATCCCCCCTTTGCGGTTTTTCCAAGTGACAGTGATGTATTGCTTCAATTAGCGGAATGGGGGACCGGACCCAGGACGGGAGGGGTTCGTCTTCTTCTTTCGCGACAACGCTCCCTCCCCTTTCGCCCGTGGGCAACAGATCATTAGTGTACAAAAGAGATGCCCGGTGTGGAACATGGGTGTGGAAATAACCCTCACCTTAGTTTGCCAGATGTGGTCTGTTCAGTAAAGGAAGATTTAGTTTAAAGTGTGCATTGTCGCACTGGGGAGTGTTATCTACAGATAGCATTTTTTTTCTATTCAAGGAAGTAGGGTTTTTTACAACTTTTGCATTTGCCCAACAAATGAAGATTCAACATTTAGAAGATGTGTTCGATAACTGAGAGCATGCATGATACTATTTTCCTAATACAAAAAAAAAACTAAATATATGCTTTATTTTTCATAGTTGTATGGATTATATAATTTTTTGATTACCCACTATTGTTTACCCAAGTATTTCAAAATAAAGTTGCAGATTTATGGTATAGACAATTTTTTACCAATCCCATTACAATTAAAATTTTAAGAATCGCTAAAGCCGCGAAATGTAAAAATATCATACAATTTTAGTTATATTTAAAGTCTTACTATAATTAAAAATAATTAATAGTGTTCCGTCCTAAGCTGTTTTTCACTACAAGTATATACGAAGAAATAGTAAAATATTAGGCGGGATGCAGAATTTATTTTTTTACAGACAATGATACGAGTCTATTGTAATAAAATTCACAACCTTTATAAAGGGATGTTTGATAAAGTAAACAGTGTAAGTTTAAGGCCTTTTTTCACACACCGGGGAAACCGGTGCCGTTGATGACACCAGGTGCAATGTTACGGTATACAATGTCGGATCGGACTAATCGCACTGCACAGTGTTTTGTATAGATAGCATTTTTTTCTTTTCAAGGAAGTAGTTTTTCTTTACAACTTTTGCCTCTGCGCAACAAATGAAGATTCAACATTTAGAAGATGTGTTTGATAACTGAAAGCATACACGTTACTATTTTCCTAATACAAAAAAATATATATATATATGCTTTATTTTTTATAGTTATGTGGATTATATAATTTTTTTGTTTACCCGCTTCGTAAATCTAAGTATTTAAAAATAAAGTTGCAGATTTATGGTATAGACAATATTATACCAAAGCCGCGAAATGTAAAAATATCAAACAATTTTAATTATATTTAAAATCTTACTCTTATTAAAACAAATTAATAGTGTTCCGTCCTAAAATTTTTATCCACTATAAGCAGGGCTCGATTTTAACCGGAACGGCGTTCCGGTACAACTCTTTAGGAAAAATTAATTACGATTCCAGACTTAGGTTTGATGGCTGCTGCATTGCACTCCCACACCCCACGATAGGTTACAGTTCTAGTACCTCTATTTCTAGAAATCGAGCACTGACTATAAGTATATGCGAAGAAATAGCAAAATGTTAGGGTGGGGGGGGGGGTGCAATTTTTTATTGTTTTACAGACAATGATACAAGTCTATTGTAATAAAATTCACAGCCTTTCTAAAGGGATGTTGAATAAAGTAAATATAGTGTAAGTTTAAAGCCGTTTTTTCACACACCGGACAAACCAGTACCAGTGATGACACCGGCGCCGGATGCAATGCTACGGTATACATTGCCGTATCGGATTACGTGAAAAGTTCTAATTTAACATTGCCTCCTGCTGCCGGTGCCGTAACCGACTCCGGTTTTCCCGGTGTGAGAAAATGCAGCTTAAATGACTGTCTTCTAAATGCAAAAATGTATTGTGGAGACAAGGGGGGGAGAGAGGAATGGGGAGGATTAAAACTAATGTATCAGTGCTTGACATGGCAGTGCTTGACATGGAGAAGAGGGATATACAAAGAATGTAAAATAGCGTGGCGTAATAAATGACCGCTCTTTGTACGAATTTTTAAATCGTTTTATTACTTCCTTTCTTAAATTTCCAATTTTATACCTTACATTTACTTATTTTAGACTTTTATAGATTACGTTATATTCAAAACAATTTTAATTGCATGGTCAAAACTTTTCCTCATTAAAATTTCCATTTTATAAGAGTTTCATTCTTTCCTCTTCATCTGAGTAGAGATTATTGAATACAATTTGGTTAAGATATTATGTTAATGGATTTTACTGTAGTTGTGTTGTTTATGATTTAATGATTATTATTGCTTATTTTTGAAATATTGATTATGTATAATCATTGTGAACAGGACGTAGAAGCAGTAGAGTGCCAGTGTTTCCATGCTGGTTTCGTACAATTACTATCATTCAATTATTTTTATTCGTCAGAAAGGATAGTGTATCACAACGTTCTCCTCTTATTTATTAAGATGACATCCTTAATTATCGTTCGACGTAATAATATATTCATTTAAAAAATTAAATATAACACACTAGTAAGTTAATTCGAAATCAGTTTAGAATACCTCACACGTTTATAATAGCTTCGAATCTTATGTTGCAATTTTGAAAAACAAGCATATTTTTTAAGTATATATGAGCACGCGTAAGTTGAATAAATTTTAGTTAGTGAAATAAAAGTTGTGGCCTCTAGGCACGGGCCTAATGCGTCTATTGGTAACTCCTACCTTGATTCCACCAGTACCTGAGGATATATCTTCCGTAATAAATTCATTCACGTCCTGACACTCTACTGAGAAACCACCCGAATTTATTATTCATGTTAAGCTTGCACCTTTCTCCACTCTGGGAGGTATTCCGCTGTGTATTTGGCTGAACCGTTCACAGCATTCCAAGGTACAGCATAGTTATTATTTCACAGTCCCTCAACTAGCCTCTAATGAGATTGGCAGAAACAACAATTTTTTTCCTTTGTCTTCGACAAACAGCGGAATTGAAATACTATTCGAAAAACCGTTGGCCACACCGTCTCACAAAAATACTCCAAGTCAAGTCTATAGAGTAAAATAGATCGTAGGAATAAAAAAGCCGAGTCAGTGTGCTTTCGTAATTCTCCTCGCGGGCGCCTCAAACAACCCATAAATAATGAAGTGGAACTGAAGAAGTTGTAAACATCCAATTAATGTTGCAATAAATTGGATCGAAATCGGAAGCATATGCCGTTCGCATACTCTTGGCATACAGCCCCCGCAATCATCAGTTCGATAGCATATTTGGCATATTTCTCGTATACTATAAATCAGTCGGGTATACGAAGGGTATACACATGGCATATTAATATTTTGTCTCCGGATATATTCAGTTTAAATATATATCGTAATCAGCTATTGGAAGTTATATTGATTAAAAAGAACCGGAAAAATTGCTTTTCGGGACCTCGTGCTTCGTTCATACAAGATGTTTTATTTCTCTTTGTAGCTCAACAGTGGTTTTTTTTTTTTTTGTAACTTTTAAATAACAGATTTAAAAAAAATTCGAATTTTCTATATATCAGGGCTCGTAACACTTTTTACATGTGTCCCTAGGGGAAAAGGGACAAAAAATCTTAAAAAAAGGGACTTATAAAACTTAAATACTCATTAAATTTTAGGTCATCAATGTTAGAGACAAAATTATAGGAAAAACTCAGAGCAAAAAGAGTTTTAAATAAAAAAAATATATTTTATATGTAACAATATATGCTAGTCGCGCACTGGCAACTATCGGACATCCAACTGAAATATTAGTTGCTTGTAACTGAAAAATTCAAATTGTGTCTGCTCATTTAGAAATTATTGGGCATGTAACTATTGTGCGAAAATACTTTTTTAATATGTTTTCAATAATCTCACTTTTTTTTTTAATTTCAAAATTATGGTCCGAATTGAAATTTAGCAGGGATGCCACTTATTGCAGAAAAAGTCTATTTTACAAATAAAATGTAAATCGAACAGTATTTTTCTAATTACAATATGAGATAATGGGAATATATAAAATTACAATTTACACTTGAACCTGCTATTTATCATTCTTCTTCTAAACAAGGTATCCATTTACATTTTGTTTTTGATACAATGTATAAACAAGATCCGGTGGTTCTGGAAGGACAGAAATTTTTTACACATAGCCCTATATTCTACACCAATGTGATTAATTACATTTGTAAAGACAAAAACAGTAAGCCTGCTCCTAGTTTAACGATATTTCGAGAGTTGCAACACCCTATTAGCAGACCCAACATAAATACTAACATGAATGGTGATTTTTGTAATGGCGATTACAAAATAAATATAATTAATATTTGGTTAAATAGGAGAGGGAAAAAGGCCAGAAAAGTGTTATCATACGCACAAAGGGGAAAAAAATATTTTTCTAAAATAAGGGACCATATTCTGAAAAAAAAGGACTTTTAGGGAAAAAAGGGGCCTGCTGCGAGGCATGATATAGTTCTCGAACGTCTTTTGTTTCATTGTTCCAGAATTAGATTTCCTTACATTTTAACCTGGATAGTCAGACCTGGTTTATGGATATTCCACAAATTTGATTTTTTAAATTAAACGACACATATATACCTTCTTAATAAAAATAAATATATAATCAGATTATTTTTTTTTTAAAAATAGCTTACAATGAAAAACTAGCGTAACTTGGGGGTTACTTGACCAACACAAACCACAGCTCTCAAAAGAACTCCGTCATTCCTAACAAGCTTACCCCCCCCCCCCCCCCCCTTCCATAGCAGGACAAGATGTGAGCTGCTATTCGCACCTTTCTCAGAAAAACTAACTTTGTATTGCACGTGGCTTCCGTATGGAGGAACTAGTTTTCGCACACAATGCGCCTCTTTGGTCAACAGACAGCAGCAGGGCGGGTCCGCAATTGTCATGTCGTAGGAATGTAACACAGAATGCTCTCTATACAACATAATGAATAGGGGTTGGGAGACAGCAATAGACACGGGCTTTGGTTCAGGATCTCTCCATAAAGGAAAAACCCGGGAGCACTGCCTCGTAATTTTGAACAATGATCAGCTGACTAGTACAAGACCTGAGCAAACACCCTATGCACCTGACACAGTCGTGGGGACTTCGAGCCACGACAGATTAAACGTGCACAAATCCGCTATTTATTTAGGATGGACATTTTTTTGCGTATGAAAATGTGCGAAGCTGGCTACCCCCTGATCACGACCTCGCTGCGCAGTTGAAGTCGACATTTGCACTCACAACTCGCCAATTACGAAATTTACGACTTTACTATGGATACCCAGGGGTCCTTTAGAGCTAGGAAAACAGTATTTTATATTAATCCGATGATAATTGAGTAAGATTTTCGAATTTATTTAAAGAATAAATCGGACAGTTGCCAGTTTCATTCCTCCGCAAACATCAACCGTGTATAGGGGAATTGTGCACGTTAAATCTGCCATGATCCAAAGTTTTCATGTCTATGTTAGATGCAGGTGGTGCCAGCTCAGGTCTGTCCTCGTCATCTGAATATGTTAAAATTAAATCCCTTATTTCATAAACTAAGTGTACTTTTTTTCAAATTATCTGAAAACAAAGAAAAACATTATATCTTCTAAATTAACATTGATTTTTAAAATT
Organism: Troglohyphantes excavatus; assembly: GCA_963932185.1. Lineage (NCBI taxonomy): Eukaryota > Metazoa > Arthropoda > Arachnida > Araneae > Linyphiidae > Troglohyphantes > Troglohyphantes excavatus. The sequence continues at coordinate 63,819,357 of OZ010669.1, read as the reverse complement.
GATTTAATTTAGAAAATTTAGAATATTAGATAACATCTTCCCGATGTGGATGTAGCCTATAATTCAATTATAATATTTAGTCCTTACTTTAAAAAAAATCAAATACAAATAAGAGAAATTTTATTATTCCTTCCACACAGCGTAAACAAAAATAGTTTATCTGAATTCCCTACCGTACAATGTGATAAGATTAATTATACAAATACAGAAATCACATATTCACCTAATGTTTACCTTAAAAACCTCTTTCTTTTCCCGCTCGTATTAAACCTATCAACCAGGGATTCCTATTTTCCACCATTATGTTTTCTCGTCCTCTCCCCACCCCCCATACCATCTTACAGATTTTGTCCGGGGCCATCGTTGAACCGCTTTGTTCATTCCACTCGCAAGCCGTTTTCAATTGCCTCTGAAAACACACCTGGTGAAAGGCCGCAGTCGTACAAAAGAATGGTGGTTGTTTGTGCTTTTCTTTTCAGCTGGAAACCGGGTCTGTTAGCCATTGGTATTTACTAACAAAATAAAAAACACAACCACTTCACCGACACATTTTAGTTCCCCGGAATCCAGTCTAGAGTCAGGCATTATGAAAATTTAAATTGTCATTAGAGCCTTCTCAGAAAAACTCACATTGCCTAACACGTGGGCTCACTGTACAATCATACACAACTGCAAATAGTTTCCGCCAACAATAAGAGTTATAGGATTTTGGAATCAACCGATCCGATTTGACTTTAGGGCACACTGTACAGCTTAGCAATTATCAAGGGAAAGAATGTATAACATATGGAGAATTTGTATATGTGTAAGTTAATACTAACAGGATTACGAAAGATTCCCAATCTTATTTTATAATGAATTAAAACATTTAAAAAAAAATCTCCACAATTGGTTTTGTAAGTTAATAATCTTAATAATATAATTAATCTTACGATTTAACCCACATTTTGTATTTATAATCTGGGGCCTCCAGTTGTTCAATGCAAAAAGGCTTTCAGCTGGTAATCAGAGGATTACTAGTTCGAGCCCAAGCGTTGGACTTGACAAAGACAATTTAAAAAAAAGTAGGGACTTCCGATTGGAGGGTTGCCAGTTTCGCTACAAAAATGCTAGAAAGTCGTCCTGAATATCCAACAAATTATACTGGCGTGTATACGGGACTGGTGCAAGATAAATCTGATCTCAAAACAATGTCATGACACCTATTGAGGTCGCATGGGGTGCCATCTCAGGTTGTGTTCTCGTCATCTGACCATTCAAAAATACGAGGCATCGTTCCTGGGTCTTTCCTTCGAGATAGACCCCGAACCGTAGCCAATAGCCCAATGTGCAGCTCTAATGCGACGTGATCGCCAATAGCCCACTGTGCAGCTCTAGTGCGACGTTAATTAACCAAACCAAACCGTATATATAATCTCCCGGTTGTAAACTGACAAATTGGAAGCATACAAAAAAAGTTTTTTATATTTTACTCTCTCACATTTGATGCACATATTCGCTGACGAATCGATTTAGGGGATACAGCCTCTTTCCTAGAGGTCTTGATCCATGAAAGATATAACGTGCAATATCCCCTCATCACATGATAAGTTTCTAATAGTATTTGTCTGGGATAGAACAAGATTAACTTGGGCATTTCAGCATGCCCAATATAAATATTACAGTTGTAAATAAAAAATCGTAGAATAATTGCTGTATGTTTAAGTAATTTCTATAATAACTCAATGAATTTGAAAAAACTTATACAAATCAAATCTTTCTTATAATCAAATGATAGATTAAAATTAAAATTTTGTAATCGAGGATTTTTAAAACTTAAAAAAAAAAACACTGCTCCTGTAAATAACGCTTTGATATATTAAAAAATATTTCGAAAAGTTAATGAATTATTTTCAAAATATAAGTTTATTCTATAAGATTTGTCATAATTTAATTTTAATAAATTGTTTGTAATAAATTGTTTGCTACCAATTATTAATCAATCAATAACATTTATTATTTCCAGCAAAAATAAAATCAGTAAAAACTTTTCTAAAATAATAAATTTAATAAGTAATGAAATAATTTAAGTAAAATACTAAAATATTTTAATTGGATGTAATACTTTTAATTAGTACATATATAATTTAAATTTAATGTAAAAATTAAAACAGATGAAATTATTTAAATTACTTGACATATTTTAATTAGATCAAATAATTTTAATTAGTTGAAATAATTTTAATTAGATGAAATAGTTTGAATTAGATCAAATAATTTTATTTAAATGAAATAACTTATTTGAAATGTATTTTTAATACATATTTAATAAGCTGAAAAACTATTAGAATTTTGTATTAAAACTTTCAATGGTCACCATCCCAATTTAAATCCGAATAAAAGGATATAATTAAACCTTAATATTTTAATTCCTTAATTTTTCCGATAAATCAGAACCAAAAATATTTTCTTTCATAACTTTTCTCTTAAGTTTTTTAAAATAGCAATTATTATATTCAGTACATTAACACTTTCGTTCCTATTAATAATATCAACATTCCAGCTAAATATAAATTTGAATACTTAATAGAGGACAACATCTAAAATTAATTTAAAAAATCAATATTAAGTTTTTAAATCATCACTTTACGCTTCTCAAGTAGACAACTAAAAGATTGCCGTCTTCTACAAAAGTAAATAGAGTCCTTCCCCCAACAGGGGAAAGAACTTCCATATGTCTTTCAGCCCATCCCCCAATTAGTAAGCTATGGGAGGTCTGGGGGGAAGGAAAAAAGATAAGAGACGAGAATACTCGTCGGTGCCGCTCAGGGTGTAGAAAAGCTAGACGAGTATACTCGTCCTGTGCCGCTTTCCGTACAAAAAAGTTTCCGAGATATCTCGTCGTTGCCGCCAGGAGGGTTAATAGTTGAAATTCGAAAAAAAATATTTTTGCCTATACTTTCACTCCACCCTAATATATATATACTACAATATGTCCCGACGTTGCTCGTGGTCACTTTGCGCAGTAAGAGTTGCGTGATTTTTTTTTATGTAGCGTAGCTATCGCATATTATTCTCTTTTAGCGTAGCTATCGTAATATCATTCTCTGTGCACTGTGAAAAATAAACTTTATCATCAAAATCTAGATTTATTAAATTACTTTGAGCAGTTTTTTGAGATACCTAAACCTAGTTATTTTTTAATATTTATGTTTACGACTTTACATGCTATTGCGACTACTATTTAATAGGATTTTTAATTGTTGATGTTACTATTATTTATAAAAATTCCAAGAATAAAAAAATACGAATTTCTCTTGAATTTTTTTTTATTCATTTAATGACTATAAAATCCAGGGTTGAAAATGTTCCGCGGTTCCAAATTATTCCTCTTTTTTTGCTTTTTTAAAAGTCATTCTACTTGAAAAAAAGCTATCAACTTTGATATATATATATATACTAGCAATATGTCCCAGCGTTGCTCGTGGTCACTTTGCGCAGTAAGAGTTGCGTGATTTTTTTTTTTTGTAGCTTAGCTATCGCATATTATTCTCTTTTAGCGTAGCTATCGTAATATCATTCTCTGTGCACTGTGAAAAATAAACTTTATCATCAAAATCTAGATTTATTAAATTACTTTGAGCAGTTTTTTGAGATACCTAAACCTAGTTATTTTTAAAATTTTATTATGTTTACGACTTTACATGCTATTGCGACTTCTATTTAAACTGATGTTTTTTCTAAATTGTTTCTTTTGTAATATAAAAATTCCTAAAAATGAATGATTAAAAAAGCCTTTATGGGAATATTTGCCTTGTAAATATAATGCCGATAAAATCATGGATTCTGCAAAAATAAAATATTTGGCGATGTTACTGCCAATTAGTTTCGAAAACTTAACTTAAAGGTTTTACACTCATCGGTGCTTAACTGTGCGTCGAACGTACCACATTTATGTCAATCGTGCTATTTCTCCACGAGTTTTAGTGTTGGAATGTATGGCGTTAAAAGCGTAGCATAGTGTTTCGATTCCTATGCAGCTGATTTTAAATGTATTTCATGCCAACAATCGATTTAAGAATTTATAAAAGAAGTCAAGAGTTTCTTTGTCAGCGCGGAGCCCTACCCGAAGGCACCTGTCGCTCACCCCTAAGGACGGCCCTGTTCATTTTAAAAACCTTTAAAAGGCGGGTGGCCGATATTTCGACCAAAATCCCATGTTAAAATCAAACAGACGCCTTTTAAAGGTTTTAAACCATATGACGGATTCAAACGTGTATATCCGTTCCAGTATCAACAAGTTTTCCAATAGGGCAATTAATATAAAAGTTGATAAAAAATCACTTTTTTTAAAAATAATTTTCAAATTTAAAGCATTAGGAGGACTTTTGTAAACATTCTCTGCACTGCTAAAAATTATTACTGTCTTGCACCAAAATTTGGTACCCATTTAGCTGCAACCAACATATGGTGTGCTTAGTTTCACCATTTTACGGTGCTACCATGGTTTAGTGGTGAAACGTTGCGCCAAAACTCATAACGCTGCATAACACTCAAAATTCGAGTTTTTTTTGTATTGTATTTGTAGTCTTTTTGTACCGAAGCTGGCAACCCTCCTACAGCAAATGACAACTTGTCACCGATCGGGCTCGAATTAGGAATCCTATTATTCATAGCCGAACGCCTTTATCAACTGGGCCACGGTGACCCATGTTCGTCGTTGTCTTTCTCGGAGGTACTTGTTGATGAAGCGACAGCGAAAATTTCGGATGTAGTTAAAGAGGTTGAACCAATAATCGGTGAAACCTCCGTTTTTTTTTTATAAAGGATGGTTCAATCTAGATTCCACCATAATATGGCGTTGACCTTTGTTTTGCACCAAGGTATGGTACATCGTTGAACTGAAATTTTTAACAGTTTACTGATATAATTTAAAAAAAAATGTTTGTAAAAAAAAGGAACGTGTTGGAAATATAAATTAAACTTTCCTACAGTGAAAGCAACCTGCAAGTTCGAAATTTTGCTTATCTGTCAGAGGGAATAAAAAAAGCCCTTTTTCTATGTTTTATCTTTCCGATTATCTGACCAACATGTTCTCTGGAAAATCAAACGGGCCAGGAAATGGTAAACTTATGACATGCCACATTCAACCAACTAATCAAACTCATATTTTTAATTTTCCTCGAAAATGTCTGATTCATGCTTAACTCTTTATCTCCTATCCCAAAGTTTATATCCAGATCCACCCTTTCACATACCCAACATTTATCTTTCTTAAAACAATAATTTACCGGAAGGCAATCTTTCTTCGCAATTAAGGCCACGATGACAAACGCGTAACATCCAAAATTCGAATCCGTCGAAGATAGCACATTTCCTGTGTGGGATCATTAAAGTAAACACTTCAAAAAACCGCCGACAGGAAAGGGGTGGAAAAGTTTACTCTAACTCTGAGATTTTTTTTATTATTATTGCGAGACTATATTTCCAACAAAAGCTCTCTTCACTTCTCTTATCATTATCTTCGAACACCGCCGAGTGTGAATCTTTCACCGTCAACCTTTCAATTAATAATTTCCAGGAAAACCTCGGTTGGATGTTGGCTCATGCAAATCATCAGTTAGCACTCCGTTTGATCCTCGCCGCGCAGCTGGAAATATTCGTTGAAAAGGACTTTTTTTTTAGGGTCATATGATTCGGTATCTGGGGAAATTGAACAAATATTGGGTTTATTTATCTGTTTTTGAAGGTTTCGCTTCGTTAAGGCTATAGATCATGTCTTGACCCTTCTTTCCGTGAAGGGTTTGTTTATAATTTAATGTTATTGAGCTTCCGTTTTCCATATTAGTTTTTGTTACCATGCATTCTTGCTTTTTACTTGAATACGTTTTTCTTTTTCGCCAGTGGCGAATGATATTTTCCCGACTTACCATATCTGAAATGTAAGTTTTTATGTTATTTAATGCTTTATTACTCACATATACTGTTTAACCCATCAAACGGAATGCAATTTATATGGATTTCGGACAAAAATATGTTTTTCCCAATATATGTTAGATCTTAATATCGTAAAAAAATCAAATTAAAAAAAACTTCTTGATTTTTTTACAATATTTTATTCACCATTTAAATTTCATTTCATTTTTTGGGTTATCTTGCACAGTGAATATTGCATTTAGTGCAGAAACCAGAAAAGTGACATTAGATATGGATGTTGAGCGTGAATGCAAAATACATAAGTTTTTGAATACGTAAGTTTCCATTTTAAAAAAGACATGTACTCAAAAATTAGTAAAAATGAATAAAAAGGGCAGTTGTTGGCCTACGTATAGACTGCCTTCATAAATCACTTTAAAAAATATCCACAATTTCAACCGAGACTTACCGGGAATTGAACCCAGTTCATTCGAGGATGGAGCCTTATCTGTTAAACTACCAGGGCGATTTGAAGAAGTTATTAACACAAGGAATGTTAAAATGTGTGCCAAAAGAATGGGAAGCAAGGTGATTGTGTTCTAATAACTCAGTTTCCATTTACGCAAACAACATCAAATGATGTGGAAAACACATCTGCTGTACAGCTATTATTATAAGTTTGTCAGATCGCTTTGTTAAGATGTCTTAAACAGAAGCTGAGATGAGCAATATTAAATCACACTTCTCATTTTTGAGAAAGTACGTATACTTAAATTTGAGTACGTCATCGCTCATTTGCGATACTCATTTCTAATTACATTTTTTAGGGTGTGAAAATGTGAGTACGTTACAACCTTCACAAATTTAACATGCGTCAGTCCCGTATACACGAAAAATATTTTTTCGAGAACTCTGAGGAATGAAACTGGTCAGCACTCTCAAAGTCGAGGATTCGAACCCGCAACCTTCCAATACTAAATTAAGTACTCTATAACCTTCTGGCCATAAATATTGCGTAAAACAATCCATTCAAAGTTAGAAATTATTCTTATATATATAAACCTTTTCTCGATTGCGTTGAAAATTCCCCTACATATGCCATGCAAACTCACACAAAATCAATACCAATTTCGAGTTATGCCTCTTTAAATATCTCAGAAAAACTCTATGATAAAAAAGAATCACTTAAAAAACAATCAGATACCGTTATTTTTTATTGCCCCGACCAAATCCATAAACTTTTGGGATAACTTCGACACTTCGTCTGGCTGCAGGTCTGATGCGAAAATATATATATTTAAAAATCGTGAAAACCCTATCAAAACCATACACTTGCCTTGAAACGCCACAATAGTTTTATTCCAAACGGTTTATCCACTAACGTTATGTGAATATAAATTCATTTTCAGTTGCAGCTAACGTGGTAGGTTACCATGGCAACGGAGATGAAATGGGTGGAATTCGAGGAAGTTATCTCAGGAATTGAGTGTTTTCTGAACAATATGCTCTTTACTTAGAGAAGTTAAAACTTATAGTTATAGTATGGTTGACGATACCTTAGTGCACTTTTGTGGTAAGCGTATGTGTTTGTTTTCTAATGTATTTTAAATGTTTGTGCTTTTTAAATAAATTCCATAACATCAGATTCGATTCTCTTTTTAAAGGCATGAATAAGAATTGAAGAGTTTTTATGCAAATTGGGAATAAAGAATAAACCGATATGCCCTCGTGATTTTCTTCTGTGTCTGTTGCGTTTTTAATCTGATCTCTACTCTGTATGAAAAAAGTACTTAAAAACGAGTACCTGAACGTATACGGTGTTCTTTGAGTACAATTGCATCGTAAATGAGCGATGACGTACTCAAATTTAAATAAATGTACTTTCTTTCAAAAATGAGCAGTGTCATTTAATATTTATAATCTCAGTTTCTGTTCAAGCCATCTTAACAAAGCGACCAGACAAACTATAATTAGGTGTTCAGAAGATGGTTTTCCATATTATTTTACGTCGATTGTTTCAATGGGAGCTGAGTTATTACAACTCAATTATCTTACTTTCCATTCCTTAGGCACATCTTTTTAACATTTCTTCTGTTTACAACTTTTTCACGTCGCCCTGGTAGTTTACAGATAAGGCTCTGGACAGCGGTCCCTGAGGATCTGGGTTCGATTTCCGGTAAGTGTTGGTCGTAATTGTCGATATTTATTGAAATTGATTTATGGTGGCAGCCAATGTGGTCTAGCATCTACAGTCTTTTTATTAATTTTTGCGTGAATGTCTTTCTCAAAGTTGTGAAACTTAAATATTCTGAACCATGACAAGCATTGGATTGACTCAAAACTGAGTAAGTGTTACTTATTTTTTTATTTTTAGCAGTGTACCGTAACTGTAACCGCAGAAGCTAATGGAACAGTGTCCATTAGTTTCTGCGGGGTCCTGCGCAAAACTAACTACGAGGCTCTTTAGTTTGAAGTGTTAAAATGCTTCCCCTCATCCCCCAATCTCCTCCCCCCCCCCCGAAAAAAAATCCAATTTTATTTCTATTTTATACTGGCGAACCGAGATGCTTTCATGCAGAATCTTCGGAGAAATGCTCCACATCCCAAATGGTCAGTAAACATATATGGGTAGCCACAAAATTAAAAAAAATATATATATAATAGAATATTAAATAAATAGGAAATAATTTTACCCTTTTTTTAAACTAGGCTTCCATCAAACAGCGGACTGTGTATATAGTTTATAGTTTCAAAAATGTACAGTTAAAATATTTATGTATAGTTAAAAATACTTTTCTAAGAGCACGTAATTTATGCAAAATGAAATAATAGCAGTTTAATTTATTAATTATTTAAAAACAATGCATGAGCTTTATTACATTTACTATTGTAAGGTTTGCTTCAATTAAATTTTTGGAGTACTGTAACACAGAGTGTTGGAGTGGAATGAGGTTGGTGAGCAAAATGATTTATAACCTGAATTATAAGCAAAAGATCAGAATTCCTATTAGCATACTTTTAAATAGATTGTTATCTAACACAATTGTGCAGCCTATGTGGAATATTATAATATAATATTATTTTAATATAAATATCATAATAATTACCTTACTCAGTTAACTTAAAATATTCAACTTTTTCAACTGGAAGAAGACACGTGCTATACCTAAACCACAACACTTTTAGCTTTAACTTTTCCTTACAGAAAGCGATGAAAAAACAGGCATATCATTGGACAGCAGGGTTTGCAACCCTCACAAAAAAATATATTACTGTGTTCTTTCACTAAATATTCCGCATTTTCTCAATCGTGAAGCTGTAATCAGCCTGTGGAATAAAGTTATCCTACAAGGAGTAAAGTTACCGCCGTTGACGGTATCATAAAAATAAATATAACGTAAAAATATAAATATTATAAAACTATAAATATGATAATCAATTCAAATTAATAGAAATATCATAATCAATACAAATTAATAGAAATATCATAATCAATTAATAGAAATATCATAATCAATTAATAGAAATATCATAATCAATTAATAGAAATATCATAATCAATTAATAGAAATATCATAATCAATTAATAGAAATATCATAATCAATACAAATTAACAGAAATATCATAATCAATTAATAGAAATATCATAATCAATACAAATTAACAGAAATATCATAATCTATAGAAATGATTATGATATTCTACAAATAAATAGAAATATCATTATCAATATAAATGATTATGATATTCTACAAATAAATAGAAATATCAGGATCTATACAAATTAAGAGAAGTATCATAATCTATAGAAATTAAATGGAATATCATAATCAATACAAATTAACAGAAATATCATAATCAATACAAATTAAGAGAAATATCATAATCAATACAAATTAAGAGAAATATCATAATCAATACAAATTAACAGAAATATCATAATCTATAGAAATGATTATGATATTCTACAAATTAATAGAAATATCATAATCAATATAAATGATTATGATATTCTACAAATAAATAGAAATATCAGGATCTATACAAATTAAGAGAAGTATCATAATCTATAGAAATTAAATGGAATATCATAATCAATACAAATTAACAGAAATATCATAATCAATACAAATTAACAGAAATATCATAATCTATAGAAATGATTATGATATTCTACAAATTAATAGAAATATCATAATCAATATAAATGATTATGATATTCTACAAATAAATAGAAATATCAGGATCTATACAAATTAAGAGAAGTATCATAATCTATAGAAATTAAATGGAATATCATAATCAATACAAATTAACAGAAATATCATAATCAATACAAATTAACAGAAATATCATAATCTATAGAAATGATTATGATATTCTACAAATTAATAGAAATATCATAATCAATATAAATGATTATGATATTCTACAAATAAATAGAAATATCAGGATCTATACAAATTAAGAGAAGTATCATAATCTATAGAAATTAAATGGAATATCATAATCAATACAAATTAACAGAAATATCATAATCAATACAAATTAACAGAAATATCATAATCTATAGAAATGATTATGATATTCTACAAATTAATAGAAATATCATAATCAATATAAATGATTATGATATTCTACAAATAAATAGAAATATCAGGATCTATACAAATTAAGAGAAGTATCATAATCTATAGAAATTAAATGGAATATCATAATCAATACAAATTAATAGAAATACCATAATCAATACAAATTAATAAAAATATCATAAACTATAGAAATGATTATGATATTCTACAAATTAATAGAAATATCATAATCAATACAAATAAATAGAAATATTATAATCTAGAGAAATTAATAGAAATAACATAATTAATAGAAATATCATAATCAATATAAATATCATAATCAATACAAATTAATAGAAATATCATAATAAATACACATTTATAAAAATATCATAACCAATAGAAATATCAAATCAATAAACTTATTATAAACATTTTGGACAAGGCAAGTGTTAAAATTGCCTCCCTCATTTTCAAAATATTTAAATTTTTCTTTTGTTGAAAAACACAAGTTGGAAAACACAACTACTCCTTTGCAGCGGTTATATAATAAATAATATAGGTATTGATAGTACAGTATATCAATGGAAAACAACGGATTTCGAATATACAATGCATTTGGGTAAGACAGTAATCGGAAATACCGATAATATATTATTTGAATTCTTATAGGAAACAATCTGGTATTGAAAGATATTTTTATTTTACTGAATTCCCATTCGTATTGGGATAGTAAATTTTATGCTTTCTCAGATTTTAGCAATTGAATCGTTTATTTCAGCAACCAGATGAGGGTACTTTTTCAAATTTTCTGGAAACAAGGAAAAATATTCTATCTTCGATATTAATATAGATTTCGGCTGAAAAATCTTAAAGTATTACTTAAATAACATCTTCTCGAAGTGGATGTTGCCTGCAATTAAGTTATAATATTTAATCCTCACTTTAATATTTTTTGAATTTTGGAGTTAGATGGTTTCTGCAATGAAATATGTTTTTAATATAAAAACGCCCATTTTGAAAGTTAATTTGGCAGTTGATAAGATTGTGCTCAAATTTGTATTTTGCCATAGAACATTCAGATTCCGTAAAAAAAATATATTTTTTTATTTCAGAAACCCGTCAGAATTCTACACTGTAAAAAAAAGGTACTTGAAAATGAGTAAATGAAAGTACTCGTTTTCCCTTTGAGTACAATTTCATCGTAAATGAGCGATAACGGACTCAAATTTAAGTAATCGTACTTTCGAAAAAATGAGCAGTATGTATGTATGTATGTATGTGTGTGTGTGTGTGTATGTATGTATGTATGTATGTATGTATGTATGTATGTATGTATGTATGTATGTATGTATGTATGTATGTATGTATGTATGTATGTATGTATGTATGTTTGTTTGTTTGTATGTATGTATGTATGTATGTATGTATGTATGTATGTTTGTTTGTTTGTTTGTTTGTTTGTTTGTTTGTATGTATGTTACATAAAGAAATATTTCCAAGAGTTTTCTAGAACGTGCCTTTTGTAGATAAGAGTAGTAGGGCGTGGTTTCGAGTCCGCAGTCAAATTTCTTTTCAATGCCTTGACTGCTGGTCACCCAGCATCGTGGGGACAAGCATCTAGTAGCATTAAAAAAAACTCCCCAAAATCATTTTTAAAAATCAGTTAGGATACAGTATGCTGCAATTGGCTATGGTTTCCAATGCGCGAAAACCGGTTTGAACCGGTTTGGAAAAAAACACACCTTTAGCTTTATAGGAAACCTTTTGCTATGACAAGATTAACAGAACAGAAACAGAATCCTACGCATTTATTTATTTTGTATGATTTAAAAGAACAATATTCTTTTAGATCGCTTTCTTTTATTTATTTTTTATTTAAAAGGTGTACGTGATCGGTATACTGTTGAGTTGTGGCTTTTTAGTTAAAAACGTGTATTCCAGAATCCCACAAATGAATTCGAAATTCAAAGAGATTTCAAAATAACACTAAACAAATATTCATAAAATAATTCCATTTATTTGAACACGAAACATACTGTTTTATCTTTCAAATGAAGACATTCAATATATATATTTTTATTTATGTTTATTATTTTAAATTCTAAACCACTCGTGTTTGAAATAAATTTATAACGATTACAGTTTTATTTTTGCATTTGCATTTTTATTCCTTTTCAATGGTGAATATATATATATATATATATATATATATATATATATATATATATATATATATATATATATATATATATATATATATTTTAAATAGGGAAAGTTTTATATTTCAATTTCTAGTCAAAACATTTCTTAAATTTATCGCCATGTTTGGTTTATAAACCTTTTAGTGGTATTTTCCAGGTTTGGGTTTAATTGGAAAAGCGACAAGGGAATACCGCAAACAATTTTCGTAAATTATAATTTCTTCACTTCGCTATTGTGGTGCAACGGATATGGCACTGAACTTAGGTGCCGACGAATTCAGGTAGACGGATTGGAATGTTTTTAAAATAAACGTTAATAAAATGTTTTTTAAAAGAAACAGTATTGAAATATTTTTAAAGAAACGTTATAGAAATGTTTTTTTAAAAGAAACATTCAAGAAATATTAAAAAAAACATATATTTTTTAAAAGAAAAGTTAAAGAAGAAAATTGTTCTTAAAGAATATTTATAGGAATGATTTAAAATAAACTTTAAAGAAATGTTTTATAAAAGAAACAATATATAAATGTTTTTTTTTAAGAAACAGTATATAAATATATTTAAAAAAACAGTATAGAAATGTTTTTTAAAAAGCACATTAAAGAAATATTAAAAAAATATGTTTTTTTAAAAGAAACGTTAAAGAAATAATTTTTTAAAAGAAACATTAAAGAAATGTTTTTTGAAAGAAACGCGATAGAAATGATTTTAAAAGGTATATAAATTAATTATTTTTAAAAAGAAGCATTAAAGAATGCCATTTTTTAAAAGCATGTTTATAGGAATATTTAAAAAAAAAACGTTACAGAAATGTTTATTAAAAGAAACAATACAGAAATATTTTTTAAGAGAAACATCACAGAAATAATTTAAAGAAACAGTATAGAAATGTTTTTTAAAAAAAATCATCAAAGTAATATTTAAAAACCATACGCTGTTTAAAAGAAACGTTAAATAATTTTTTTAAGAAAGGAACGTTATAAAAATGTTTTTAATAGGTATATAAATGAATTTTTTTTTTAAAAGAAGCATTAAAGTATGATTTTTTTAAAAAAAATATTTAATGGAATGTTTTTAAAATAAACGTTAAAGAAATATTTTTTAAAAGAAAAAATATAGAAATGTTTTTTAAGAGAAACAGTACAAAATATTTTTAAAAAGACATTATAATTTTTTTTTAATAAAAATTTTAAAGAAATATTTAAAAAAAAAATCTTTTTAAAAGAAACGTTAAAGAAATGTTTTTTTAAAGAAACGTTATAGAAATGTTTTTAAAAGGTATATAATAGAAATGTTTTTTAAAAGAAACATTAAAGAATTAAATTTTTTTTTAAATAAAGGTTAAAAATGGTTTTTAAAAGAAACAATATAGAAATGTTTTATAAAAGAAACAGTACAGAAATATTTTAAAGGAACAGTACAGAAATATTTTAAAGAAACAGTAAAGAAATGTATTTTTTTTAAAGAAACGTTAATGAGATATTAAAAAAAATCCCATTTTTAAAAGAAACATTAACATTTTTTAAAAAAGAAACGTTAAAGAATTAAAAAAAAAAATGCTATAGAAATGTTTTTAAAAGGAATATAAATGAATTGTTTTTTAAAAGAAACGTTAAAGAAATAATTTTTTTATTCCTTCTCTTTTATTTTTTAGAAGGCAAAATAACTGATCTTATTTTTCAAACATCTCCGGGTGTAACTTCGAATGTTAGCTTTCCCGCTGTAGCGGAATTGTCAGAAAGAGTTATTTCACCAAGACAATTTTTGACATCCAACTGTCAGTTGTTTAAAACAATAAACATGTATTCTATTGTTGTCAATGTATGATTTTATAACAATATAAACTTGTAACAATATATTCTTTTTTTTAAATGGCCATTCTATATCTGTCTATATCTGTCTCTACGCATATAGTCCATGGACCCCTAGCTGAATAAAAAAAATTGGACCTTCTGTTTTATCATATGCTCACTCTACATACGTTCAATGTTGTTTGAACATAAAATAAATGAAGAGAAGAAACAATTCTAAAATTAATTTTATAATTTCCTTTAATTTTACACAGCTTTTGCTAATAATATAAACACATATTTACCCAACAATTGGATATAAAAGATAACACTTCAATCAGAAGTTTAATCACTTTTAGTCCGTCACTTGTGCGACACCAAACCAATAAAGTAGTCCGTACAAATAGGCCATAGTCTATCGTTTGAGAATAAGCAAGAAAAGACGGTGTTGCTCAAGGATAGTGAAGACTATATATATATATAAGGTGTGCTTGTACTCGCGCTGTCTGATGGAAGGCGTGGAAAGCAACTATTTGACGCCATAGTCACGCCTACCTTCGTTTCCTGTGGGCGTGTCTAATGCTCTCGTTTTTACAGTCGTTTTAGAGTCAATAGAGCAAATTTAATTTACCAATAATTCTTGTTTGTAACTAAAATCATATATTTATTTAAAAGAAAACAGTTAAAATTTGCTTCAAAAAACAATTTGAATCGATTTTCAGAGTAGTTTAAGTTATTAAAATATCTCGATGTTAATTGCAGCAATTTGAACCAATGGTTCGTGACGTGCTGCCATCTATTCGTTTTTTTCTGAACTATTTAAAAATGATATTCGCTATTTTAATTTAGAATGTGCTGAATTTTAAGAGTTTAAATTATATTTTAAGGATTGCATTTAGTATGAAAAATTGCTAAAGAGTTGCTTAATAAATTAAGCGTATTAAAAATATATTAGCTGCCACGAGAGCATGTCCATGAATTTTGAAAGAGTAAAATGAGTTTAGGAACCATCAGGTCAATGCATTTGTATTGGAAATATTAAATGAGTTACAATTTCAATCAAGTAAAATACGGGGACATAACAAAACAAGGAGAGATGATTAGTGAAGCTACCTGAACACAACTATTTACAGATTTTTTTTTTATTTTTTTTGCTAATTAAAAATTAAATCACCAGTTGTTACCCAACCGGGGATCGAACCTAAGTAGCAATGCTTGAAACACACAGCCAATGAGAATGATTAAAAACCCAGAGTAAGGCGGAGCCAAAATGACGTCAAATAGTTGCCTTCCTTGCCCACTTTCAAAAAGCGAAATACGAGCGCACCTTCTATATATAGTCTTCACTATCCTTGGGTGTTGCTGTCATACCGGTAATTAAATAACCTTTGTTTCAATTGTCTCCGGGCAAAATACGTTGGACTTGCGCCTGGGAAAGTTGTCTGGTCTTGATGATAAGGTTTGATAGCTGCTCGCTAGAAACAAGAGATGTCCAAATCAATCCGCTTCTGAGACCTGAGAGTTGGTTCTTCAACTGCGATGTGCCATTCTTAAAGAAAAAACACCGTGTTCGGTCTTCTGGGAAATTAGCATTATTATGTGGTAAGATTGACAGAAAGCGAACATAATCGAATCTTTAGCATCGCTTTCTTCTGTAAATTAGATTCTTCTTGAGATTGCTTCTTTTCCTTTTTGTTGTGACGTCTATGCATTAGGTGTGGGGTATATCGTCGCATAGAGTCGTACACTTAAAGGCGACACCCGGTAAATAGTTATAATTCCATGGGGTTAAATGGCATACAATCGTACAGAGGAAGGTGAGACGTTTCAAGCAGGTTAGCTTTTAACCCATTTCTCTAGCCACGTAGGAGAGAGTTTCAAACAACTATAGTGTACGATTCAGCCCCTTAACTCTACATGGAATGTAGAGGATAAGTTATATACCGTTCTATATAGGGAGATGTCCAGATTCAACCGTGTTCGACATTTATCCTAAAAAAAAAAAATTGTTAAGGAAACATTATAAAAAGAAATTTTACATAAATTCAAAAATAAATTTTATAAAAATGTTGTTTTTAAAAATCATTGCATTAAATGTTTTTTTAAATGTTTCTTAATGTTGTAAATGTTTTGTTTTAAAGGAAATATTATAATTTTTTTTAATATGTTTGACTTCTGAAAGACTTAAGAACTTACTTGGACTTAAAGAAACCTTATACAAATGTTTAAAAAAATATGTATTTTAAAAGAAGCATTATATAAAAGTTTTTTTTTTTTAAATATTATATAAATGATTTTTTTAAAAAAGAAACGTAAAATAAATGTTTTTTAAAAGAAACATTATAAAATGATTTAAAAAAAAAATGTTAAAGAAAAGCTTTTTTAAAAAAAAACGTCATAGATTGTAAAAAAAAAAAATATTGAAATGTTTAAAAAAATTTTTTTAAAGAAATGTTTTAAAAAATTTCTTTAAAGAAATGTTTTAAAAATTTTCTTTAAAGAAATGTTTTAAAAAGAAACAATATAGAAAGGTTTTTTAAATGAAACTTTATAGAAATATTTGTATAGAATTATTTAATATCAATTTGCTGTTTATTATAACTTTTTTTTAAAATCGGCGCCAAAATTAAATATTTTTTGTAAATTTTTTATTAAAAAATTCAATTTCTTCAACTTGTTCATAAAATTAAAACAAAAATTTTACTTTTTAGCGCATTTTCCTTAAATTTTTTTTTTTTTTTTTTAAAGATTATTTTATTTTTCCTATTTTAGTTTTTAATTTAGCAGGTGGCAACGCACTCTGCTATTATTCTCCAAGAAATTCAAGTAACATCTTGTGCTCACATTTTGTCTAAACAATGTATATTGTAAAAGAATCCCTATTATCCCAATGTTAAGTAAACGAAATGTCAATCAATGATGTACTTCTATCAAACAATGTAAATATTTTGAAATTAGAGATACTCTTAAAAAAAAGAGTCATTTTAATCGATATTTCCGAATATATAACAGCCGGATAACCGATTATTTTTTGCATTTTTTGCCTAAGTGAATTTTTCGCTATCCACACATCAATAATTTTCCAAATCAGACAATATTTTTTCAAATGGCCCGGTTAATTCAGAATTCCAGTTAGTTAAATGTCTCGGATAACCGGATATTTTTTTAAAGGTCCCAAGGGAGACATTTTCTATTCTACAAAACATAATTTTTCACCTATCTGATTTAAAAAAGAAATCTTGCGCGAATATATATAAAAATATTTAAAAAATACATAACAGTCGAATTGATAACCTCTCACCTTATGGCGCGCTTTGGCGGTTTTAATTTAAAGTCTTGGCGGTTTTATTTTGAAGTTTTTGTTAGCGCGCTTTTCCGTCGGTTAAAAAATAGGAACCAAGAAAATATCATATCAATTTTCAAATTATACTATTTTAAAATTAATTATATAATCAAATGATAGCAAGTGTTATATGATTAGAATGGTAGGGTAAAATACAATGAAAAAATGATTTTGATGACTCCAACACTGCAGGAGCCATATACGTGTAAAAGCAATCTGCAAAAAATGCAAAAAGTAACAGTACATTTGTGAGATTTTAAAATAAATAAATCAGGTGAAACATTTTCCAAGTTTTATTTCCTTTATTATAAATAATTTGGCACTGTTAGGGATAAAAATTTTTTTGTTGATTTTGAATTGCCGTTCTTGAAAATGTAGGAAACAGCACATAAGAACTTACTTAACAATTTATAAACAAAAAGTAAATTGGACGTTTCTAAACCAAATGTAGTTGAGTTTTATTCTACACAAGCAAAAAATACCCTTTCTTCAAACGGGATTAATTAAAAATTAAAACCGTAAACGTAAACAGGTCGATTTCCTAATTAAATAGAAAAAAAGTTATAAATATGAATTTAATATTTCATTGAAAAACTCGGGGGGTAATGGAAAATCTACACTGTAAAAAAAAATTTCTTAAAAATGAGTACCTGAACCTATTCGTTTTTCTTTGAGTACAGTTGTAACGTAGATGAGCTAAGACGTACTCAAATTTATATAATCGCACTTTCTCAAAATAATTGAGTAGTGTGGTTTAATATTGCTAATCTCAACTTCTGCTGAAGTTGCTTAGCAAAGCAACCTGACCAACTTAAAATAATTGTTTAGAAAATGGTTTTCTACATTATTTGATGTCAATTGCTTAAATAGAAACTGAGTTATTAGAACTCAATTATCTTACTTCTCATTATTTTCCCACTCCTTTTTAACATTTCTTCTGTTTATAACTTCTTCAAGTCGTCCTGGTAGTTTAATGGATAAGGCTCTGGACTGTGGTGAGGATCTGGGTTCAATTCCCGGTAAGTCCTGGTTGCAATTGTCCATAATAATTGAAAAGGATTTATGAAGGCATCCTACGCAGGCTGGCATTTGCTATTTTTACTCATTGTACTCTTTTTTCAGTACACGTCTTTTTCAAATTTGAGACTAATGTATTCGGAGCCACAATAAACATTGAATGTATTCAAAAATGGGTACATTTTACTTATTTTTGAATACTTATTTCTAATAGTGTATGGAATGGAACCTACATGCGTTCACCCTAGGTCATTAAAAAAATTTCAAAACGGGTGTACTGTACACGTAAAAAGTTATGACCATACAAAATAGAAGAAAATTCTTGCAAAAGAAATCGGAAAGAAATTTTTGTTGTATAGAGCAAAATTCACTTAGGCAAAATCTGCAAAACAATAATCCGTTATCCGGCTGTTATATATCCGGAAATGTCAATTATCCTGAGTTTTTTAAACAATTTATCCGATTTCAAATCGTTTTCATTGTTTAACAGACGTTGTAGAACAATGACATTTCGTTTACCCAGCATTTATTGGCATGGATAGGAATTGTTTTACGATATAAATTGTTGAAACAAAATGTAAGCAGAAGTTGTTACTTGAATTTCTTGTCGAATAATACAAGGGTACAAAGCCCTCTGCTAAAATTTAAAAAATATAATAAACCTCCTAAAAAAAGAAAAGAAAATCGACTTTAAGAAAAATGCTCTAAAAAGTAAAAAAATATTTTTAATTTTGCGAACGCATTGAAAAAATTGAATTATTTAATGTGAATTTTATACTTATTACTACTTTTTAAAGTTGGTGACAATTTACAAAAATCATACATAAAGTTTGGCGCCGATTTCAAAAAGTTGTAATAAGTATAAAATTGACATTAAATAATTCAATATTTTCAATGCGTTCGTAAAATGAAAAATTATTTTTTACTTTATATCGCATTTTTCTTAAAGTCGGTTTTACTTTTTTTTTAAGAAAGATTATTTTATAATTGTCAAATAAATGAAAAAGCCCCAATGAATTATCACTAAAAAAATGTAAACTCAATTAAAAAGATATGGAATAAATCTTAACCCAGAGCCTTAAAAAGCATAAAGTACACAAGTAGGGATTTAATTTTTCTATAATATTACATGGCTTTTAATTTGCTTTTAGTGATATGAGGTGACATTTGAGGTAGTTCACTTAAAAATAAATCCCTTTATTCAAAACTATTTGTGCGTTGATGATTTCTAAAAGAAGCACGAAAAATCCACAATTTGAAGAATCTCTTCGAGTTGTGATCGTTTATTGTGCTTTTAGGATGCTTTTTGCCGGAAAATTAGAACACGTGCATAAAAACTAGCTGGAAGGCTTAATAAAATCTTATGAAATAATATTGAGCTTTGCAATGAATTAAAAATATCCTTGAAAAAGTGAATTTTCAACTTTAATATTTTACTTAGAGTTTTTGAAAGGAATTGTTATTTTTTTTTCTGGAAATAAAATTTAAGAATTTTCTAAATCTCATAAAATATTTTTAATTGAAATGGTCTTATGTCTGTTGTTGGTCATTAAAGTAGATTGCTTATTTTTCTTTAATAAATTACTGATATTGAAATTACGATGCAGCAAAAAATATGTCGTGTATAAAATTCCAATCTGTGTTTTGGTTAGGTTACAATGGCTAAAAGCACAATCGTTGTATGTCAATTTTCAGCAAAAATGAGATTTTGGTATCAACGAAAAAGTGGAGTCTTGTCCTTTCCTTTTGCTAAAATATTGTATGTCCATTCCAAATAATAAATTGTGGTGCGTGCAAAAAAAAAAAAATTCCCCATATTTGCTACCAAATTCGATTTTTTTTTTTTTTTTTTGCGTTTTCGAAATCTTTCAAAAGTGGAAATACAACGATTGTGGTTTTAGCTATCGATATGTAAACGAACGTAATTCATTGTCAAATATATTTCAAACGAACGTGTTTCAGGGACAAGTTGGTGTTCACAAAACTAAATAATACAATTAAAAATTTTTTGGTAGAAATCATAATTTTTGTATTGCATTAAATTAAAAAAAAAACTTTATCAGAGATAGAATAAACAAAAGTCAAAGTTTAATTAACATTTAAGTTTGAGATACGAACGATAAAAGCAGCCGTGTATTTTCAAAACACGATAGATCCAATTTTTTTTGCAAACCTATTTTTTTTAATTTATTTATTTAAATCTACAAGATCTCAATCGTTTTTTTGGCGTTTCCTGTAAACCCTATAAAAATGGATCTGTCTGCTTTTGAAACTAGACGGTCCACTTCATTGTGAAATTTGTATGGAGATGAAAAGATTAAAAACATATTTTACTTATGTATTAACATATTTTACTCTCTAAGAAATCGTAACAAATTTTTTCCCGTCTCATAACATTTAAAATAACCCTCTGACCAGGTAGAGAAGAGAAAGAGTACAATTGATTGCAAAGTTGTTTATATATATATATATATATATATATATATATATATATATATATATATATATATATATATATATATATATATATATATATATATATATATATATATATATATATATATATATATATATATATATATATATATATATATATATATATATATATATATATATATATATATATATATATATATATATATATATATAAACTCCAACCGTTTACGATAGTTTTTATTCTTTGGCAACAAATTTCAATTCTGGGTTTATTTCTATTATATTGTACATACAGACTTTTCATTTCTGCTGATGAAGGGAGATGTATCTCCCGAAAAATGCCTAGATCTCATGGATTTTTATTGCGTATTTTAAAGTTGTATTTGTATTTTTATAAATCTTATTATCTTCCCCCTTTTTTTTGTTTTAGCATTTTGCGATCATCAGGGCTATTTTCGTTAAATTTTGCAATTTTTTCTTCATGTAATTATGTGTCTTTGAGAAACAATAATCCCCAAATTTTTTTTACGGAAATAATTTCTTCTGAGTTCTTTTCTGTGTCAACAACTCATTCAACTTCGGTTCTTACAAGTGTAATGCCGCAGTCCGTAACGAGCTTTTTTGTCTCCATCGCTAACGCGCCCGACTTCAGACTAAGAGATCTCTGGTTAGAGTCGTGACGTCGGTTTTTAATTGTAATCGTCCTCATTTTTAACGAAATAAAATTCGTGAAAAAAAAAACGACGAAACAAATTTTCATTGTTCGAGGAAATATTTAATCGGAGAACTTTGCAGATAACTGTTTCGTCAAAATGAATACATTTTCTTCAAAAATAAGCATCTATTTTTAACGACGAAACAAATTTTCATAGTTTGATGAAATATTTAATCGGAGAACTTTGCAGATAACTGTTTCGTCAAAATGAATAAATTTTCTTCAAAAATAAGCATCTATTTTTAACGACGAAACAAATTTTCATAGTTTGATGAAATATTTAATCGGAGTACTTTGCAGATAACTATTTCGTCAAAATGAATAAATGCTCTTAAAAATAAGCATCTATTTTTAACGACGAAACACACTTTCATAGTTTGATGAAATATTTAATCGAAGTACTTTGCAGATAACTATTTCGTCAAAATGAATAAATTTTCTTCAAAAATAAGCATCTATTTTTAACGACGAAACAAATTTTCATATTTTGACAAAATATTTCATCGGTGTACTCTGCAGATAACTATTTCGTCAAAATGAATAAATGTTCTTAAAAAATAAGCATATATTTTTAACGACGACACATATGTTCATAGTTTAACGAAATATTTCATCGGAGTACTTTGCAGGTAACTATTTCTTCAAAATAAATAAATGTTCTTAAAAAATAAGCATCTATTTTTAACGACGAAACAAATTTTCATAGTTTGACTAAATATTTAATCGGAGTACTTTGCAGATAACTATTTCGTCAAAAATGAATAAATGTACTTAAAAAATAAGCAACTATTTTTAACGACGAAACATTGCAGATAACTATTTCGTCAAAATTAATAAATGTTCTTAAAAAATAAGCATCTATTTTTAACGACGGAACAAATTTTCATAGTTTGACTAAATATTTAATCGAAGTACTTTGCAGATAACTATTTCGTCAAAATAAATAAATTTTCTTCAAAAATAAGCATATATTTTTAACAGTGATCCCATTCCACATATTTTCTAAAAGTTTTTAAATAATTGTATTAAAAAAATCTCTGTTTTAATCTGTACGCAACCCTTTTTTTTTCAACACAAATATTTTTTAAAAAAGTTCTGCATTTGATCAAATTAAAATAAATTCTTCTAAAAATTCCCAGACAAACATATATACTACACACTACAATCCAATCTCTTCACCAAAATCTAGTTAAAAATCCATTCAAAACCTAAAAATCCCATCTAAAACAGACAATACCCTGCGCAAGCGAATCAATTCCCTAAAATCTCAAAATAACTTCCTCAAAAGGAACTGAAAAACACGCGAAAAATAAGCAATGGAAGCCATCTTTTCCGAAACTCCAGAATTGATCAAAACACCCTTTCTTCCCGCGTTACCCATGTTATTTCTTTATCTCCCAATCTTCTAACGAGTGTGTTTATGACGCAGTTGCTGATTGACAGCGAGGTTCCGAGAATTCTTCGGGCACCTGATTATTTTCTTTAAAATACACGACCCCGAAATAATTTGAGATGGATGTCGGAGTATATATTAAATTGATGCTATAGAAGAGAGATATCGGAAATGTATAGCGTGGGTTTTATTTGTTTGGTTTAGGTTAAAAGGATCGAAGGTGACAAAGAATGTATTAGCGGTATGTGGAGAATTTGGGGGGAAATATTGTGGGAGGTATATGTGCTGTTTCTATATAAAAAAAATTGTGTTTCAAAATTTGTAATTGGATTATAGAAAAAACGCATTTTATGCAATATACTGAATATAGCTGTGTTATTGGTATTTTTTTTATGAAAGGGCATTTAATAGGAAAGAACATTTAATAGGGTGGGACAAGAAAATATATTAATATTTTAAAAGTACACGTGGGTTAGTGAATTTTTATTAAAAAACTGGTCTGTAATATTAAACAATTTTTTTAGATTACTTCCATTTTTTTTATGTAAGAAGAAATTAGAATTTTCTATTTTAACTGTGTACGATATGTTTTTTTAAATTATTGTATTGATTGGATATAACTGCGGAATTCAGCTGAATTTGTGCATCTTTTTTAATGTAGTATTTAGGAGATCAATTCCATATAATCTTATATTTTGACCGACTGCACAGCGCGCTAACCAAAACATTAAAATAAACCCGCCAGAAACTTTAACTTAAAACCGTCAAATCGCGCGCCAAGGAAGAGGTTATCAACTTGACTCTTATGTATTTGTTTTGTTATATATATATATATATAAAAACATGGTTTCTTACTTTTGATTGATTCTTTAGTACAAATTCTACACTGAGTTTGGGTTACAATAAATAATAAGGGATCTGTCCGCCAAGGCGACACAATTAATGTCGCCAAATATGATTTCAGTTCAAATTGGCAAACCTCCAAAATACTTGTGTAATATATTTTACAAGCATGTGAAATTCGAATCCAAATCGTAATTTCGTAAGCTTTCTAATCGCCATTTTGTGAATAGTTATTTCGCTAATTTAACTATTCGCTTTTTCTTATATTTAGTAATAGTATCGATAAAGTTATAAACCATCGCAGAACTGACTTCAGGTAAGTATTCCATTCTGCGTTTCTCATTGGCTTAACCAACAGCAAGTATAGCTCCACCCACTTCTTTACATGGAATGGATATCACGGAGATGGCAATGGAAACCCTAGGCCTTCCATGTCAAACTTGTTGATAAAAATTTATTAGTGTCTCTCTTTTATCTTTTTTCAGAGTTTACTGTAATTTATCTTAAAATCAGGCCTTCAGTGGCCCTGTGAATAAAGGCGTTTAGCTAGTAATCAGAAGATTGCTAGTTCGACTAAGAGCGATGGACTTGACAAAGAAAAGTAAGAAAGTAGTGATCTTGCGATCGGAGGGTTGCCAGCTTCGCTATAAAATAATAGTATCGATAAAGTTATAAACCATTGCAGAACTGACTTCAGGTAAGTATTCCATTCTGCGTTTTGTATCGCAGTTTGACCAGAACGGCCCAGAACATCCAACAAATTATACTGGCGTGTATACGGGACTGGTGCACGATAAATCTGATCGGGGTCCAATGTCCTGGCGCCTATTGAGGTTGCGTCGGGTGTAGTTCAGGTGTTGTCCTCGTCATCTAAACCTGGTTCGAAAATACAAGGCGTCGTTCCCCGGTTTTTTCTTCGAGATAGGCCCCGCCGCCAATAGCCCACTATGCAGCTCTAGTGCGACGTGATTAACCAAACCAAACCCTCTTAAAATAATCTTAAAACGCGTTACCATTATTTTAATTTTTAAATAAAAATGCCGTTTTCGGAAGCACAACCACTTTAATTTTGATTAATTGTCATAGGAAGAGAACCACACAGAACTGACGTTAGTATTATCACTGAGCTAAAATAACATACACTGGAGTGAGGGCTAAGCGCGTGTACCTTTTCACCGTTTTGAGCCAAGGTAGAAAAAATAGTCCTCATGTATAGGTTTGTGTAGATTTAAAAACATGTATGGCTTCCTAAAGTACATTAAATGGTGCACATTACATGTTTTTCCATACTTACTTTCTTACATATAAGAAAAAGAACAAATAATATAAATTAGTTAATCAAATAATCAAAACTTACGCAGCACGACTAACTGTACAATTAAGGTAGAATGTTTTCTCAACATTCTCTTCCGAATAGTATTCATCCGCGTGGCACGGTAAAGTACATTGTGGCTAAATGACAGTCCTCACTCCAGTGTTTATATTATTTTAGTTCAGTGGTTTTGATATGTATGATATATTATATGATGTTTGACTTTCGTTATAATTTGAAATATTATACTTATATTCTGGAAACGGGGAGAATGAACAGCACACTCATCCGATTAAGATAATCTATTCAATTCGTTAAAAAATAAACCGAATTAAATGGAAATCGTAATTTGTTATTTTAGAAAGAGTTCAGGGAAGTTACAACTCAGTTCAAACCTTATGATTTTGCAATACGAAAAGCAATATTTTCCATAAAATTCTTTTTTGAAGTAGGTTGGAAAACTACATCATTAATATTCTAAAGTCAGCTTTACAGTGAGAGAACGAAAGAAAATGCACACAACCTCTCAATTTTTTTAAAAGTAATATTGCTGAGAAGGATAACTAGCAATCCCGTGAAGCCCCAGTTGCTCAGTGTATAAAGGCGTTCATCTACTAATCAGCGGGTTAGAGGTTCGAATCTGTGCGATGGACTTGACAAAGAAAAGTAAAGAAATAGTGATCTTGCGATCGGAGGTTGCCAGCTTCGCTAAAAAAAAACTAGAAAGTCGTCCAGAACATCTAACAAATTATACTGGCGTGTATACGGGACTGGTGCATGATAAATCTGATCGGGGTCCAATGTCCTGACGCTTATTGAGGTTGCGTCTGGTGCCAGCTCAGATGTTGTCCTCGTCATCTGACCATGGTTCAAAAATACGAGGCATCGTTCCCGGGTCTTTCCTTCCCCGAACCGTCTCCAATAGCCCACTGTGCAGCTCTAGTGCGACGTTAAATGAACAAACCAAACCAAACCAGCAATCCCGTGCGATAATTATTGCATGAACAACATCCTCTCCCCCCCCCCCCCCACACACACTACCACACATTCGTTGTAACTACTCATAGATGACACTTCGTTCAAATTAGAAAAGTAAAAAGTAGGGATCTTGTGATCGGAGAGTTGCCAGCTTCGCTACAAAATACTAGAAAAGTCGTCCAGAACATCCGCAAAAATTAACGGCGTGTATACTGGACTGGTGCACGATGAATCTGATCGGGGTCCAAAGTCCCGACGTCTATTGAAGGCGTTGGGTGCCAGTTCAGGTGTTTGAATGTGTATGTGTTCCCGGGTCTTTCCTTCGAGATTGACCCCGAACCGTTGCCAATAGCCCACTGTGCAGCTCTAGTGCGACGTTAATTAACCAAACCAAACCAAAACCAAATCGTTCAAATCAAGTTTTACTATGAAGAATAATTACACTTTGCATTCATCATTCATAAGATGTAGGGGCTATCTACAGTGTCGTAACTTTAAAATGAGAAAGGTTTTAATTTTCTTTGGAGTAAGCAAAATATTTCTTAAGTATGGTATGAAACTTCTTTCCAATATGCCACTCACATAACGTAATTTTGCAGAAAACTCAAAATCGCCATTTTGTCATTTGCCGACCTAAGCCTAAAAGGCGTTACTCCCAAAACAACTTTAGGCTATGAGCATTTTGAAAATTCAGAATGTTAACAGTTCTATAAGATACGTTTTATTTCTTTAATAATTTTCTACTATTCTTAAATAAGATATAAGTGCCTTTCAAGGACAAATGTCAGGTAGCTCACAAATATTACTAAGAAGAAAAAAAACGTAAAACTGAAAAAAAATAATTGAGATACGCCTTTTAGGGTTTGGAAGGCAGTATACGCCTTGGGAACCCCCGTTATGCAAGAAGGCAATTTGACTTCATTTCTATTATAGCTTCCCTATCTTTAATATAGGTAGCGGTATAGTTATTATAGTATCTTCAACCAAACAATTATATTTTCAGAAAATCCGCGAAAATCACAGGGCTTGGCTACTTATTGCATCTTTTCTTCCCTCCACCACCTTCTGTCCTGATCTATAAAAGAACCACTGGCCAAAGAATCGTTATTTGATTACGGTGCTGGTAAGGTAATTTTTGTTGATTGATCACGCGAATCTTTGCGGATTCCTTTTACACCGTCAGATTAAAGGAAGAAAGTTCCAAGATTATGCTTCATATGACACCGTCCACAGCGTCTAGTAATCAGCGACTTCCAAGTCGTCCTTGGCGTCTAGTAATCAGAGTGCGAGTTCATGTCTACAAAAAAGGGGAGACATGAAGGGAAAATTGCTGTTTAAAGGAATATGGATGGTGTATAGCGATTTTTGATTTTATTAAATAAAAGTACTTTTTAAGAAGTAGTTAGGTTTTATATTAAATTCGGAACTAAACCAATCGAAAAATTAATTTTCAACAGTGGGCATTAAACTAATAATATTTTTACAATATATATATTCTTTTAATAATAAATAATAAACTTTGCTTTTAAATAAAAAGTTAAGGTTTGTATTATTGAAAAATTTATTCTTTACCATTATCATAATTATTTTATTTAGTACCTGAAGTGTAAAATATCAATAACTTCCATTAAAAACGACTAAGCTAGTGAGCGACTAAGCTAATCGAAATTTATTCAGATAGTTTCACGATTATTTTCTATGTTTTATACTAAATGAGGAAATAAACCAATAGAAAAATTAATTTTTAACAATGAGCTTTCAATTAATAAATAATAATTTTACGATATATATATATAACTTTTTAATAATTTCTTTTAATAATAAATATTACAAACTTTGCTTTTAAATAAAAAGTACGGTTTGTATCATTGACAATTTGTTTTTTATCATCATGACATTTTTTTATTTACTACCTGAAGTGTAAAATACCAATAACTTCTATTAAAAACGACTAGGCTAGTAAACGACTAAGCTGAAAGACATTTATTCAGATAGTTTGATAATTATTTTCTAGGAATTTTGTATAACCAAGTTAGTAATGTAAATATAGACTAAGGTAGTAAATCCATTAAAAAAAATTATATTCTTTGGTTAAAAATCTATTTTGTTCCTCGAACTATTTCAACGAAAACTGATTGAAAGTGATTCAGATAGTTTAAAAATTATTTTCTAGCAAATGTTTTATACCTTTTAAAGTTTAATCAATCCTTGTGAATTTATCAAGTGTAACAATTATTTTTTAGGAATTTTATATACCTTTAAAAGTTTAATCAATCTTGTATCCTTGTGAATTTATCAAGTCTAATAATTATTTTCTAGGAATTTTATATACCTTTTAAAGTTTAATCAATCCTTGTGAATTTATCAAGTGTAAACTAAACTCCCACTATATATTTTTATTATTTATTTTACAGCGCACCTTAATTACAAGTTGTGCTATTTGCGACAGTTTCAGATCTAACACAATAGAATGATCCCTAAACACTGTTTCGTAATTTTAAACTATAGTCATTTCATGAGGACAACAATTATTTTTTAGGAATTTTATATACCTTTTAGAGTTTAATCAATCCTTGTGAATTTATCAAGTCTAACAATTATTTTCTAGGAATTTTATATACCTTTTTAAGTTTAATCAATTGTGTATTCTTGTGAATTCATCAAGTGTAAACTAAACTCCCACTATATATTTTTTTAATTTATTTTATAGCGCACCTTAATTACAAGTTGTGCTATTTGCGACAGTTTCAGATCTAACGCAATAGAATGATCCCTAAACACTGTTTCGTAATTTTAAAATATAGTCATTTCATGAGGAAAACACTTAATTTTTAAGGAATTTTATATTCCTTTTAAAGTTTAATCAATTGTGTATCCTTGTGAATTTATCAAGTGTAATAACTAATTTTTAAGAATTTTATATGCTTTTTAAAATTTAATCAATTTTGTATCCTTGTGAATTTGTCAAGTGTAATTTTTTTTATGATATTTATATACATTTTATAGTTTAATCTATCATACTTGTGAGTTTATTAAGTGTAATAATTATTTTCTAGAAAGTTTATATACCTTTTAAAGTTTAATTAATCGTGTATCCTTATGAATTTATCAAGAGTAAAGTAAACTACTATTATATTTTTTCCAGAATATCCAACAAATTATACTGGCGTATATACAGGACTGGTGCACGATAAATCTGATCGGGGTCCAAAGTCCCGACGTCTATTGAAGGCGTTGGGTGCCAGTTCAGGTGTTTCCTCGTCATCTGACCATGGTTCTAAAATAACGAGGTGCATGTATAAATGTGTGTGTGAATGTGTATGTGTAATTTATATTATTAATAAATAATTTATATACTTGTACCCGGATCTTTCCTTCGAGATTGACCCCGAACCGTCGCCAATAGCCCACTGTGCAGCTCTAGTGCGACGTTATTTAACAAAACCAAACCAAACCTATTATATTTTGGCTGATTTCACAGCGCACTTAAATTAAGAAGTTGAGCTATTTGCAACGGTTTCAGACCTAACCCAATAGAATGGTCCCTTAACACTGTTTCGTAATTTTAAACTATAGTCATTTCATGAAGACAACACTTAATTTTTAGGAATTTTATATACCTTTTAAAGTTTAATCAATCGTGTATCCTTGTGTATTTATCAAGTGTAAGCTCTTACTATTTTTTCGCTGATTGATTTCACAGCGCACTTTAATTACAAATTCAGCTATATGCGACATTGTTACGTGTCAGATCTAACCCAACAGAATGGTCCCTAAACACCGTTTCGTAATTTTAAACTACAGTCATTTCGCGGTTTCGTTAGATTAATTTACGTCGCACTAGAGCTGCACAGTGGGCTATTGGCGACGGTTCGGGGCCTATCTTGAAGGAATGCCCCCCGAACGATGCCTCGTATTTTTGAACCATGGTCAGATGCCGAGGACAACACCTAAGCTAGCGCCCGACGCAACCTCAATAGGCGCCAGGGCATTGGACACCGATCAGATTTATCGTGTACCAGTCCCGTATACACGCCATTATAACTTATCGGATGTTCTGAACGACTTTCTAGTATTTTGTGTAGCGTAGCTAACACATCCGATCGCAAAATCGCTATTTTTTTTACTTTTCTTTGTCAAGTCCATCGCTCGGATTCGATCAGGCAATCCTATGATTACTAGCTGAACGCCTTTATCTACTAGGCCACTGGAGGCCCATAGTCATTTCGTGAGGACAACACCTAAACTAAACTCACTGTATAAATTTCAAAACCGCGACTATTGTGGATAATAAATTTACTGTGCACCTCTTACAATATTTTTGCAAATTTATTTGCGTAAACTTTATGTTCATTCATACACTTGCAGATATAATTTGTCAAAGGTGTGTGAACAGAAATAATATTTCAAAGGTGTGAAATAATTTGTCAAAGGGAAATAATTTGTCAAAGGTGTAAACAGAAATATCATGTCAAAGATGTGACTTTGATAAATTATCTCAGTTTAAGCCGAGACATCCAAAATATTTCAGATTCGAAAAAAAAATATAATGCTTGATTATGCATGAAAAGAACCCTAGTCTAAAATTGTGTTCACACGTTTTTTTCCTATAAATAATGATGTGAAAAAACAACTCCATTTCTAAAATCTCCTCAGGTGTGAAGTTTAAGAAATCTTTCAGTGTCTTAAGTCATCTCACCATTCTACGGTAATTGCTTTTTGTTTGTTTTTCCTAATGGCGTTCCATCTCCAGAACCAAAAACAAAGAAATCCATTGTCTGAATCATTGACTATCCTTTCAATTCTTCAAGCACAAGTTGAGAACTGTTTTTTTTTCAGTAGGTATAACCTTTTTTTGTTATTCGAATTCTCGGAAAAGAAACAGCCAATAAGGAAAACCTTCCACGCCTCTTGCTGATGGGACCACCAATGAGAACCTTCTTCGACCTTTCGGTAAAAGGTAATTAATACCTTATATGGTGCGAAAGCTAACGCTATGCCAACGGGTATACGTCTCGCCAAGTTCATCTAACCTTGAACAGCACGTGCGTTCTTCTGAAGACCAAAGAACTCTTGGGTCTTGGTGGCGACTGGTACGGGGCTTCCGATGTGCAATTTCACCTGGAGGACGCGCCATTCCCACGATCGGACATGCATAAAAAAATCCAATCTTTCTTCGAATTTCGAGAAATCTTCGGAACAAAAACAAACCGATAATTATAGTATCGGTCCCACCTCAAAAGGAACGGGAATCTTTCTCCCACGCGGTTTGCTCATGCTCACCTTAGCAACGGTGGCGGTCCCGAGTCCTTTCCGTCTCTGAGACAGTCAGAAATTTGATTTTTTTGTTTGTTTTTTCGCCCTTGGACTGAACTTCCAGACTGTTTTCCAGGAATTTGAATTGTAATTTGGTTTTTAATTTCGTTTCCGCCGCGCTTCAACGGTCCTGAGGTGAGTTCGAAGTCGTTCGAGGGTGGGAGGGACGAAACAATGGAACTCACATTTGGTGGGAATTTCGAGTAATTACATGTCTCACCATCTTCTTCGAGATAGATTTCTAAATAAAAAAAAATGTAAATTATCCTTTGCTTTAAGTCTGAAATCGCGACGCAAATGTTTCCGTTCGAAGAATTGCTGTGAGATATTTTTTGGTTGTTTAGTTTACTCGTTGCTGAGGTGCTTGCTTAAAAGTTTTTTTTAGGTTTTCGCATACTGTTAAGCGAATTAAATTTTGCCTTATAGCCAGGCCCTTTGCACCAGGGGGGAGTACGACCACACCAATAATCTGGAAACCTTGAAAGTTGGGGATTTCAATTTCATTAAAACCCCGTGTTGGGAAAATGTATGCCTGAAGAAAATTAATATTATTAACAAATGAAAGCTAGGGAAGATTAGAAATGCCCAACTTGTAAGATTATATTTAAATTAGACTTCAGAACAAACACTGCTTTGGATTATGGGTGCAGCAAATCAATGCTTGTGAAAGAACTGTTAATATTACATAAAATATATATATATAAAAAGATGAAGAATGTCGATGAGCTGGAACTGGGAATTTTCGGCACTGTTGAGTTGAGAGGATTTCGAATAGTTGAGTTGAGAATTTTGAATCGTTAAGTTGGGAAAATTCTTGATTCAACCCCCCAAAATCTCTTTTGTGTAACGGCACTGCTTATAGCTGTGTTGTGCATTAGCAATTCAAAACTGTCTTCACCAAGGTTTTTTGAAACTGGACCAAAAGTTCTTGAAAAAACAATAGTTATGAAATAGGTTTAATGAAAAATATATAGGGCGGGTGCCTATTCTTCTTCAACATGCTTAGGGATCATTCATCAAAAAAAAAGTTTAAGTACAAGCCAAACTCAGGTAATATTAACAATGTTAAGAATTATATATTGAACGTTATCAAACACATATATATAAAAATTTAAACTACATTTAATATATCCAATCAGACCGTGACAACAAATTCCACGACTTTGGGCTGGATTTGTTCTGAACATACTCGTATTTTTTTAGTACAATTGCATCCTAAATGAGCGATGACGTACTAAAATTTAAATAACCACGTACATAAAATTGTTCACGGATGACTCCGCACACTTAGCAACACTAAAAGTTCGATAATAGTATTTTAACAAGAAAATAATGCTTGTCATACTCTATTATTTATATTCACTGTGAAAAAGAAGTTACTTAAAAATGAGTACCTGAACGTACTCGTTTTCCTTTGAGTACAATTGCATCATAAATTAGCGATGACGTACTCAAATTTAAATAACCGTACGTTCCCATAAATAAGAATTGTGATTCAATAGTGTTAATATCACGTCCGTAGTACGTAAATAAGTGTGCGTAAAATTTACGAAGCGTCCTCACGTCTTTCCCCTTTGGCTCTGTGGATTGGTTATTTAATTCAATCAACCAGCCAATCCAACTTCTCGGAAGAAAAACTTAATCCCTACATTGTACAAAAAAGGCATGAGTGCCTGAACATACTCGTATTTCTTTGAGTACAATTGTAATGAGCGACGACGCACACAAATTTAAGTAACAGTACTCTCTCATAAATAATAATTGTGATTTAATATTGCTAATTTCAGCTTCCACTCCAGCCATCTTAACAAAGCAACCTGGCACACTTAAAATAGTTGTTCAGAATAGATGGTTTTCATGTGATGTCGATTGTTTAAATGGAAACTGAATTATTACAACTCAATTATCTTACTTCCCATTTATTTGGCAAGTCTTTTTAACATTTATCCTGTTTATAACGTCTTCCCGTCGCTCTGGTCGTACAACGGATAAGTTCCTGGATTGCGGTTTGAACTGGCAGTATGTGTCATTTCTTGCCAATCAGGCCAAACATTTCACTATGTAAACATGATGCACTTCACACCGAAAGTTCAAAAACCCTGTTCACACGCGTGTAAAGAAATAGTGGCAATATGTAGGGAAAGAACTTTAAATGTCCGGTAAGCGGGACCGAAGAAAGAAAAGAAATGGTCCTGTAGGCGTGACCGAAGAAAGAACGGTAAATGTCCGGTAGGCGTGACCGAAGCATCCATCATTCTCGCCTGACCATAAGGACGAATGGTTTATGGAAAGTTCTAAGGGGTTGAGGGGTGGGGAGCTTGGACAGTCAATCAAACCAGCAATAAATAGGGATATTTTTACATCTGGAATGGGGATTTTCAGAAGAAATACTTTCTTTTAGGGCATCTGTAACATTCACAGTCTGTAAACGAGGCTGATATGTAAGTGTGATGGGAAATTCCGGTACTTGAGCCTGCCCGGAACTCTTCCTGGGACAAGAGCGAAAAACCGGGACTGCCCCAGCGAAACCGGGACGTCTGGTAGCCCGCCTTGAACTAAGCCTAACATGACGTCATCGTGTATCATTACCTAGCAATTTGATTTCAGCGTCAAAGGGGAAAAAATCGCCAAACGGGGCCGTATAAACAAGATGCTCTAAAACAATGGACCCATATGGAAACTATTAAACCCATATTGTTGTATGGACTCTTCGAGCCAAGACCACATAACTTTGTTAATCTTAAAATACTTTATTATAAGTTTCCAGTTTATTCTAAAACAAAACCAAATCCCATGTTTTCTAGGCTTTTTCCGGTCACATTTGTTTATCGCCCAGACAAAAGATTGCTATGGGCCGCAATTTTAACTTTCCGGTTTTCTATAACGGTTTTCAATTTATTGCTTTTGTTGCTCCGCAATTGGAACTTTCCGGCGAAAACACCCAGAACCTTCTCTTCTTTTTTTATCTAAATTTTTCGAAAAACAAGCGAGCGAATTTTATTCTTTACCCTTTCCTCCTTGACTTAAACCTGTCGGCTCGTATCGTTATTTTTATTTAATTCTAAAAATATATAAGATCTCGTCTTTTTATGAAACGTCTATATAACTTTTTACATTAAAATGTAGTATTGCATACTCTATAGGCGCCGAACGTCTGAGAATTTTTGACATTATTTTGAAAATAAATATTGTTTTATTACTCTTTGTGGTTCTGTTCCGGTCGTAAGGCCCTTCGCACCGGAAGAGTTTGAGTAGAGAACCCTAACCCCTTCCCCACCCCCCAATAATAATATGGAAACCTTAAAAGTTGGGAATTTCGAATTTTAAAAATTCCTGATTTGGGAAAATTTAAGCCCAAA
Source organism: Troglohyphantes excavatus (assembly GCA_963932185.1). Lineage (NCBI taxonomy): Eukaryota > Metazoa > Arthropoda > Arachnida > Araneae > Linyphiidae > Troglohyphantes > Troglohyphantes excavatus. The sequence continues at coordinate 63,784,181 of OZ010669.1, read as the reverse complement.
TAATTTTTTTATTATTAGCAAATGAAAGCAAGGGAAGATTAAAAATTGCCCAACTTGTAAGATTAAACTTAAATTAGACCTCAGTACGGACACTGAATTAGACGTCGCACTAGAGCTGCATATTGGGCTATTGGTGACTGTTCGGGGCCCATCTCGAAAGAAAGACACGGGAACAATGCCTGATGTTTTTGAACCGTGGTCAGATAACGAGGACGACACCTGATCCTGGCACCCGGCGCAGTTAAATTAGGAAATTTCTTTTTTCTTTTAGATCATATTAAGTTCATATTAATTGGTAATAAGTAAATAATTTCCTTTGAATTTTATGTTTAATTTAATGTTTAATTTAAAATTAGCGATGACGATTGGGTAGCACAATACCATGCAATGTCAAGACTTTTGATTCCAACTATAAGTGATCATGTATATATTTTTCTTTACCAGTTTTGGTAAACTAAAACGATTATTAGATTTTTAAATTACCATAACAATAAATTCTCTAACTAATCGTTACCACACATATTTTATAAGGATTCTCAAACTTTAAATTTGTTCTATAAATTTATTCGATAATTAGGGATGATTTATTAATTTTAAAAATAGTTATTGATTTCTCTTAAAAGTAGTTAATGGCAATGATAAATATCGGTATCGATATTCATATGCCAAAGTAATCCTGGTTACTTCAGTAAAAATTAATAAATTTATGAAGAAAAAAAATGGTGGGGGGTTGGACAAACAAATTAAACTCCAAATTCTAATTTATAATAACGAGAGGATATCCTTGTTTGGTTTTTTCTCTGACTGCTTATGTTCTGATTTTTCCTATTTTGATTGATGTTAACTATTTTGATAGATGTTACTTATTTTGATTGATGCTGCCTTTTTGATGGATGCTACGTATTTTGATTTATGTTACCTATTGAGATAGATGTTACCTATTGAGATAGATGTTACCTATTTTGATAGATCCTACCTATTTTGATTGTTACTTATTTTGATTGATGCTACCTATTTTGATTGATGTTATATGTTACGTATTTTGATTGATGCTGCCTTTTTGATGGATGCTACGTATTTTGATTTATGTTACCTATTGAGATAGATGTTACCTATTGAGATAGATGTTACCTATTGAGATAGATGTTACCTATTTTGATAGATCCTACCTATTTTGATTGTTACTTATTTTGATTGATGCTACCTATTTTGATTGATGTTATATGTTACGTATTTTGATTGATGTTACCTATGTTGAAAGATCCTACGTATTTTGATTGATGTTATATGTTACGTATTTTGATTGATGTTATATGTTACGTATTTTGATTGATGTTACCTATGTTGAAAGATCCTACGTATTTTAATTGATGTTACTTATTTTGATAGATGCTACCTATCTTGATTGATGTTACCTATTTTGATTGATGTTACGTATTTTGATTGATGTTACCTATTTTGATTGATGTTACCTATTTTCATAAATGTTACCTATTTTTTTATGCTACTTAGTTTTATAGATGCTACCAATTTTGATTGATGTTACCTAATTTGATAGGTGCTACCCATTTTGATTGATGTTACCCATTTTGATAGATGCTACATTTTTTGATTGATGTTACCCATTTTGATAGATGCTACACTTTTTGATTGATGTTACCTATTTTTTTAATGAGAAACGAAGAAGACTGACGCTAGTTCACTTGAGCAATTTTTATAAGTTTTGTTTGTTTCATAATTTTTCATATTTAAACTCATAAATTTTGATAGTGGGACTCCTAGTTATTAACTGCCTTTCTTCGAAATATCGGTGTAAAATCTGGAGAGAAAGTATTGGAATGACGTCATGTATTTCCCATATACAACCACAGCAATGACGTGAGTTTTTTAAGACTAGCATGTCCGTGCGATTATTAACGTTCACAGTCTGCTCATAGATGACAACATTATTAACGGCTTATTTAAAAAAAAAACCGTTGAAATGAATTATTATAAACGCATTAAAAAAACGTGGATATTTATGAGATGAATGAACGATTCGTCTCTGATCCATGAAATTCTCTTTCTTTTGCAATATCATGTGTTAACATTCCTTGTACCTAAGGGGCGGAAAAGGGATCGTTACAACAGAAATAATATGCATGATAGTAATCCAATGTTAATATATTTATCCTATAAAATATATTCATTTTGATAAAAACTATTTTATATACTTTCAGAGCCAAACCAGCACAAAAAGGAGGTTACCAATTCGTTGTATATGTATTTGCATTTTTATATGAATGGTTGTGGGTAAAATATTTATATTCAGATATTTGGTTAATATTTTGTATTGTAACTATTTCATTTCAAAGTAAAATAGTTATCTACCAGACATCAAATGTAACAAAAGTCTGGTTATTTGGTTATCCAAAAACCTCAATAACTGTATTTTTTTAATATAAATATTATCCGAATAGGACATTTTTATCGTTGGAGTAAATAAAATGAAAAAATTTGATTATTCTGCTTTCAACTGACTGAAATTAAGGATTAATCGAACTTTTAAAAAAAAAATTACTTTAATCGATTTCAAACATAATTTTTGTAGTAAATAAAATGTCTGAATTATTATTTTTTTTGGTTATCCGGCATTCATTTCTCCGAAAAGTTCAGTTAACCGTAAGAATTAATCTGTAGATTAATCGATTATTAAAAAAAACAGTAGCAGTGATGCGGATTCTAAAGAGTCTCTTGCTTTGTGCTGTTCAACATAACACAAAAGCGGTGATTGTCATTACTTTCACAGTAGCAGTATAAAAGTAAAGTGGGTAGCAGATCGGCAATAGCCCAATTGCGGCCAAAAGGAGTCGGGTTTACCATATTCTCAAAGAAGAAAACATTTGTTGATTTCCCGAACAAAAGGTTGCCATGGGCCTAAGCGCGACCACTTTGCACCTTTTGAGCCAAGGTCGAAAAAATTATACCTTTTGGAACGAAGATAGAAAAATTATTTCTTTTGCATAGACTTGCGCAGATTTAAAAACACATTTCTGGCTTTTAAAAATACATTATATTTAACACGTTGAATGATTTGATATACTTACAAGAAAAATAAGACATATATATTAATTTATTAATTAAATACTCAATATCGGTGCAGCACGACTAACTGTGGAACAGCCAAGGACGAATGTTTTCTCGACCTTTCTTCCGAATAGTATGCATCCGCGTGGTACAGTAAAATACATTGTCGCTCAATGGGAGTCCTCGATCCAGTGCTTATATTAGTTTAGCTCGGTGGGAGCACTAGCACCATCTCTCGATTTAAAAAAATACTTTATGTAGGAATTGAGAGGTCACGTTATATTTTCTTTGATAGATTCGTAGAAACGTCACGTTTGATCCCAACAGAAAGTGTTGGAATCGAAAGATGGTGCCAGGGCTCTAGATTTCAATTTCCGGTGGACACTAAGGGGCGACAGTGTGGCAAACAAATTATACCCCAAGGTTGCACTAATCCTTTACCCAGGACTGGATACCATGTGTGCCAGAAATTATTATTATTGACGTCTTGAATTAAAAAATAGAAAAATTTGGCAACAACGTGACGCAGGATTGGAGATTTTTTCTGTTGTGTGCAGTTTATAAATCATAATTTTTAATTTAAAATAAATAAAACTTAGCGTATCGGAGTCAATAAATTTAAAATAATCAATCATTTAAAAAAATGTGTTAATTGGTTATTACACAATTTCAATGAACTATTATAATTGTGTTTGTTTGATTATTTTTTTTATTTGAATTAATTTACATTTAATTATTTGTATGTATATTAGTTTGTATACTTGTCCAACCGCTAGTTATGCTTCAGTTTGTTCTCCGTCCGTTTGTTGGTTTGCCTATTTGTCCATCCGTTTGTTTTTCCTTCCGTTTATTTGTTTTTTGTCCATCCATCTACTTGTCCAACTTCTAGTTATCCTTCAAAGTTTTTTGTCCGTTCGTTTGCCTATTTGTCCATCCGTTTGTATTTCCTTCCGTTCATTTTTTTTTTGTCCGTCCATCTACTTGTCCAACTTCTAGTTATCCTTCAAAGTTTGTTTTCCGTTCGTTTGTTGGTTTGCCTATTTGTCCATCCGTTTTTTTTTCTTTCCGTTCATTTGTTTTTTGTCCGTCCATCTACTTGCCCAACTTCTAGTTATCCTTCAAAGTTTGTTGTCCGTTCGTTTGTTGGTTTGCCTATTTGTCCATCCGTTAGTTTTTCCTTCCGTGTATTTGTTTTTTGTCCGTCCATCTACTTGTCCAACCTCTAGTTATCCTTCAAAGTTTGTTGTCCGGTCGTTTGCCTATTTGTCCATCCATTTGTTTTTTCTTCCGTTTATTTGTTTTTTTGTCCGTCCATCTACTTGTCTAACTTCTAGTTATCCTTCAAAGTTTGTTGTCCGTTCGTTTGTTGGTTTGCCTATTTGTCCATCCGTTTGTTTTTCCTTCCGTTCATTATTTTTTTGTCCGTCCATCTACTTGTCCAACCACTTGTTACCCTTCAGTTTGTTGTTCGTCCGTTTACCTATTTATCCATCCGTTTGTTTTTCCTTCTGTTTTTTTGTTTTTTGTCCGTCCATCTACTTGTCCAACTTCTAGTTATCCTTCAAAGTTTGTTGTCCGTTCGTTTGTTGGTTTGCCTATTTGTCCATCCGTTTGTTTTTTTCTTTCCGTTCATCTGTTTTTTGTCCGTCCATCTACTTGCCCAACTTCTAGTTATCCTTCAAAGTTTGTTGTCCGTTCGTTTGTTGGTTTGCCTATTTGTCCATCCGTTAGTTTTTCCTTCCGTTTATTTGTTTTTTGTCCGTCCATCTACTTGTCCAACCTCTAGTTATCCTTCAAAGTTTGTTGTCCGGTCGTTTGCCTATTTGTCCATCCATTTGTTTTTTCTTCCGTTTATTTGTTTTTTTGTCCGTCCATCTACTTGTCTAACTTCTAGTTATCTTTCAAAGTTTGTTGTCCGTTCGTTTGTTGGTTTGCCTATTTGTTCATCCGTTTGTTTTTCCTTCCGTTCATTATTTTTTTGTCCGTCCATCTACTTGTCCAACCACTTGTTACCCTTCAGTTTGTTGTTCGTCCGTTTACCTATTTATCCATCCGTTTGTTTTTCCTTCCGTTTATTTGTTTTTTGTCCGTCCATCTGCTTGTCCAACTTCTAGTAATCCTTCAAAGTTGGTTGTCCGTTCGTTTGCCTATTTGTCCATCCGTTTGTATTTCCTTCCGTTCATTTGTTTTTGTCCGTCCATCTACTTGTCCAACCACTTGTTACCCTTCAGTTTGTTGTTCGTCCGTTTACCTATTTATCCATCAGTTTGTTTTTCCTTCCGTTTTTTTGTTTTTTGTCCGTCCATCTACTTGTCCAACTTCTAGTTATCCTTCAAAGTTTGTTGTCCGTTCGTTTGTTGGTTTGCCTATTTGTCCATCCGTTTTTTTTTTATTTCCGTTCATTTGTTTTTTGTCCGTCCATCTACTTGCCCAACTTCTAGTTATCCTTCAAAGTTTGTTGTCCGTTCGTTTGTTGGTTTGCCTATTTGTCCATCCGTTAGTTTTTCCTTCCGTTTATTTGTTTTTTGTCCGTCCATCTACTTGTCCAACTTCTAGCTATCCTTCAAAGTTTGTTGTCCGTTCGTTTGTTGGTTTGCCTATTTGTCCATCCGTTTGTTATTCCATCCGTTCATTATTTTTTTGTCCGTCCATCTACTTGTCCAACCACTTGTTACCCTTCAGTTTGTTGTTCGTCCGTCTACCTATTTATCCATCCGTTTGTTTTTCCTTCCGTTTATTTGTTTTTTGTCCGTCCATCTACTTGTCCAACTTCTAGTAATCCTTCAAAGTTGGTTGTCCGTTCGTTTGTTGGTTTGCCTATTTGTCCATCCGTTTGAATTTCCTTCCGTTCATTTGTTTTTGTCCGTACATCTACTTGTCCAACCACTTGTTACCCTTCAGTTTGTTGTTCGTTCGTTTACCTATTTATCCATCCGTTTGTTTTTCCTTCCGTTTTTTTGTTTTTTGTCCGTCCATCTACTTGTCCAACTTCTAGTTATCCTTCAAAGTTTGTTGTCCGTTCGTTTGTTGGTTTGCCTATTTGTCCATCCGTTTGTTTTTCCTTCCGTTTATTTGTTTTTTGACCATCCATCTACTTGTCCAACTTCTAGTTACCCTTCAAAGTTTTTTGTCCGTTCGTTTGCCTATTTGTCCATCCGTTTGTATTTCCTTCCGTTCATTTGTTTTTTGTCCGTCCATCTACTTGTCCAACTTCTAGTTATCCTTCAAAGTTTGTTGTCCGTTCGTTTGTTGGTTTGCCTATTTGTCCATCCGTTTGTTTTTTTCTTTCCGTTCATTTGTTTTTTGTCCGTCCATCTACTTGCCCAACTTCTAGTTATCCTTCAAAGTTTGTTGTCCGTTCGTTTGTTGGTTTGCCTATTTGTCCATCCGTTAGTTTTTCCTTCCGTTTATTTGTTTTTTGTCCGTCCATCTACTTGTCCAACCTCTAGTTATCCTAAGTTTGTTGTCCGGTCTTTTGCCTATTTGTCCATCCATTTGTTTTTTCTTCCGTTTATTTGTTTTTTTGTCCGTCCATCTACTTGTCTAACTTCTAGTTATCCTTCAAAGTTTGTTGTCCGTTCGTTTGTTGGTTTGCCTATTTGTCCATCCGTTTGTTTTTCCTTCCGTTCATTATTTTTTTGTCCGTCCATCTACTTGTCCAACCACTTGTTACCCTTCAGTTTGTTGTTCGTCCGTTTACCTATTTATCCATCCGTTTGTTTTTCCTTCCGTTTTTTTGTTTTTTGTCCGTCCATCTACTTGTCCAACTTCTAGTTATCCTTCAAAGTTTGTTGTCCGTTCGTTTGTTGGTTTGCCTATTTGTCCATCCGTTTGTTTTTTTCTTTCCGTTCATTTGTTTTTTGTCCGTCCATCTACTTGCCCAACTTCTAGTTATCCTTCAAAGTTTGTTGTCCGTTCGTTTGTTGGTTTGCCTATTTGTCCATCCGTTAGTTTTTCCTTCCGTTTATTTGTTTTTTGTCCGTCCATCTACTTGTCCAACCTCTAGTTATCCTTCAAAGTTTGTTGTCCGGTCGTTTGCCTATTTGTCCATCCATTTGTTTTTTCTTCCGTTTATTTGTTTTTTTGTCCGTCCATCTACTTGTCTAACTTCTAGTTATCTTTCAAAGTTTGTTGTCCGTTCGTTTGTTGGTTTGCCTATTTGTCCATCCGTTTGTTTTTCCTTCCGTTCATTATTTTTTTGTCCGTCCATCTACTTGTCCAATCACTTGTTACCCTTCAGTTTGTTGTTCGTCCGTTTACCTATTTATCCATCCGTTTGTTTTTCCTTCCGTTTATTTGTTTTTTGTCCGTCCATCTACTTGTCCAACTTCTTGTAATCCTTCAAAGTTGGTTGTCCGTTCGTTTGTTGGTTTGCCTATTTGTCCATCCGTTTGTTTTTTTCTTTCCGTTCATTTGTTTTTTGTCCGTCCATCTACTTGCCCAACTTCTAGTTATCCTTCAAAGTTTGTTGTCCGTTCGTTTGTTGGTTTGCCTATTTGTCTATCCGTTAGTTTTTCCTTCCGTTTATTTGTTTTTTGTCCGTCCATCTACTTGTCCAACTTCTAGCTATCCTTCAAAGTTTGTTGTCCGTTCGTTTGTTGGTTTGCCTATTTGTCCATCCGTTTGTTTTTCCTTCCGTTCATTATTTTTTTGTCCGTCCATCTACTTGTCCAACCACTTGTTACCCTTCAGTTTGTTGTTCGTCCGTTTACCTATTTATCCATCCGTTTGTTTTTCCTTCCGTTTATTTGTTTTTTGTCCGTCCATCTACTTGTCCAACTTCTAGTAATCCTTCAAAGTTGGTTGTCCGTTCGTTTGTTGGTTTGCCTATTTGTCCATCCGTTTGTATTTCCTTCCGTTCATTTGTTTTTGTCCATCCATCTACTTGTCCAACCACTTGTTACCCTTCAGTTTGTTGTTCGTCCGTTTACCTATTTATCCATCCGTTTGTTTTTCCTTCCGTTTTTTTGTTTTTTGTCCGTCCATCTACTTGTCCAACTTCTAGTTATCCTTCAAAGTTTGTTGTCCGTTCGTTTGTTGGTTTGCCTATTTGTCCATCCGTTTGTTTTTTTCTTTCCGTTCATTTGTTTTTTGTCCGTCCATCTACTTGCCCAACTTCTAGTTATCCTTCAAAGTTTGTTGTCCGTTCGTTTGTTGGTTTGCCTATTTGTCCATCCGTTAGTTTTTCCTTCCGTTTATTTGTTTTTTGTCCGTCCATCTACTTGTCCAACCACTTGTTACCCTTCAGTTTGTTGTTCGTCCGTTTACCTATTTATCCATCCGTTTGTTTTTCCTTCCGTTTATTTGTTTTTTGTCCGTCCATCTACTTGTCCAACTTCTAGTAATCCTTCAAAGTTGGTTGTCCGTTCGTTTGTTGGTTTGCCTATTTGTCCATCCGTTTGTATTTCCTTCCGTTCATTTGTTTTTGTCCGTCCATCTACTTGTCCAATCACTTGTTACCCTTCAGTTTGTTGTTCGTCCGTTTACCTATTTACCCATCCGTTTGTTTTTCCTTCCGTTTTTTTGTTTTTTGTCTGTCCATCTACTTGTCCAACTTCTAGTTATCCTTCAAAGTTTGTTGTCCGTTCGTTTGTTGGTTTGCCTATTTGTCCATCCGTTTGTTTTTTTCTTTCCGTTCATTTGTTTTTTGTCCGTCCATCTACTTGCCCAACTTCTAGTTATCCTTCAAAGTTTGTTGTCCGTTCGTTTGTTGGTTTGCCTATTTGTCCATCCGTTAGTTTTTCCTTCCGTTTATTTGGTTTTTGTCCGTCCATCTACTTGTCCAACTTCTAGCTATCCTTCAAAGTTTGTTGTCCGTTCGTTTGTTGGTTTGCCTATTTGTCCATCCGTTTGTTTTTCCTTCCGTTCATTATTTTTTTGTCCGTCCATCTACTTGTCCAACCACTTGTTACCCTTCAGTTTGTTGTTCGTCTGTTTACCTATTTATCCATCCGTTTGTTTTTCCTTCCGTTTATTTGTTTTTTGTCCGTCCATCTACTTGTCCAACTTCTAGTAATCCTTCAAAGTTGGTTGTCCGTTCGTTTGTTGGTTTGCCTATTTGTCCATCCGTTTGTTTTTCCTTCCGTTCATTTTTTTTTTGTCCGCCCATCTACTTGTCCAACCACTAGTTATCCTCCAAAGTTTGTTGTCCTACCGCTCGTTTTATAATTGTTTTTCTATTGTCTGTCCGTTTATTTCTTTCATCGTCCTTTTTTTTTTAAGTTTGTTAGATTATTTTTCCATTTATCTGTTCACCCGTTCATGGATTTGTCCATTTGAATATTTGAATTTTTATTCGTTTTTCTGTCCTTCCGTCTTTTCAATCTTCCGTTCCATGATCCGTTAACTCATTTGTTGATGAAAAGAAAACATCGATTAACATTTCTTAAATATTGGCGTTACCTAACAATCGAATAAGAGTTAAAAATATAAATTTTTAATTACTTAACTTAAGGATAGACCATTAGCGCTCTTTTCCCAGACTCTTTTCATTGATGAGAAAATTGTATTGTTATATCTTTAACTGATTGGAAATCTAATCTAGCATGTACTGCTTAAAGAGCCCCATAATGATCTTTCCAGACGCCTAACGCCCTTTTAGAAGCATCTTTTACAGTCTCGAAAGTAATTACTTAAAAAGCTTTCAGTGATAACCTCAATTTTGGTTTCGCATAACGTATTCTATAATGCCTCATATACTTATGCGACAATCCCAAAACCAGACTAAAGCATTTTGTTGACGTTTAGTGTAGGCGTTACCATTTGCTTATTTCAATCAAACTGTGCCGTAAATGTAAAGTACTTTTTCTAAGTTCTGCATTTTACTAAGTGGGAAATGTTTTCTTTGGAAAAAGGAAAACTGTTTTGATGTTTTATGGATAAGTATTACACATCTGATGATATTAGGATGAAAATAGGATAAAAAATCTAAGATAAAAATAATGAAAATTAGTAAATAAGATAAAATTAATAAAAATTAGTAAATAAGATAAAAATAATAAAAATTAGTAAATAAGATAAAAATAACAAAAATTAGTAAATAAGATAAAAATAATAAACATTTGTAAATAAGATAAAAAATAATAATAATTAGTAAATAAGATAAAAAATAATAATAATTAGTAAATAAGATAAAAATTAGTTAATGGATATTCAAAAGTGATTGCTTTAAATAATTTACTGGATGCGAGAAAAATTAAAATTGCATCACGAACACTGTAAACAAAAAGGTACTTAAAATGAGTATATAAACCTACTCGTTTTTCCTTAAGTATAATTACATCGTAAACGAGAGTATGATATACTCAAATGCAAGTAATTGTACTTTCTCAAAAAGTAGAAATGTGATAAAATATTTCTATTCTTAGCTTCTGTTCAAGAGATCTGGATGAAACATGGCAAACTTAAAATAGTAGTTCAGAAGATGGTTTTCCCAAATATTTGAGGACGATTGCTTAAATAAAAACTGAATTGTTTCTTCTGAATATTCACAATTATCTTACTTACTATCCTTTTGGCAAACTTTAAAAAAAACGAGTTTTGTTAATAACTTCTTAATGTCGCTCTGGTAGTTTAAATGATACTGCACTGGACTGTGGCCTGGGTTCGATTCCAGGAAAGACTTGACTGTAATTGTCGATATTTATTGAAAGTGATTTGTGAAGGCAGCCTATATAGGTCAGCATGTACTGATTACTTTTCTTTAAACATATTTTTGAGTACATGACTTTTTAAAAATTTAAATTAATGTAATAGCAGCCAGGATAAGCATCGAATGCAATAAAAATTAGTACATTTTCCTTATTTTCAACAATGAAGAAACTTGACTAAGACCTTTACCTAAAGATATCTTATAAAGCATTTTACACCCCTGAGATTCTAAAGTCACAACTTTTCACGTTAATGAACTGAATAAATTTATCTCGGCATAGCTTCTGTAACAATGTAGTATAAAATTTAGATTTTAATATTTAGCATTAGATGGCGTTTCCATGATGATATAAAATATATGTAATTTATATTAGAATCCACTCTGTTAAAAATATGCACTCAAAAATAATTAAAATGCACTCATTTTTGAGTACATTCGATGCTTATCATAGCTCCGAATACATAAGTTTAATTTTTGAAAAAGTCATGTACTGAAGAATGAGTACAATTAGTAAAAATAATAAAAAGAGCAGTTGTTTGCCTACGTAGGCTGCCTTCATAAATCACTTTCAATAAATATCAACAATTACAACAAAGACTTACAAGGAATCGGACTCAGATGCTCAGGCGCCAAAGATTGGTGCATTATCCGTTGTACCACCTGGGCGACGTGAAGAAGTTATAAGCATAAGAAATGTTAAAAAAGTGTGAGAAAAGAATGGAAAGTAAGATAATGGAGTTTTAATAACTCAATTTCCATTTAAGAAACTATTTAAGTTTGCCAGATAGCTTTGTTAAGAAGGTTTGAACAGGAGCTGAGATTAGCAATATTAAATCACAGTGCTTCTTTTTTTTAGAAAGCACGGTTACGCAAATTTGAGTACTCGCACCTCATTAACGATTCAATTGTACTCAGATTAAAACAAGTATGTTCAGGTACTCATTTTAAGTACCATTTTTTTGCAGAACATCCGTTCTTATAATGAGTTGTTTACACAAGCCCATTGTGCAGTTCTATTGCGACATTAATTTAACCAACTATATCAAACATTTAATCTTTTTCTAGCGCAAGATAATACATTTGACATTCCGTAGATAATAAGTAAACCCGTAAAAAAAATTGCAGAAATGAATAATAATTTAAATAATATCTTGCTTTGTGCTACAGTCTCCTAGATGCAAAAAGATATTAGCGAACTTTCTCATTCGGATAGACCTGAACTGGTAGAAAATAAACTTATAAAAAAATAATTGTATCCCCTCCCCACAGAAACGACATTCAGTCTTATGGATTAAAAAGGAATTGACAAACCATTAGTGATTTCAGTGGAACAATTGATTGCAACTGAAGCCTTCTAAAGTTACAAAAGGTTCATTATCTTAATGACTTAAGGATGGAGGCTCCAAATTGGAGCAAGCACTGCGACCGGAGGTCTATTGTACTATCCCCTGGAATAAATCCTTGATCACTTAAGAAAAGAGATCCGTAGCTGAAGCAAAATCAGCAATGATCTAACAGGAATATCCTGGAGTTCCCAAGGCTCAAGTAAGTGACGTCCCAAGTGCTCGAACCTATGGGCGGAGTAGAAGTCACATTCACAGAGAATATGAACAGCAGTTTCTTCATTATTCCTACACCCCCTACACAAAGGGTCATCCTTGACCCTCATAATATTAGCATTAGACCCTCATATCATTATCTTAGTTTCCATGCATTTTTTTGGAGGGGGATAAAATTATGAAATATGATTGCGAAGTTTTCTCTGTATTCACATAATTGCAACAAAAGACCTTGATAATCAGATCTTTCCGAAAGATCGCATTATTCAGATTTATTAAGTAAAAGCAATCCAACTCTTGCAGAAGTTGTTTGGGAGTTTCACATTTCTTTGAAAAAACATTTTTACAGGAAGATTCCCCTTTTAAAAAAAAGGTATTATAAATCTGCATTTATTGCAAAAAGAAAAAGAAAAATTAGGTGTGGCTGTGTCGGAGCGTGGCGATAAATGTTTTACGTGAAACCTTATTTCAGAACATTATAGAAACGAAGATTGGTCGTCAACGAAAGGGAGATTAATCAGATATTCCATCTGATGCATCTTTGTATAAATCACGCCTCATAAATGCTGCTACAAGACGTCCTGGTGTTTTGCCCTTGTCACGAAAATCGTCTGGACAGGCTCCAGGGTTTCTCATAATTCATACATATGAGCTCCGTTTACAGACTCTCTAAATGCCATTATTTCTTCTGAAAATCCCCATTGCCGGTGAAAAATTATCCCTATTTATTGCTGGTGCGATTGGCTGTCCCGGCTAACCCTAAGAACTTTTCGAGAGTATTGCGAGAACCAATCGTCCTTCTAGTCAAGCATAAATGTTTAATGATTCGGTCCCGCCTACTTTTTTAAACACGTATGAACGGGGCTCTTTGTCCGTAAGGGGAGGGGCGTGTTGAGAGAGCATTGAGTATTATGTTCAAATATTAAAACGTTTGCCATATGTGGCAAGAAATGGCTCGTACGACGAGTGTCCCGGGTTGTTTTTGGGATTTCTGGTAGCCCTACCCAGATATGATGTGCCTAATGTCAAGATTTTAAACATATTATCGTATACTTTCCTATGGGACGCGACCAAATTTATAACACTCGTGCTATTTGTCACGAACTACTCTTTGTGTCGTACTGGATCACCTTAAAATCGGAATGGGATATTTTTATTCTGTTATCCCATGTAGTAGGTTATAAAGACGTTCCACGTCAAAAGTATGGCAAATCTGTATCTACTATAAAATGTAAGAAACAATATGAAACATTACATTTCAGCGTAACATTCGTCGCAACTTTATAACATCAGGTTTCTGTGCCGTTAAATAGAACTATTTTTTACTCAAAGAAAAACGAGTAGGTTCAAGTACTCATTTTTACGTACTTTTTTGCAGTGTAGGAAATTTTATTGCTTTGTAACCGATTTTGAGTGTCAACTTAAACACCGCGCCGAAAACGATGTTTCCAATTCGTTCTGTATGATTTTTTAAAAAAGTTAACTAAATTTCCAAACTTTTGCTATGTTTCCATTTGCTACGATTTTACTCACTAAAAAGTTCGTATCCTCCAACCGATTTGAGATAAGCATACAAAACAAAAACTAGCAGAATCAGTAAATTTCAAGGTACAAAATGATTCTGTGTTAGGTTTGAGGAGCGTGGTTCCACTTGCACTTGTTTCCGGGGCAAGTACAAACAGCGGACATTGAAAAAGAAAATAAATTGTAAAAAATCATTGGTACATGATACAAAGAATTTAATTACGAGTTTTTATAGATAAATATCCCCAAATTGTGTGCGCCAAGTTTTGTTTCTATATTCTTTATAAAGGGTGTCCCAAAATTAACGCAAGATTTGAATTTGCCACCATTCATGCAGTAAAGTGTTGGCAACCCTATTAAAAAAACATTTGACAGATGATAGTTTAGGGTTAGTAAAAATGGTTTCAACAAGACGGTGCCACATGCCATACATCCCGTGAAACAATTCATTTACTGCATGAGACATTTCCTGGCCGTGTACTCCCTCGTTTCGGTGATAAGAATTGGCCCCCTAGATCGTGTGATTTAACACTATTGGATTTCTTTTTATGGGGTGATTTGAAGTCAAAGGTACCCAGCAAAAAAAGTCAGCATAAAACCTTCATAAAAATTTTGAAATTGAAGGTTTTATGCAGGAAAACAGAAGTTTGTTTGAAGATCTATAAAATTAAAGGTTTTTGTTTCATAAAAACTGTAAAAAACCTTCATAAAAACCTGCAAAAAAACCTTCAATTTTTAATCATGAAGGGAAAATGCAGATGTTTTAAAGATTTTATGCAGGAAAATTAAAAACTTTAAAAAAAACTGCAGTTTTTTGTTTCAATATCCTTTATAAAACCTTCAAACAACCTTCAATTTGACAATTTTGATGAAGGTTTCATGCTGACTTTTTTTGCTGGGTAGGTCTATGCCAACAAGCCCACAAGCACGCGTGCATTGAAGGAGGAAATTCAACGCTGCATCAACGAAATTCAGCCACATTTATGCAAAATGGTCATGGAAAATTCATCAAAAGAGTGCGTATGTGCCAGCAAAACCGTGGAGGCCATTTGCCCGATGTGTTATTCCATACATAACCCTATCCTGTGTACTTTACGATTCAATAAAAAAATAACAATTTATAGAAAAAAAAATTGGGATTTTTATTTAATTCAAATTTTGAGTTAATTTTGGGACACCCTTTAGTTATCTCAGAGCAACATTTTGAAAATGAAAAAAAAAATGGACCCTATTGCGCTTTCTCCCCTTTACACTACTTATTTCTTTTAAAAATATTTGGACATGTATTTTCTTTCGTAGTTGGTTTATCAAAAAATATTGAGGTTAAATATTAAATCACAAATATTCACACCTGAGTTAATAATTTGCTCAGTTTATTTATTCAAACAGTGGTTTCATTTTCAATCTATTTTTTTTTTGTTCTTCAGATCATTGAACTTGTTTTTTTACTACTGTACAATCTATTTCACGTTAAAAAAAGTTTTGAGCGTGTAAATGATCTAAAAAAAATCGCTTCTTCGAAAAAGGATTTTTCCTGGTTGCGTTCTTTTTTTCTTGATGAGATGTAGAACTCTCTTCTTTCTCTTATGTCACGTGGTTCGAAATCGAGGAATAAATTGGAGGTTTCATTTATGTGGTGAATACCTCGCTATAAATAATAGGTTTACTTCCTGTTTTTCAAAAAGAAAAAAAAACTTTTTTTTAGAATGAATAAGCTGTTTTTGGGGGTGGGGTCACCGGTAAATAGTAGCTTATGAAAATAAGGATGTAGTGTATTAGTCACTGAATGAAAGACTAAAAGTAATGCTTATACTCGGAGTTCGATTTCTATATATTCAACTTTACATTCTCCAAACGCGGAATCCTTGCATGATTGTTTGAATTTTTTTCGAGTATATTAAAATATGTGTGTTCTAAAATCTTTTTTTTATTTGATGTTGACTTCTCGCAGAAAGATTCCAAATACAATGATAATAATAATGATGATAATAATAATAATAATAATAATAATAATAATAATAATAATAATAATATTAATAATAATAATAATAATAATAATAATGATAATAATAATGATAATAATAATGATAATAATAATAATGATAATAATAATGATAATAATAATTATAATAATAATGATGATGATAATAATAATAATAATAATAATAATAATAATAATAATAATAATAAAAATAATAATAATAATAATGGTAATAATAATGATACTAATAATGATAATAATAATGATAATAATAATAATAATAATAATAATAATAATAATAATAATAATATTGATAATAATAATAATAATTATAATAATGATAATAATAATAATAATAATAATAATAATAATAATAATAATAATAATGATAATAATGATGATAATAATAATGATAATAATAATGATAATAATAATGATAATAATAATGATAATAATAATGATAATAATAATAATAATAATGATAATAATAATAATTATAATAATGATAATAATAATAATAATAATAATAATAATAATAATAATAATAATGATAATAATAATAATAATAATAATAATAATAATAATAATAATAATAATAATAATAATAATAATGATAATAATAATAATGATAATAATAATAATAATATTAATAATAATAATAATGATAATATTAATAATGATAATAATAATGATAATAATAATAATGATAATTTTTGTTAATTCTAATTAGTATGAAGCTCAGAAAAATCTTTCAAATAAAAATTTATCTCTGTCCGAACCATCCCAGTGAGCCTGAAGTTAAATTTACGTATAAGAATCAAAACCACCTGAAAGAAAAAGAACATTAGTTTTGTTAAAAATTTGAAAATTCCCGTTTCGTCAAAAATCAAAAGACGATTGTCAAATATGACAAAAGTAGATTAGACAGTTGCAGTATTCTTAAAAATGAGAGTGTTATTTCTAAAAATGCCCAGCAAAAAAAATGTCAGCATAAAACCTTCATCAACGTTTTGAAATTGAAGGTTTTATGCTGGAAAACTGCAGTGTTTTTGAAGATCTATAAAAATTAAAGGATTTTGTTTCAATATCCTTCAAAAAACAGTAAAAAACCTTCATAAAAACCTACAAAAATTTCAAATTTTTAATCATGAAGTAATCCATCTTAATCCATTTTAAATGCAATCTGCTACTAAAATAGAAAGTAATTTGCAAGTCAAAGTCGAAGTAGATAAAACGCAAGAGAAAACACTATTTGTTTTGCAATATAAAAATTAATTGTATACGAAGGAAATATAATATTTATATACATTTAATATTTATACAATGCTATGGTACTAAAAAAAACACTACTAAATCACTTAAAAAAACACTACTAAATCACTTAAAAAAAATATTGGGACACAGCATGGCTGCTTTCAATTGGATTCAACGCGCCTATAGCGGAATCAAGTTTTGAGCGTTCCAGAAGTTACAGTTAGAGTTCAGTGTCCATAACACACTCATATGCCTCTTTAAACACGATATAAGTTCCACGCCCCTAATGATTCCAAAAGTAAGACATCATTCATCAAACAAGCGAATCAAATCACAGATTTGAAAAATATTTACACGCAAAGAGGGATTTAATTCTCTCCTATTCACGGGAAATTCATGTAAGAGGTCATTTAGTATCTGATCTCTATAGCTAATTGGTCGATTCAAATTTCGACTCCACGTGTTTGACCTTAAAAATGTTCTGATTGGATATTTCTCTGAAAAACATTCGATCTTGATTCTTTGGAATATGTGTTTCGTCACTGCCGAATGCAATTAAAGAGTCTGGTCTGTTGCAATTGGCTTGGTCGAATTTCCGATCTTCCTGCACGTGTTTTAAATTAACTTACCTGGTTTTGTAATCTGAGCCTTCTAAGGAATGGGAAAGGGGTAGATTTTGGAATAGGAAGATGGGATTGCAGCAGTGTTCTTTTACAAATCGGAAACGTCTGATTTAAAATAATTGGATTCGAATTTCGTATTTGCAGGCTTGGCATCCATATCGTGTGCGGTATTTTAATGATCTTCTGCAACGTGGAATTGCTACACGTGCATACGAGTTTGTAGATCACTATAGACCACGCATAATTTCCAACTTGATGTACAAACTTGAGGTTTACGTGTTACAATAGATCGAGGTATTGCTTTACTTTTTATAACTAATTACTCTTATTACTTATTACCCCGAAAAACTCCAATAGAACAAAGATAAAAAATAAAGCTAATAAAACCCATCTAAAACAGAACATAAGACCATCATCAAAACATGCATAAATTCTTTGACCTTAATAACCCTTTGACCTTCTTATAACCTCCATAAAACTTGGACGTGTTCCAAATCTTATATATAAAGCTCAAATCCCCAAAATCTGTCCGGATGTTTGTTGGTTTGTCAGTATATTATAAGCTCCGTAACTACAAAACGTAGAGCTTTGAAATTCACAGAATAGTTAGTTTTAAAAATAAGAATTTTAACGTGACTAACTTCAAGTCTCTACGATGTTCCATTCGAATGTTATGAAATTTTTTAGCATACGTCAGCAAAGTTTCACGAAGTGGCAACAGTAAAATCAGTTAAAATCAACGGAGAAAAGCGAAAATATAATATAAAAAAGTTATTAACCAATTTGAATGCCGATATTTACACGGAATACTCCATAACTACATAAGGTAGCTTTATAAAATTTACAGAATACTTTACTCGAAAAATTAGACATTTTTGTGATAATTTTTAAGTTTGTACGATGTTCCATTCGTATGTTATAACTATTTTAATGTATTCCATTGACTTAACATGGATGAACATATCGTATGCAATTTAAAATAAAATGTTTCGTTAGTGAGACTTTAAAAAAATGGCGTCATAGGTTTTGTTTAATTTAATAATTATTGAAAAACATCTGCACATTGGGCTTTTGGTACAATGCGGATTCATTCAAAAATTAAAACAACCAGCATTTTGTCTTAGAGAAATGGTTTTGAATTGTGTTTTAAAATGTTATACAGACAACTCTCGTTATTTCGAACTCGAAGGGAACTGTAAAAAAAATCGACATTCATATCGAAAATTCGAGTTATCGAAAATCCTATAAAAAGCTGTTTTGGTAAAAATAAATACTAGTATACTTACACGACTTTATTTAACATATCTACCCAAAATAGTTTGGTGAGTATTTCTATTTTTTTCGAAATCAATTATATTTTCCAAATGCACGATTGCTGGAAATTTCTCTGATGTTTTCATTTCCGGCCTCGATTCAATGAATGCACGCATAGTTTTTATGAAAGATATAGCCTCTTACAAAGTTATCTTTGGAGGAGGTTAGCATTCTTCATTATCATTCTTCTTCTGAGAGCGATCTCTCATCAAATGCTGCTATAGAGAGTATGCATTGCATTATCGTTTTGTCGCTATTATTCGCAGCGACAAATAAAAAAAACACGAAAGCCTAAACAAAAATGAGAAGGGGTCGAGTATCGTCTTCATATTTAAAGTGAGTTGCTTTCTGGACGGTCGGTAATGTTCCAAGAAAGTGACTCGCACGTTACCGAAAGCGCCAGCTGGCTTGA
Organism: Troglohyphantes excavatus; assembly: GCA_963932185.1. Taxonomy (NCBI): domain Eukaryota; kingdom Metazoa; phylum Arthropoda; class Arachnida; order Araneae; family Linyphiidae; genus Troglohyphantes; species Troglohyphantes excavatus. The sequence goes on along the minus strand of OZ010669.1, from coordinate 63,764,797 downwards.
GGGACGATAAATCATTAATCTTCCTTGTTTGGTACAGCTCAGGGAATCCAGTCTGGCGACATTCAAACAAAAGGGTGAGGTACAGGTAGGAATCCATTGTACGTATACCCTTTCAATAACGCACAATAAGACAGAGAACCGATAAAGAAGAACGTGTCAATTACATATATGCTAAAGGTTCTTCAAAATCTGTAGTTTTGGGAGGAAAACAGAATTTTGAGTTGTGAGGAAACTTCGAGTTATCGAAAATAACGACGAAAAACTTCGAATTAAAGAGATAAAATTACATTAAATAAGTAATGAAGGTGCAGGGTTATTATTTAAATTCGAGTTATCGAAGTTCGAGTTATCGAGAGTCTACTGTAATTGTATTATCTCTTTTGTTTTGTTTGTATACAGCTTTGTTTTTTGTTTGCAACTACATTTAATTATCTTAGATCGAACTTTTAGAACAATTATTCCAAAATGCGAGTAATTTGTGTATAAACGTCCTTTTATTTATTTGAAAAATATTTTATGCAAGTATTTTTTTTATTTCAATCACTGTGAATAGAATAGTTTCACTGTGAATTTTCAACTCTATATGAATTTTTAATGTTATTAAAGAATAAAATTCCAAAGATACTAAATGATAATTGAGAAAATAAATATTTTATTTAATGTGCCAATGAATATTTCCTTTTAAAACATTAAATGGCGATAATTAAGAATTAAATGTTCTGAATGATTGAAAGTACATGGTGAGATTATCATATGCTGCACTGTTTGCTAAACTATCGCCAAGTTATAACAGTTTTTTTCCTTTGATAAAGTGCGCCTTGGCTTTATTTTGCTGTGGAAACTTACTAAATATTTATATGACAGGTATTTTTCGATGCGAATGCAATAACAATAGTATCACAAAATAAAAATTTTAGGGAAAATGGTTTAACAAAAGGAGTAAATTCCGAATTTTAAATACATTGATAAGGAAATAAAAAAAATTCTTAAAATTAAAATTGGTGGTTATTCTTCAGTAATAATAGCATTCATGGAAATTCTTTAAAACATGGGCATTTGGACATAGTAAAAGAAAGTTGTGTAGTAATTTAAAGCATACTGTTTTTGGTTGAGTAATTTAGTAGGCTGTTAATTTTATTCTCACTTTTATTAAGAATTTGAGCGCGTTTATTCGCAAAAAAACGTTTTGGTTTATTCTGGCTGTAATTTACATTTTTATGTTCTGTATAACTGAGGTTAAACATGCAAACTACTAAATAGATACATAAGTTGTTGGTCGAAGATATTGCAAAGGTAGCCTAAACGATACATTGGAACGGGCATTTGGAAATACATGTAGTCAAATCAAAATTACAATACTGGGAAAAAGGAAATTCGGAAAGTTTTGAAAGTTAAATCATGAGGGTTCATGATGAAATTTCTTAATTTGGTCATTTTTAAAAATAATCTGTTATCTGTTTTTGTTGCCTTTTTTCACTTCCAGAATATTTCAATATCGAGATTGATTCAGAAGTTTCATAAAAATTCACGCTTGAAGTTATTGCTTTAAATCTCCAATTTAATGAAACCCTGCTTGATGAAATTAAAAAAAATAATACAAAAATGAAGATCATAGCGCTTTGTTTATTATTTAATTTAATATTTTTTTCCTTAGATACAAAAAAAATCATAGTTTTATGAAAATACTTATTCCTATAAAATACCTGTTATAATGCACATTATCTTTCAATAATGATGACAACAGTAATTAAAATTTCATCGATTAAAGGAAGCACTGAAAACTAAAATATAATTATAGTCTTTTCACGAATAAATTGCGGCATCAGAGTTAAAAAAAAATCTGGTATGTACAGATCGCGCTGTATTGGGCTTTACTTGATACAAGGTTGAGAGGGGGAGAAGATAAATGGCCTACATGGTTGAAACGGCCTACCTTCCTTTATACGATGATATGCCATTTGCTAGTACCTTTATAAAACCTGTATATCTTTTTTAATGTGGCTGCATAAAACATTTTAAAAACCTGCATTATCGTTTCAATAATTTAAATGCTTAATTTTCCTGCTTAAACCTTTATTTTAACAATATTTATGAAGATTTTATACTGATTTTTTAGCTAACAAAACTTAGTTTTCAACGTGAATTCTGATCAATATTTGGTTAGTATTTATTTTTTCGATTGTTTGTGTTTTTTTACGTTTCAGAGAAAACTGTTATTATTCCAGTCAATAATTACATACATTTTTGACTACTTTGATACCACTAATTAACATTTACGTCACATTTTATTAACAAAGATTACATGAATATTATATTAAAAACGAAACAAAATAACAAAGTATATACATTTTTTATATATATATATATATGAATTTATATAAATATAATCTGTCTAGTTTAATATTGCGGCTATCACTTCCCATAAAGATGGGGCATAATTTTTAACCGACTGAAAAGCGCCGTAATCGAAACCGCCAAATCGTCACTAAAGGAGAGAGGTTTTGATTTCGACTGTTATGTATTTATAAAAAAATGTTTTTTATGTATGTTTGCGTAAGATTTCTGTTCTAATTCAGATATTTAGAAAATTATTTTTTTGTTGGATAAGGTATGTCTCCATTTGGGCATGTTTTGAAAAAAATATCCGGTTATCCGACATTTAACTGTCTGGAATGATCAATTAACCGGAACGTTTGAAAAAAAAAAATATTGTCTGATTTTGAAGATTATTTTTGTTAAACAGAGAAAAATCCACTTTTGCATTTTTTTTTTTAAATTGGTTATCCGACTGTTATAAATTTGGAAATATCGATTAACCGAACATTTTTGTAACAATTTCTCCGATTTCAAAATATTTTCATTGTTGAATAAAGATTGTACAACAATGACATTTCGTTCATCCGACATTTATTAGCATGGATATGGATTATTTTACAGTATACTTTGTTTATACTTTATAGTTTTGTTTATCCGGCATTTGTTACACTGGATCCGAGGCGTGGAAAAATGCGAGCAACTATTTGAATATTCTCTTGAATAATAGCAGTAAGCAGAGTCCCCTACTAAATTAAAATCTGGAAAGGGGAAAATAAAATGATATTTAAAAAAAAGCTTTAAGAAAAATGCGTTAAAAAGTAACTTTTTTTTAAAAATTTTACGAAATAGTTTAAACTATTGAATTATTTAATATCGATGTTATACTTCTTACAACTTTTTGAAGTTGATCCCAATTTACAAAATATATACCTAAATTTTGGCGCCAATTTAAAAAAAGTTGTAATAAGTATAATATTGATATTATATAATTTCCTTTTTTCAACTCGTTTTTAAAATAAAAAAATATTTTTTACATTTTATAGCATTTTTCTTAAAGTCGGTTTGCTTTTTTTAGAGAAGATTATTTTATCGACTATTCTTTGGAATTAATTTCAGAAATTAAATTCAAGAAAATTGCAATTTTCAATGAGTATTTAAAACATTTTTAGGGAATACGATGATTGTACATTTGTTCTAGTACTATACTTGGGCCAAATTCAGACGGCATACCTTTTCAAATAATATGCCATTGTAATATGTAATATATAAACCTTTCAATATATTCCAATGAAAAAAATAAAAAAAAATTATTTTACATAACGTTTTTTCAATGGTTTGCAAGGTGAAATAAAATAGGTTATTGAATTATTAAAATGCTAAAGAATAGTAAATAATAGTAATAGTAAAGAAAAGGAAAAAATTTGCTAGGGAACGCATTAAGGCACATATATTTGAAATTGAATGTCACCGTTAGGACTCGAACTCGTGACACATGTGTCCGAAGATCCGGCGTGCTACCGACTAAGCTACGAAATATTTTTTTTAAGTTGTTTATTTATGCAAAACTTATAAAATTGTTAAAATCATTTAAAAAAACTAATGAAATTTTACAAATCTGAGACTCGGGTCCACATCTTGAGGCTGAAAAGTACTTATACGTTTTCCGCCTTTTGTTTGCAGGGGAAATAGGTGTTTTGCGATCCATTCATAGATTCGTTTTTTATAATTATATTTTTTATTTTGTACTACTTTTTTTTAATAAGGAATTAGAACAATATTTTTGCAATGAGCGATAAAATAAACACAGCCAACATATTCTTGCCGGACAATTATGATACGGTCAAACCCTTCGAGCATGAATGGACTGCAGTAGAGCGAATATGATGTCATCATCGTGATGCAAACATCTCAGACCTGATCGCACCAGACACACGACTTTCTTTCAAAATGTATGAATGAAAAACGTTCGCGATTGACTTGTGATTTGGAAAAAACAGTAAATGTGTTACTTCATGAAGTACTGGATATTTTTATGAATGAACTAGAAAAAAATTATAAATGGATGAAACCACGTGTCTGAAGCCATACATGTTGGAATCACTTTTGATGTTAGAGATATGATAATCTTATGATTCCTCTACTATGAGGGATCCATGCTCGAAGGTAAAACCTCAAGAAAGGGAAATATGACAAAGTAAAGCCTTGAACATCAAGAATAAACTACGAATTTTTCGTATTGTATTTACACGCTACGCAGTGGAGCAGTTAAATAAAACACAAACAGTCGTATGTTCACAGTTCATGATTCCTCCTACTTGTAACAGTTGCCGGACATGTATTTTGGTTTTAATAAATAGAATATGCGCAGTAGCATGCATACATTTTAATAGAGCTAAGAAAAGAAAGTGCAGCTTTTCTTCAGCAAAAGGCAAGCGAGTGATCGTTAAATGCTAAGCCTCTATTTCAATTGGCTTGGTGATTTGGTATCACAACTTTGAGGTTTTTTTTTATTTTGAAGGTATAAGACTTATTAAATTTTTTAAGGTTTGTTTTGAGGAGTTTAATTACCCTCATTTCAAAAAGACTGAAAAATAATCTTTTTACTACAAATACACTTAACTACAAATAATATCATCAACTTTATCTCTTGTTTAAAAATTACATTACGCGTAATATAGCATAAAACAACTATAGATAACACTTCTTTTCATATAAAACATTTTGCACTCAAAAATGAAGATTGGAATTCGACAGATTCGAACGGTGCACTTTTAATAAAATTCAAATTGAGGGTTTCAAAAGTAATTGATCTAGACTTATAACTGTTCTTTCTTTACATTTATTGAATCTTTCCCAAATTTTCGGTCATAGGTCATACTAATAATATATGATTGAGTTTGGCTGATTAACAATACTTGAAATGATGCAACAAATTGAGTTATAAAAATTTAAATATATGGAAAATCAGATTATATTTTTATTCCGAACTCTCTTTGTAGTTTGCTTAAGTTTTAATATACTACATACACCGAAAAGTATGTAAAGTTTATTGATTATTGAAAGTGACATATAAAGTTTACGGAATAAGCTTTATTAGATTTCCAGTAACCTGTTTATTTCCTGAACCTTTTGATCTCCCTCTGCTTTTACGAAATTAAATATATATTCAGTAAGCAAAATCTCTATATAATAAGTTTTTGTGTATTGAATTTTTTTTAATAAATTTGAGTATATATGTTTTTTAAAATCATTTAAAAATATAAAGATGTGTTCAAAACAGAGTTCAACATTAAGAGTCGTCAGTCAAAAATGTCAGTTTGGCGACAGTATTTTTACACCGAGTCGTCATTTTTTTATGTTTCAACATTAGGGGTCGTTAGTCATATTTTTCATCTAAATATTTCAATTTTACATATGTAATTTTACACCCAGTCATAATTTTTGACGCCTAATTTTTATTATAAAAATGTCAGTTTGGCGACCGTATTTTTACACTGAGTCGTCATTTTTTTATTGTTCAACATTAGGGGTCGTTAGTCATATTTTTCATCTAAATATTTCAATTTTACATATGTAATTTTAAACCCAGTTATAATTTTTGACGCCTAATTTTTATTATAAAAATGTCAGTTTGGCGACCGTATTTCTACATCGAGTCGACATTTTTTTATAGTTCAACATTAGGGGTCGTTAGTCATATTTTTCATCTAAATATTTCAATTTTACATATGTAATTTTAAACCCAGTTATAATTTTTGACGCCTAATTTTTATTATAAAAATGTCAGTTTGGCGACCGTATTTCTACATCGAGTCGACATTTTTTTATAGTTCAACATTAGGGGTCGTTAGTCATATTTTTCATCTAAATATTTCAATTTTACATATGTAATTTTAAACCCAGTCATAATTTTTGACGCCTAATTTTTATTATAAAAATGTCAATTTGGCGACCGTATTTTTACACCGAGTCGTCATTTTTTATGGTTCGACATTAGAGGACATTAGTTATATGTTTCACCTAAATATTTCAATTTTACATATGTAATTTACATATTAATTTTTGACGCCTAACTGACATTTTTATAATAAAAATATTATAAAAATGTCAGTTTTATAAAAATGTCAATTTGCCTTCTCAGATTGATCTGCCGTTTTTCTTTTTCGAGCTTCAAACAATCATCACGCGTCGATCCACGGTGCTACTAGCGCAAGGTGGGATAATTCTGAAAAGCTTTTTTCTCTCTTAACTTCGGACTATTCCTTCACTGAGACTTTTAACTTTCTTCTCCGTATTTCCTTCCCTATTATTATGTCACTGTAGAATCTTGAATCTGTCGTTGCTCGCTCTGATTTCGTAAAAGCATGTATCCGAACGTATCCTTGTTTATATTGGAATAGCTTGTTATTATTCAAATCGTGGTACTTTAGAATTTTATCTTTATATGAAATAATTTGGAATAATAAAAATTGATTTTCAATAATTGAGGGGTTTACTGTAAAAAGGAGGTAGCTCCAATTATTCAAGTTTCAAGAAATCCGTAAAAACGTTTGAAAATTCGAATTTCCAAGTTGTGTGAATATATTCTTTTTGATCAATCTTCTTAATTGTTCCTATATATTATGACAGTATTTTCACTCAAAAATATATCTTCCAGATGACGTGGCACATGTTGGATTGTTGAAGCTACCTCTTTCTTGCAATGTATAGATGCTCTGTCTACCTCTATGAAAAATATTTCCCAAAAAAAATTAAATTTACTATAATATTATTTTATTTAAAGAAAACTTTAATTGAAATATAACATATAAATTGGCTTTAAATATAGAAAATTGCATTTTTTATCTTAACCCCCCCCCCCCACCCCTGTAACGTCCGGCTCATCTGCTGCGTTGTCATCTATTGAGTAACGCGAGAACTAAAGATTGAAGCTACATCTTTTTGGCACCAAAACGAACAAGTTTATTTTTACCACAAGATAGTACATGTAACGTCAAATTCCCTTAGGCTGGAGATACATCATTTTTGCAGCAAACCCTTCAATTGCTATCGGCCCTTTCAGTAAGACAGTGATAATTTTAGAGGAAATCGAAATATAATTTTTGCAAAAGAACCATTAACGATTATAAATATAAGTATCAAATAACAGGTGTGCTTAAACTATTTGAATTATTTTAAAATTAAACATAAGCAGAAAATTTTGGCTATTAAAAAAAAGGCACCAATGACATTTAACTTTTATCTCATAATTTCGAACCCTGGTTCAACGGAATAAGATAAATATAGAAGAGATAAATGGAAATCTGTTATGTTTACAATAGTTAAATTAAGATTTAATGATCGGTGAATTCTAAATTGTATAAATTAAGCACTTTACATTTTTAATTTATACTAGAAATACCATATTAACATTATTAATAATTAGATGTGACACAACGATCCCCAACTATTTCTTCGCAAGCCAATGCTCGTTTCGTTATATTGAAATTAACACAAATTTAAGTGTATCACAGCGTTAAACTATTGATTATCATGTAATCAATAAATAAAAATAATGGTTATTGGTGTAATTTATATACAAAATTTATTCAGCAGAAAATGTCGTGTCATCTTAAATACTTCATCTAAGTTCTAAAATTGTAGGTTTCATGCAGAAAAACTGCAGTTTCTTAAGTTTCATTAAAACTTTAATAAAAACATACAGTTAATAAGGAGTTTTGTTTCCTTTATAAAACCGGCAAACCCCCTTCAAAAACATGAAATAAAACTTCAATTTTGCATAATTGAAATTATTGAAGGGAAAATGCCATTTTTAAAGGGTTTTATACAGGAAAATTTTAAAAACTATAAAAAACAGTTGCAGTGTTATGTTTTAAAATTTCTTTATAAAACCTTCACGTTTACAGCTTCGATTACATTTTTCTGTTGACTTTTTTGCTGAGTACTTGATTTAAGGAACACCTAGTAAATATTCAAAGTATTGAAAATATACTGTATCCCGGAATGAAGGTGCAAAAATATTCATAAATTGTGAGAACGCTAAAATCATAAAAAGTAATTGTAAACATATTTTTTTAAAAATATCAATATAAATCCTTATAAAATAAATTGAAATTCAAGAACAATTTAAAATTACTTTAAAAAAAAAACGTTAAATTAATGCCACATAATACTAATATTTAAAGATATTGTGAAATTTATTAAAAGTATTACGAAACTCATAAAACATTTCAATCAAAACGAATAAAATATATAACTACATTCACGGCATATTACTATATAATAGACGTTACGACTTTAAACATGTTATGAAATTCCTCATTTAATTATTCTAAATACTGAACTTCTGAATAAGTTTGAAGGCTCTTGAGAAATTTGGTGAAAATACCAAAGAAATGTTTAAAAAAAATAGAAATGTCTGCTCTTAAAACTATACTTAAGCAACCGGCGTTCAATCGGTTTTGAAATTGTGAAGTTGTTTTCCTGCATAGGAGATAACATATATTTTCTTGCATATGCTTTTTGGCAACTTTAAGCAATATTAATTCATTGTAAAAAAGCTCTGTAATCGAAATTCGCTTCAAACCTTTAATTTTGAAAAATGTTGTCAAATGGAGTATTTTATTATTTTATAAATAAACGTATATTACTGTTGATATTTAAATTAATCAGTCTCATACTACAAGAATGCTCATATTCGAATTTTGATAGATTTCTAATCGCTATTTTTGTATTAGTTATTGCGCTAATTTGACTATTCTCTATTTCCTAATTAATTATTACTTAGTTTGTTTACTATCGTTGAAATTATGTCATCTAAGTTTTCCATTTCATGTCTCTTATTAGTTTACGATTGCATCAGTAATGTTACTATGAATTTCAAAAATGTTGTTTAAAAACTAATATAAAATCAATAATATGAAATCAATAATTTTATAAAATTCAAAATTGAACATCTCTTAAGTCATAAATAAAATGTAATATTAATTTATTTCAATTAATTTTCTTATCATTTGACCATGGTTCAAAAATACTAGACACTGTTCCTGAGTCTTTCCTTCGAGTTAGACTCCAAACAGTCGTCGATAGCCCACTTTGAAGCTATAGTATGATTTTACTTAACCGACTAACCAACCTAAAGCGAGACAAACTGGAAATACGTTTATTTTCCTTAAAAGCAGTTGTAAAAGGTGAAGAGATAAGTTGTTCATTGGTGGTACTTTTATAAATCGATCTCTGTTAAAAATATTTGTTGTTTTAAAGTTTTTGTCTGATTTAAAAATAATTACAATTCCATATTTTACATTATGACTCTAGCGAAACGTTTTTTGACCAATGGATTTTTTTTCTTCTGAACTCTTCTTTATATTCTCTTATCTTATCTGTTTAACTTCCGTCATATTTTCTTTCAAATTTACGTTAAACTATTTTTTAAATAAAAAAAAATGTTGTTTCCTCTGTTCTAATCCAGCAAAAAGTATAAAAGCTTCATAAAAAAACCTCGCATAAAACCTTTAAAAACAACATTTAAAAAAAACTTATTAATTTGTCTAAATTGATTTTAATAAAACTGTATTAATCATTTAAGAATTTCAATGCTAAATCTTTCAGAATTTAATAAAAAAAATCCTTAAAAAAAACTGCATTTTTCTTGCAGTTTTTAATTTTTCTGCACAGAAACCTTTAATTTTACAATTGTATTTGAAGTTTTATGCTGGCTTATTTTGCTACGAATCCTACATTCTAATTTGCTGACCCGTAGGATTCTATTTGTTCTATGCTGCAAATTCCCTGCTTGTTGTGTCCTTCCCATTCTTTGGCTAGTATCGTTTCCTGGCTACCATACGAATGATCATGCTGTGAATGCATGACATGCGGCGCCGTTCTAAAATAAGGTGTCAACGATCCTTTTCTTATAACGACTGCTGTGAAAACCCCTAATTGATTAATAAGTTTCTATATAATATTTTTAACTTGTTATAATGACCTCTTCATTTTGCTCCGAAAGGTCATTATATCAATGGTCGGTCTACTGAAACAATTTAGTAGTACTTTTGAGTACGCCAGATGCAAAAGCAGCGAAAAACCTTTTGAATGAATAGCGGAAAACTGTCTACAACTGTTAATATAATAATATTTTTTTTGTAAAAATGAAGAAAAAATACAAATGTATACATTAAAACGTATAAGTTTTTAGGACTAATGAATAAGTTGTGATCTAAATTTTAATTTTCACATAACTTGTTTTGCGACTGAAATAAGAATTTAACTTGTTTTGAAACTGGATGCGTCGCTATCTTTTTTTTTGTTCAAGAAGCAAACGTCACTATATCCCCATTTCAACCAATCAGTAATGGTTTGGTTTGGGTTTATTAATTAACGTCGCACTAGAGCTGCACAGTGGGCTATTGGCGACGGTTTAGGGTCAATCTCGAAGGAAAGACCCGTGAACACATACACATTCACACACACATTCATACATGCACCTCGTTATTTTAGAACCATGGTCAGATGACGAGGAAACACCTAAACTGGCACCCAACGCCTTCAATAGACGTCGGGACTTTGGACCCCGATCAGATTTATCGTGCACCAGTCCCGTATACACGCCAGTATAATTTGTTGGATATTCTGGACGACTTTCTAGTATTTTTGTAGCGAAGCTGGCAACCCTCCGATCACAAAATCACTACATTTTACTTTTCTTTGTCAAGTATTTCGCCTGGCAACGAACCAGGAACCTTCGTATTCCCAGCTGACGCCTTTAACCGCTCGGCCATGGAGGCCTCACTAATCAGTAATGAAATTCGCTGACCCTCACTCTTGATATAACTGCTATTGCCTTTGTATAAATCTTGATTCTCTTTATTCTCTGGCTATATAATGACTATTTGCTTCTGAGTATCTTCTTTTTTGAATTATTATTATTATTAAAAACGGATATTGTTCCTTTTTTTATTATATTTCAAAATTGAAGTCAGAGTTATAAAGTATGTACTGATACCAAAACATCTTTAGATATAACTGCTTTTGCGTTTGGGCTGCACTTTTTTACACTTATGCACTTCAATAATACCGATAGTTTCTCAAGCATTTTTGTCCTAAAAATCCATGTTTTTTATTAAATTAAAGTTTTTTTGTTTAAGACTAAAGGGCAACCTTGGCACATGTAAGTCTAGACATGAAAGCTATCGGCAATTACGCTTCCCTTGAACTTCCTACATGCCGCGTCTGTCTTACGAAACAAACAGAGGTACGGACGCCGGGCAACTTCAAATAAAACAAATCTTTCCATAATTACATTTCCTCCGAACATGGCGGCGCAACCTCAAAGGCCGACACCGCGAAAATTAACAGAAATCACAAAGGAATCCGAATCGAAAGCGAATATCCATGGATTGTATTTACCAACGTCCCGCGCCAGCGATTTCCCTCGGAACTCAGGGGGGGAAAGCAAAAAGAATTCCACCTCTTCGTCGCCGTTCTCCACTTTCGCATCAAGCTATCGACGCGAGGCCGCGTCTGGACCTCCCATTTACGGAAGGGGTTATTATTTTCACTCCCCCCCCCAGATTTTTTTCACTATCGCCGCAAGGTCCATCCTCTCTTTCTCTTCACCAAGTTTGGGAACTTAATGTGTGGGCGGGAGATGGATTAGGGGGTGGATGGATATAAATACGAGACCAGATTGCGGAAACTCCATTCGTCTGCTGGCCATCCCAGTCGCTCAATGTCAAGAAATAACGTAGCGTCGAGGAAGAGCATGGAGTGTGTTTACTGTCTGGCGCGAATGGGGACTTTGGAGCTCTTGACATTGCCTTGTTGCAGTACGACCTACCACGCCTTCTGCGCTAATTTTCTTCTGAGGTACGGGTATAGATGCAACAGCTGTGATGCTCGCCTTCCTCAGGGAATTGTGGATGATATCCGTGTGCTGTCCTACCATAAGACCGATTGCGGAATTTGTTACAAAAGTATGACCTGTATGCCGAAGTTCCACAGGTGTGATCATTGGTTCCATCGCGAGTGCTTGGCGAGATGGACCGAAAACGTCAACTCCAAATGTCCTTCTTGCAAGTAGGTAACTTTTTTCAGTTTTTCTTTGATTGTTCATAAAGTGTGTGATGCCGGGTCTTTCCTTCGAGGTAAATCCCGAACTGTCGCCAACAGCACAATGTATAGATCTTGCGCGAAGTTATTTCAACCAACCATAACAATCTTTAGGATTTTTTTAAAACTCTTTTGTGTGTAATTGAACCAAATTGAAATTATTGTTAATGTCGCTTAAAACATAGACAGACTTTAGGCTTTATCGCAATGTGTATATATACGCATGCTTTATGTGACAATTGATTTATTATTTTTTTAAAAAATTTGCAAATTGCTCGTACCAACAGGAAAATTAAACTCTCAACTGAAATGTGAAAATAAAGTTATATTATTAAAGTAATGTTGACTTAACTGAAATATGTAAATATTTTTTAAATTTAAATATACTTCATTTAATAGGAATGACCTTCTTTGTTTTCAACTACGGAGGTTAACGATATTTTTGAATCGATAGATGTGTTTAAATCGATAAATGATATGTGAATCGATGGCGGAACTGATATTATATCGAAATAAACATTTAATATCAGGTAGAATATATCGAATAATTCGATATCATTTTTCGTTGTTTAAATAGTTATTGTACACATTTTCTTAAAATACGGTCTCAATTTTTCAATAGTTGTTTACTTTGGCTTAGGTTAAGGAATGTTTTTAGTTTTTTTAGATATCAAATGAACGTTTTTTAATATATAAATGAATGGTTTTATATATTAAATGGAATCTTTTATTTATTAAATCAATAAACGTTTTCCTATGTTAAATTAATAATTTTATTTGATAAATGAATGTCTATATTTATCAAACGATTAATTTTAGTTATTAAGTAAATGGTTTAATTTATAAAAAATAAAATATTTTAAACGAAAGTTCAAAAATTATCTAACTGAACTAACTGCTTTGCCAAACTGAAATTATTTAAACTTCTGATTTTCTCGTTTCAACTTCAGCTGCCGCCGCAGAAGTTCTATTGTGTAGCTCTAGTACGATATTAATTCAACCAACTAATTCATAAAACGTAGTTGTTTTCCTTTTTCGAATATATTTTAAAAAGTAGTTATATTAAGTGCATTCATTATTTTTATTAATGTATTCAGAATTCCATAACTATTTTTATTTTTATTTTTTGTTAAAATATTTTAAAATAGTCAATTTGATGGTCATACAAAAAATATTTTATTATATTTAAAAATCAAAAACTATCAATAGCTCTAGTACGACATTAATTCAGCCAACTAATTAATAAAGTATAGTTGTTTTCCTTTTTGGAATATAGTTTTAAAAAGTATTTAAATTAATCGTATCTTTTGAATGAGCTTTCATTACAAAAAAACGGTTACACTTTTATGTGTTTACTTTATGACAAATTTTAGATGATTGTTTTGTAGTCATTTTAATCGATATTTTCGCATTATTAATTTAGAATTGTAATTTTATTTTGATACGGGAATTAAAGTGTTAAAAAACTTGAAAACATTTTCAATTTCACTAGGAATAACGTACGGAAATTTTCAAAATTAGTTCTAAGAATGACTATCAATAGTTTAAGTTTGATGCAAGTACAAAAATAGAAATATTGTTTAAAATCTTCTTCAATGATATTTATGAAACAAAAATACTTATGAATGTCTTTTAAATATTTACAAATACAAAAAAAAATATAACGTAAATATTTATATACAAAAATAACTCTTGTAAATATAATATAAATATTTGTAAATGAAAACTTCATACTTCTAAATGAAACATAAGTATTTATAAATGGTTCATAAATATTTAAAAATGAAACTTAAACATTAAAAAAAAATTTGGAACATAATAATCATGAACGAAACATAAATATTTATAGATAAAATATAGATATTTAAAATTAAATTAAATATTCCCCAGTAGAACATACTTATTTGATCATGAAACTTATCATTTATAAATAAAAATGCATTTTTGTAAATGGAACATAATTTTTTTTTATAAATAGATAAAATATGTTTACTATTTTCTTTCAATGGCACAAAATACCATTGCAAACATGGTATTTATTTTTAATTCTGCATAAATATATGTAGTTAAGTTAAGTTAGTACTACATTTTAAAATACATTTTTAATAGAAACTAAACATTAATGCACTTTATGCTTTCACACTATTAAAAATTAGGTACTCAAAAATAAGTAATATGCACTTATTTTTGTGTACATTTAATGCTTATCATATCTCTGAATACATAAGTTTCATTTTTGAAAAAGACATGTACTCGAAAATGAGTACAATGAGTAAAAAATAAATAAAATATAAGTTGCTTGCTTACATATGCAGTCTTCATAAAACACTTTAAATAAATATCAACAATTACAACCAAGCCTTACTGGGAATCGAACCCATATCCTCAGGAACCGCAGTCCAGTACCTTATACGTTGTACTACTATTGCGGGGTAATGAAAAGATTACATGCTAAAAAGGTGTGCTAAAAGAATGGGAAGTAAGATAATTGAGCTGTAATAACTCGACATAAAATAACGTGGAAAACCAACTTCTCAACAACTATTTAAAGATTGTCAGGTCGGTTTGTTAAGATGGCTTTAACAGAAGCTGAGATTAGCTATATTAAATCACACTCCTCATTTTTGAGAAAGTGAAATTACTTAAATTTGAGTACGCCATCTCTCATTTGCGATGCAATTGTAATCAAAGAAAAAACGAGTATGTTCAGGTACTTATTTTTGAGTACCTTTGGTTTTACAGTGCAGTTTTTAAATTTTAACTAGATCTTTACATGTTAACAAACAATATACATTTTCAATTTCAATTGAGTATTCTTACATTATTAATTATTTTGCGTTTTAATTTATAATTTGATAATCGTTTTTAAGGCACACATTTTCCATAGTTATTAAACATTTAAACCTTATTAAATAATGCGTATTTTCAATTGTAATTTAATGTTAATACACTATGAAACAGTATGTATTCTCAACAATGAAACATTAATACATTATTAGTCAATATGCGTTTTCAGTTGCAGGTATTTAAAATGTTACATATCAAAACTTTCAGTGTTTAAGTTTAAAACATTTGAATAACGTTATCCTACATTGAATGTTTTAAATTGTAATTACCTAAACGTTAGTAGTATTGATAACATGTAATTAATTAACTGAACTGTAATTAAATAATATGGGTTTCCATTGAATTTCACATAAAAACATTTTTAAATCATTTAATTTAATTTTTAAATAATATTACACTCTTAACCTATGTGCGTTTTACTTGTTACAGTTAGTGAGTGCATTTTTAAAGCATTTATTTTAAAATTGTATTTTAACATTTTAAAATTTTTAAACATTGCACAATTTTAATTGTAATGGAACGTTACTACATTGTTAAATCATAGAGGTTTTAATTGTTAATGAATAAGGGTACTTAAAATTGAGAACCTAAACATACTCGTTCTTCTTTGAGTACAATCGCGTTGTAAATGAGAGATGACGTACTAAAATTTAAGTAATCGTACTTTCTCAAAAATGAGCAGTGTGATTTAATATTGTTGATCTTAGCTTCTGGTCAAGTCATCTTAACAAATCGACCTGACAAACTTAAAATAGTTGTTTAGAAGATAGTTCTTATATTATTTGATGTCGATTGCTTAATTGTAAACTTAGTTATTACAACTAAAGTATTTTACTTTCCATTCTTTTGGCACACCTTTTTAACAATTCTTCTCTTTATCATTTATTGACGTTGCCCTAGTAGTACAACGGATAAGGCACTTAACTATGATGCTTTAGGATATGGGTTCGATTCCCGGTATGTCTTGGTTGTAATTGTTAATATTTATCGAAAGCAATTTATGAAGGCATCCTATGTATGCAAGCAAATGCCCTTTTTATTGATTTTTACTCATTTTTGAGTACATGTTAAAAATGAAACTTATGTATTCGGAGCAATGATTAAAATCGAATGTACTCAAAAATGAATACATTTTACTTATTTTTAAGTACCTATTTAAAAAAAAAATTAAAAGGAAATATTTAACTTTTCCATTTTGATATTGTGTTAAACTATATGTTTAACACAATAACATACATCCATTTATCATTATACACACACAAACTGTCTATAACTATCAACTTAATTTTTTTTATCATTTTGAAGCGCTTAGTTTATAATATATTAAGATTGGGAATAATTTAACAAATACAAAGAACAATGGGACACGAGAAAATAATTTCGAGTTTGGTAGCCCTAAAATGTCTCAAATGCGTCTGAAATAGGCTGTTTTACATATGAACCTACAATTTCGAATTTTCTCTTTCATCTGTAATATATATTTTACTGGATATTATAAAATACTAAATAAATATTATCCACGTAATAAAATAGAAGTATGGCTTTTCAATTTTCCACCCTGCAATCAAACGTAGTTTTCGCTTCGCCATGTTTTCGCCCCCACTACCGCTACTAAAAGAGAAAGTTGTTTTTCTTCTTTTTAAAGAAAATAGAAAAGGGTTTGGTAATTGGGGAGGGAGGAAAATACTTTTTTTTTTAAATCGTTTCGTGCAATTTAACTCAAAGTATATTTTTTTGGAAAGCCGACCTCCCATGTTGTCAGACTTCAAGAAAACATACTATTAATGATCACTAAAACTAAATTTTTATTTATTTAACCTAATAGACAGGCCCAATGGTTCCTGCACATACACTTCGATTCATGATAGAAAATACTTTTTTATATTTATTATTATTATTATTTATTGAACACAATGTTGTCAAGGAGTCCAGACAACGCAATAAAAGTACATATACAATAAAATACATACATTTAAAAGACTACATATACAATAAAATAGATACATTTGAAAAACTACATATACAATTAAATACATACATTAAAAAAACTACATTTGCAATAAAATACATACATTTAAAAAACTACATATACACTAAAATACATACATTTAAAAGACTACGTATAAAATTAAATAAAAACATTTAAAACACTACATATACAATAAAATACATACATTTAAAAAACTACATATTCAATAAAATACATACATTTAAAAAACTACATATTCAATAAAATACATACATTTAAAAAACTATATTTACAATAAAATACATATATTTAAAATCTACATATACAATAAAATACATACATTTAGAAGATAACATATACAATAAAATACATATATTTAAAATCAACATATACAATAAAATACAAACATTTAGAAAATTATATATACAATAAAATACATATATTATAAAAACAGATATACACAAATAAAAAATAAACACAAGGTGACAAAGAAGTTGAACATAAGATTCATTTCAAACTTAAACAAATATATTGAATTAACATTTTTCAAAATTGTTTGGGCAGTATAATATTATTTTACAAATTTTAATAGGGCTTCTTCATCTATATTTAAAATATATTTCTTGAACACTCTCTTTTAAATTTATTTTTATTTCCCATGTATACTATTTGTTGTTTGTAACGAATTAAAAATTTTAGTAGCTATATATACAAAACTTTTGCGAAAAATGTTTTTATTGGGTATTCGTATGTTATAAGAATTAACACATAAATCCACTTGCTAGGAAGAATATGGTTTTTACTAATGAAACGTTGTCATAGGTTATTAAAATTAAATATTAATATTGATAATACATTTCATAAAGTAATAACCAATTTCCTAACCTTTGAGATACGGGTATTTTAGCTCATCATTGGTATTAATTACATAAATACTATACGTTTAATACATGTTTGAACATGATTATACAAGATAATTTTTTAACAATAACTCGATAATGTTAAAGGAATTAACTTTGTAATATAAAGAAAACAGTCAAATTTCAAAAACAAAATTTGAAATTTAAGCATTTTTTATATAAATATTAAAAAAAATTAATAACAAATATGTATACAGAATACTTTTTAACCATCCGACGGATTCAAACGTGAATATCCGTTCGTGGATCTCAACACTATTAAAACTCGGTACTCAAAATTAAGTAAAATGTATTAATTTCTGAGTACATTCGATGCCTATCGTGGGCTCCAAATACATAAGTTTTATTTTTGAAAAAGACGTACACAAAAATTTGTACAATGGGTAAAAATAAATAAAAAGAGCAATTACTTGCTTACATAAGTCGCCTTCATAAACCACTTTCAATAAATATCAACAATAACAAACAGGGCTTAAAAGAAATCGAACCCAGATCCTCAGGAACTGCAGTCCAAAGCCTTATCCGTTAAACTACCACGGCGGCTTGAACAAGTTATAAACAGAAGAAACATCTAAAAGGTTCGCCAAAACGATGGGAAGATAGGTAATTGAGAAGTAATAACTCGGTTTCCATAATGTGAAAAACTATCTTCTGACACCTATTTTAAGTTTGTCAGGTCGATTTGTCGAGATTTCTTAAAGTGAAGTTGAAGTTAGCAATATTAAATCACACTGCTTATTTTTGAGGAAGTGTATGGTTACTTAAATTTGAGTACGTCATCGCTCATTGGCTCTAAAATTGCACTCAAAAGAAAACGAGTATGTTCATGTACTCAGTTTTAATTAACTTCTTTTTTACAGTGTATTTAAATTATAGAGTATGACAAACATTATTTTCTTGTTAAAATAATATTATCGAACTTTTAATGTTGCTAAGTGTTTTGATGTCATACGAGAACATTAAAAAAAAGTTGGTCTGTCTATTTTGATTATTTAGAACTCGCAACAACTTTACAAATTATTCCACATAAAACTTAATCAAAGTACCGTTCGATATTTTTACATGTAGTTTATCATGGCTACTAATACTGGGAATTCCACGGAGTAAAGAAAAAGGTGGAGATGAATCGGCGAGATTTCATGAGACGTAAGTTAGCAACCCCAAACTAGGCACAAACAAACCTAGTTTGCAGTGATTTTTCTATGAGGGATGCATTATTTTCAAATTAAGAAAACGCATGCTAAAACTTAAAAAATGACTATTTGTGCAATTGTAGGATGCAGTACAAGTTCCAAATCGATAAAGGATGCAACTATTTCCACTTCATAGGTAAATTAAATTATAAAATAAATTATCGCCAAGTACTGGTACAAAGTAGTGCTTTGGAATGGCGCCAAACACTTCGCCAGTTCCTACTTTTTAAGCGATTGCTAACTTCACATTGCAAACCGGTTTTTGACTTGATCGCACCTCCACCTTCTTCTTTACTCCGTGTGGGAACTCGGAGTTAACAAGGGCCAATTCCATGAAAGTCAGAAAAAAATTATCAAAATTTAATATATCTATTAAATTAACAATAAGAGAAATAGAACTACTGTAATCAAGTCTAAATTCATTGATTTTACTGAATAAATTCTGATATAATGAAGTCATTGGCTCAAATGTGATAGAATTTTATTTGGTCAACTCTAGTTCTATGACCGTCATATGAGCAGATTGACTGCCAAATGGTATAAGTATAAAAACGGAATTCTGAGATAAGGTCTTTTTAAAATAGCAAAATACTCATTGGTGAGGATGTTAAGAATAGTCACATCCAACTCATTACTGGGCAACCTATGGAACTGGGATCCACACAAATTAACCAACCCTCCCTAGACTCAGGGATTTACACGGCGTGAATAGGAAGCGTAGAGCGCAATCTGTTGGTGCATACAGAAGATGTTTTGTTAATTTAGAAAAAAATGACAAAGTCACTATAACAGAGAATTATGCAAATAAATTTTAAAAATTTACATTGGGGTTTTTGGTAAATTTTGTCAATATTTTACTATTTTTTTTACTAATATGTAAATATTGTTGGCCTTAAATCAACCTGATGGTTCAAATTAGAAAGTGAATGCTTTAAAGTTTTCTCCGTAGAACTTTCATAAAACTCCATAGATACTTTTAATTTTCTAAATGTGTGATTCAAAAATTCTGTAAAAAAAATTAGGTGTTATGCTTAGCTGACTAGAAAACTCTGTTTAACCCCCTGACGATCAAGACCGTATATATACGTCCAGGGATATTTAGTTTTTCTAGACATGCTGATGCCCTCCTATTAATACAATTTAATGACTACTGAAAAGTATCCTTTACCGATAAGAAATTAAAAAAAATTTGGATTTTACTGATTATTTTCCCTCAGATAAATCCGGGTCTGGATAATTGGGTAATAATAACTTTGTTTGGTCCGGCTAACCGGAGTTCGGATAATTGGATATCCACTTTGTTTGGTCCGGATAACGGGAGTTCGGATAATTGGGTATCCATTTTGTTTGGTCCGGATAACGGGAATTCGGATAATTGGGTACCCACTTTGCTTGATCTGGATAACGGGAGTTCGGATAATTGGGTATCCACTTTGTTTGGTCCGGATAACCGTAGTTCGGATAATTGGGTATCCACTTTGTTTGGTCCGTATAACGGGAGTTCGGATAATTTGTTGTCCACTTTGTTTGGTCCGGATAACGGGAGTTCGGATAATTTGTTGTCCACTTTGTTTGGTCCGGATAACCGGAGTTCGGGTAATTGGGTAACCACTTTGTTTGGTCCGGATAACGGGAGTTCGGATAATTGGGTATCCACTTTGTTTGGTCCGGATAACCGGAGTTCGGATAATTGAAGTAGTTCGCTTTCGGATTCGTGTGACTTACATCCCTTGCCAATCAGCCTGCTCGTATGTAACTATGTCAAACTCTTGATTTATTTCACGTCCTACATTATTTTAACTACCTTTCAGGACCGAACTCCCAGACGACACACTCGCAGAGAACTACCTGATAAAGATGGGCGAAGAACGGCGCGCCATGAGGGCCTTCATGAAATCCACGGACATAAAAACGTTGCCCTACCCCATGAGAAAGTACCTCACCCGCACCATCAGGAAGGACTACCCGAAACATGACATCAACGGTGACGCCGAAATCGGCCCCGAATCGAAGACCGTGAGCGAACTGTGGTGGACCCCGTACCGGATCCTGAACGAGGTGTTCCTGAGGCACGCCGAGGACATGCCCGCTGACATGAGACCCGTCTTCAAGGATGTGTTGAAACAACTGCACGTCTGCAACAGCACCTGTGACGTCTGGCCGTGTGTAGTTAGACAATGGATGATCGAAGAGATGGTTGTCGGACGTCGTCGTCGGAGAGCTCCTCGGAGAATTCCTCAATGAACTCGTCGGTGAACTTGTTGCGGAACTGGAAGGTGTTTTGAGTTTGAACTGCGTGGTAACTGTTTAGATAGTTGAAGCAGAACTGTTAACTTCAAGGACAATCTTTCGATGATGTACAGGTTTTGCGATCAAAGCAGTAACTCAACTGTTGTGTGATTTTTCAAGAGGTGGTCGGGATAACTGAATGAACAGGACTACAAAGTTATCCAATGTGGTGTTCGAATAATATTCTATAAAGAATTGAACTTTAGTGGCCATAGGACTAAACTTTAGTGAACCTTTTTGTGGCCAGCGAACTAGATTTTATGCTCTAGTCAAGTGACTATAATCAACCGCCAAAGACGTTATAAAAGGACATTTTTTAGGCCAGTTTTTTCTAATTTGTGTTTCAAAAGTAAAGATCTTTGCAAAAATATTTGGAAAGGTGAGTACATTTTTGTGTATTTTTACAATGCGAGAACAAATCTTGATTTGAATTGAGAAATTTTTAAAATGTCTAGCAATTTTGATAATTGTATATATGTTTAGCTATTAAACAATCAGTGGCCAATTAAATGTCATGTTTAAATTTTTGCAAAACTAAGCTTGATATCAAACAACAGCTTTTAAATTAAAACAAATACAATTTTAGATGCGAATTAGATGTTGATATTAAATAATTTATGTGATGTCACAGAAAGTTCAATATCTTAAAAAAATACTAAGGTTAGTGTTATATTAAAAAAAGTATGATATATAATATTTATTATTTCAACTGAGAAACTCATACACAAAAGGTAAGGATTTTTTTTTTTATTTTTAACCGACCACCAAAGATAAGCAGGCATTAAAAGAGGAGGTTGTCATTTTACCTATATATTAATGTGTATTTAAACTAAATGAGAATAATTTTTTTATAAAGGTTATGACGCTCAAAATTTAAAATAACTCAACTTATTAAAATAAATAACGTTACTTTAAAGTATAAGTTTGATGTTTTACATAATAATAAAAGTATTTCAGTCTTTTTATAAACAAAAATGAATAAATTAATGGAGGAGAACAATTATCAATTAATTTACATTTCATGAGATATTTTACAAATTCAAATTATTGTTAGGGCATATCACCAAGGGATTTAATTTTTCAATATATTGTTATTTAAGTAAAACAAATCACTCACTGATACGGCTAAAAAGAGATAGATTAATCAATATAATTTTCTTCCTGTTAGTTGCAGACGAGTATTTGTTTCTTTAGTAATAAATTTCTATAAATAGGACTTTTTATGGTTTATGCAAATTTTGGAAAACATTTTCATTTATATTTCATTTCAAATTTATAGTTTCCACATTTATGTTTAACAATGTCATTAATGTAATCAGCAATTAATTAGCATATTATGAAGCTATAATTAGAAACTTTTGAATGAAATTATTTACAACCATATGGATCTGAAAGAAATATTTAGAACTAGCAAGAATATGTTTTATTTGCACGGATTAAATTAAACCTACTCATCATATAAACAAATAAAATAAAATTTATTTTTTTCACCTTTATCGGTTTACATTATTACTTTCCATATTTTATTACGCATTTTAAAATTAAAATTTATTTACTCTTGAATCGTAATGCATTATTATAACCTAAAAACCAAATACAAAGTGTACATTCTAAAATAATTATTACGAAAATACTAATCAGTTATTAAAACCTTTTCGGTAAATTCCTAGAAAGTAAAGTATTTTCGAGAATAATTCCTTTTGATTCCTAGATAATGTAAATTAAGTCATAAATTAAACAACGTTACATCAATAGCACTTCAGGTTGAAATTGAAAAGCTTCCATAGAAATATTGTAAAAATGAGTGAAAGTTACGCCTTCACATTTATTGTTGAAATTGCAAAATTGTGCAACAATTGGTATAATCAGCTTTTGGCGACTTCATTTAAAAAAAAATTCCAAACTAAACATCAAGCATTAACCATGTTTTAAATTTAATTTACTGAAGTATAAGATGTGTAAATATTTAATAGAAATGGAAAAAAGTAATGCTTCGAAATAAAAATGTAAACACTTAATTTAATGTAAAAATCGCGAGATGATATTTCCGAAGTAGTTTTTATTTAAGTACTAAAAAGAGGTATGTGTTTTTAATATTTATTTTAAAGTATATTAACTACTTGACGACTTATTAAAAAGTATGTTGAATAACGATTTTTAATTAAAAATCAAAGGACATTTCTCCTGTAAAAGTTAAAATTACATTTTAAAATACTATCTTAAATTTTAAAATTCTGTTCTAAAGGTCAAAAGTTGAAAAAGCAATAACTCATATAATAAAGTTTCATACTTTAATTTTTAGAAAACGTAAGTTAAACTTTTTATTTTATTGTAATGACGTAAAAGTTTTTAAACAAAAAAAAATGGGCACACTTTTTAAAGGGAAGAGTGCACATTAAATTTGTCATGATTCAAATCTCATTACAATTATTTTGATGTAGAAGTTTAGAGCTTACATATTTTTTTTCTTTATCTGATTATGATTATAAGTGCGACAACATTTTTTCCGGGTCGTTACGCCTTTTCTTAAGGTTATATTTGAAAACATCCTCCAACAGCCTGTTTGGTAAAGATCCAACACGAAAAAATACAATAAATAAAAAAAACATTTACTTAGTACTCTTTGGTATAAGGCTTTCGATTTTTAAAAATTAACTTTTTCACTTTATCTACATTGTTAAAGTTGTAAGACTGTGTGTGTTTAATTACTCAATTCCCAGTAATTAATATCCAAATTTGGTTAGATTTTGTAAAATCGTATTTTTTATTTGGGAAAATGCTTTAAATATCTTAAAATACAAGAGAAATTACAGCTGTAAACATATTTACTTTAAGTATATTTCCAATTGAAGCAAAAGTTTAATTTTATTCCCGCTAATTACAGTGTGGTATAATGATCTTAATGAAACTTGACAAGCTTAAAATGAAATTTGAGAAGAAGGTTTTTAACTTAATTTGTGTTGATAAGCTAGTAAAATAGCCTTTTTTAAAAATGGAAAATCAACTTTAGGAAAAGAAGCGCCATAAGTAAATAAAAAAAACTTTGAATTTTTAGGAATAAGTGGAAACAATTTTAATATTTAATATTAATTTTATATTTATTACCGCTTTGCAAAAACAGCACAAAACTTTTGTATATCTTATGTAAATTTTGCATGAACTTTAAAAATCTGTAATAAATATAAAATCAATATTAAATATTTAATTTCTTCTATTTGTTCCTAAATTAAATGTTATTGTTTACCTTTTAGTGCGTGCTGTTTTTCATAAATTTGGTTTAAAAAAAATGTTTATTTTTCCCTTTTGAATTTTTAATGTAGAGGGGAATTTTGCCCCCAGCTATCAATTGACACAAAACTCAGGTTGTTGCTAATTTTTTTTCAAGATCCGCACAGTATATTTTGAGATGTTTTTTAAAAAAATAAATGCTAGTTAAACGAAATTATATTATAGTTAAGCATTCCTTTCTAACAGTGAAACCTTTTGAAAGAGAAAATGTTTTAAAAAAGACCAGCGAATCAATGTTTTCAGCGAAATAAAAACCGGGTAATTAATATTTTTTTTAAATGCATTTTTCTCTATCCAACAAAAAATGAATTTTCGAAATCGGACCAAATTTTTCTTCAAACATTTCGGTTAATTGAGAATTTAGTATTGTTAAATGCCGGATAACTGGATAGTTTTTACAAAAGGTTCCCAAGTAAGACATTCTTTATCCCCAAAACATTTTTTATTTAAACATCTGAATTGGAATAGAAGTCATGCGCAACAATACATAAAAAAATACAAGCAGAAATGATAACCTTTTCCTTGGTACTCTTAGTTGTTGCAATTAAGTTGTTTAAAAAAGAGATAAATATTTCCTTCTTTGCAAAAAATATGTTTTTTACCCCTTTGTGTTACTAGCTGTTGGGTCCCTCGTTGTTGCGGACCCAGTTTATACATTAAAACATTATTTTACACATTAAAAAACATTCAGTTTCTTCCGCCGTGTCTCGAACCCTTTACCTATTATTCAGAAGTTTCGTATGTTACCGACTAAACTACTAAGGTAAGTCACATATTTTGGAAATATTTTTTAACATGTTTCTTAATACAGTTTTACTAATATTGTTAAAATCATTTAAAATATCTAAATTAAATTTACAAATCCGAGCCTAATTCTCAAATCTTGAAAATAAAGAGTAATTATTTATGCATTTTCAGACTTTTTATACACAGACTCACAGAGGATGTAGTTGTTTTTCAATACACAGGGAGAGATAGACTTTCTTTTATTGTTAGAGATTCTTAAAAAGGAACTAAATTATTACAATTTACGTTTAACCACCAAACAGTTTATTTTATGTTTGTTGATATATTGGTTAAATAAATAAGTAAATTTGAGTGTGGATTTTAAAATTTAATAGACATTTAAATAAAAAAGAAAAACCAAATAAAAATAAAAAAATAAAAGAATATCGGTCAATTCAGTTGTTTGGTGTGGGTAAAGCATTTTCCCAACCGATGATTGGACAAAATTGTTAAATGGTTTATGCTTTCGTTTTTTTTTTCGCATATTTTTTTAAGGTTCCTTATAACTTCTAATGTATGATGAGATATCTTTCTAATGTCTGTGAGTACCAATTTTGATAATGTTTAGAATGATAAAGGACTATTAATGAAAACTTATTGGTGTTATCCCATAGATTTTAGTGGAATCATGAAATTTCGAGAAAAAAATATTTTTTGTAAAGCTAATCTATTACTGTCTACCAAACTCATATAAATTTAATTGCATTAACTTCTGGTCACCAGATTAAATAACATTCAATTTAAAAAATTTTATCAAACCCACTGATAGAAATAAGTACTTAAAAATAAGTAAAGTGTTCTCATTTTTTATTACATTCGATGCTTATCATAGATCCGAATACATCAGTTTAATTTTTAAAAAGACATGTTAAGACAAAATGAGCAAGTTGCTTGCCTACATAGGCTGTACCATTAATCACTTTCAATAAATATCAACAATTACTACCAAAACTTACCGGGATCTTACCCAAATCTTCAGGAACCGTTGCCCAGTACGACCAGTACTATCCGTTGTGCAACCAGGACAACGGGAAGAAGTTATAAACAAAAGTAATGTTAAAAAGGCGTGGCAAAAGAATGGGATGTAAGATAATTGAGTAGTCGTAATAACTCAGTTTCCATTTAAGCAATCGACTTTAAAAAATAATGAAGAAAACAATCTTCTGAACAACTATTTTAAGTTTGTCAGGTCGCTTTGTTAAGATGGCTTGAACAGAAGCTGCTATTAGCAATATTAAATCACACTGCTCATTTTTGCGAAAGTACGATTAATTAAATTTGAGTACGTCATCGCTTATTTACGATGCAATTATACTCAAGGAAAAACAAGTACGTTGATGTACTCATTTTTAAGTGCATAGACAGATGTTAAAAGCATTTAGCAACATATAAAAATAATAATTATAAAAAACATCAATTAAGCGGTCTTATATTATTTTATTTTTACAGCCTTGCCTATTAACATATTCAGCAAATAAAAACAATGGTGAAATATTGATAAAACTGGAACGCACATATTTAGTAGCCAAAGAATGTATTTTTAGCAACACAAATTGAGAAAAAATACATTGTATACTTACTCATTAAAAACAAAATAAGGTTGTTTTTTTATGTCATGCGACATCAAATTCGAAAAACAAAGCTATTTATTGAATGAACTCCCTAATTTTTAAATTTCTTAGTAAAGTTATTTTAATGATTCTAAAATAAATGGAAACGAAAGCTTTTAAAATTTCATTTCTGATAGGCGGTTTGAGTTTAAAATATAATTATTTTTAAAAAGTCGTCTGATTTTTAAACAGGAATACAAACAAAATGTTCTTAAAATTGAAAATGCTCCAATAAGATTGACAGATGACTTGAAAGTTTTTATACAATGTGTTTTTAAACATTGCTATAATGCGAAGTAAACTTAATGTACATTTGAAATGTTTTCAAAGAGCAAACAATTATAACAAAGAAAAAAATTCTAACTTTATAATGATAAGAAAGCAAGAAATTTGAGCTTTCAAAGACTAACTTCATACATACATTCAAATTCCACATTTTAATGAAGGAGAATGAGAACAGGATGTATTTATTTTAAAGCAATTCTTTAACATTATTCTTTAAAAGATTCTTTAAAATTAATTTGTGATTAACTTGACGTCGATTAAGACTGTATAGCATTTTTTTTAAATAACACAAATTCAATCAATTTTTAACAAAAATTCGTTTTCGGGCAATTAGTTAAACATTAATCTGAAAAATGGCATCTGTCTTTTCGAATGTTCCATTCCGGATTTAAACTACCTGTTCACTGAACTTTAACTGTAACTTCTGGAATGCTCAGAACTTTTTCCCCTATTGGCGTATTGAAGTCAATGTGGAAGCAGCCATACTGCACCCTCAAATTTTTTTTAAAGTGGTTTAGTGATGTTTTTTAGTACCATAGCATTGTAGAATTATTAAATGTATATAAATATTATATTTTCTTCTTATAGAATTAATTTTTATATTGCCAAAGAAATAGTTTTTGCTCTTGCTTTTTTAACCACTTCGACTTTGACTTGCAAATGACATTCTATTTTAATAGCAGATTGAATTTAATGGGTTTCAAAAGAAAATAGAAAAAAACTCATCCAAAAGCAATACATTTCGGCTTATTTTAACAACAAAAATATACGAAATATTGCCATATAGGTGAAAGTAGTGTACACTTGTCTATTGGCTTCAAGTCAACAAAATGTCTTGCCGAATAAAGAAGTTACAGTTAGAGATGTACAATTAGAATGTTCGCAAATTCGCTAACAAATTTCGACACTATTTTTACACACATGAGACGTAGAAAATTGTTTGAAGACCATAAGCATGACTGAATTTTTGATACAAAATACTTTCAATACCATATGTATCGTATGGTGTAATAAAATTAATAATTCAATAAATTTAAATAATTTTTTCATTAATTTAATTTAGTAATAATTAACTTGATTATTTTATGCTCATTCTTTAAACTTCCACAAATTTTGTTTTTTCTCTCTGAAGCCCTTTTGTATAACAATAAAATTATTACAATAGTATTTATTTTTATCTAACATCATTCATATAAATAAATTTTAATACTTAATTGAGGAACAAACATTCAATACGTGTTTCGTTACATTCAAGGGATTCGTTGGAAATCACAAATAACTTTTATAAATTGCACTATCTGTTGTACAGAATACAGTCAGTTAATTTTTATAAAAAAACGAGTTATGGATAAATAAAGTAATTTAGTTCGTTAAAAATGTCATAGACAAATTGAATACTTGGTTTTCTCCACTTTTTTTTCTGATGTTCACTTTTTCAGTAATTCTTTATAAATAAAAAAAAACTCTTTATCTGTTGGTGCAAGAACCAGGCAGCTCTATGAAATGTCCATAAATGGAAAGGAGCAGTACTTTTTCTCATACAGTACAAGAAACGTACACTGTAAATAAATGAACTTAAAAATGAGTACATGAACCTACTTATATTTTCTTGAGTACAATTGCATCGTAAATGAGCGATACGTACTCATATTTATGTCTTCGTGTTTTTTCTAAAATAAGCAGTGTGATTTAATATTGCTAATATCAGTTTCTGTTCAAGCCATCTTAACAAAGCGACCTGACAAACTTAAGATAATCGTTCAGAAGATATTTTTTCACATCATTTGATTTTGATTGCTTAAATGGAAACTGAGTTATTACAACTCAATTATTTTACTTCTCATTCTTTTAGCATGCCTTTTTAAAACAAATTCTGTTTTTTATAACTTCTTCACGTCGCCCTGGTAGTACGACGCCCTGGACTGCGGTGCCATAGAATCTGGGTCTGATTTCCGGTCAGTCTTGGTTGTAATTGTCGATATTTATTGAAAGTAATTTATGGAGAGACTATATAGTCAAGAAAGTGCTCTTTTTTATTCATTTTTACTCATTTTTGAGTACACGTCTTTTTCAAAAACGAAACTTTTGTAATCGGAGCTATGATAAGCATCCAATGTAATCAAAATTGAGTATATTTTACTTATTTTTGAGTACCTATGTTTAACACTGTACAGGATTTTTCGTCGGTCAAGAATAACCTTAAAACCTGGAGCTATCTGGTTCTTGCACCCTCATTTTTATCAGTGACGCAATAATTTAATTTTTTTAACTTTGAACCTAAACCGTGTTGAATATTTTCGCTAAATTATTTTCCGGATTTTGTCTAATTTGTTTATTATAATTATAAGTTTTTATTTTACAGGTATGATGTTTCCTGCTTTTCCGAACGAATTGCAATTGGGGTATCAACCCCTCCTGTAAGGACTGTCAATGTTTGGGTATTATTCACCTTCTGAACAGTGGCAGTCCTTACCCAGAAGGCGTTGTTTACTTCTTCATCACTGCAACCGTACTCTTCAGGCATCTTGTGCCCAAAACAGAACCTACAACTTTGCAGAGTTTCAAATCCTTGACGTTATTCCAAGGCTACAAGAGACTGGTCGCCATGCCAACTACCATAGTCACAAAGAAGAGATGAGAAGTAAGAGTTTAATAACAGAACTATCAAGTAATAAGTTGTTTGGAAAGTGTTATGAAAACATTATTTATTCATTGTAAAAAGTTATTTGTATATATTTAACCTAAAAGTAAAAAAAACTAAGGCTTATGTGTCGCCTTTCATTTATGAAAACCAAGCAACTAAATGCCAGAAGTTATTATGTCCAGATAAGAAATATCACTTCTGTTCCTTTCAATGTTAGAAATAGGTACCCAGAAATAAATAAAATGTACTCATTTTTAGTACTTTCGATGCTTATCATAGCTCCGAATACATAAGTTTCGTTTTTCAAAAAGACATGTACTCCAAAATGAGTAAAAAATTAATAAAAAGAGTAGCACTTTGCCTACTTAGGCTGTTTTCATAAATTACTTTCAATAAATACCAAAAATTACAACGAAGATTTACCAGGAATCGAGCCCAGATCCTCAGGGATCGCAGCCTAATGCCTTATCCATTGTACTACCATGGCTACGTGAAGAAGATATAAACAGAATAAATGTTAACTACCATTGTACTACCATGGCTACGTGCAGAAGATATAAACAGAAGAAATGTTAAAAAAGTGTGCAAAAGAATGGAAAATAAGATAATTCAGTTGTAATAAATCAGTTCATTTAAGCCATCGACATCAAATAATGTGAAATAACATCTTCTGAACAACTATTTTAAGTGTGTCAGGTCGCTTTGTTAAGATGGCTTGAACAGACGCTGATATGAGCAATATTATATCACACTGCTCATTTTTGAGAAAGTACAGTTACTTAAGTTCGAGAATGTCATTGCCCATTTACGATGCAATTATACTCAAAGAAAAAGGAGTATGTTTAGGTATCCATTTTTAAGTATATTTTTTTATAGCGTTTGCAGTAAACTATTTTGCTGATTTTTTTTTGTTTGATTTACATCCCACTGGATTTGAAATTAAAGACTGTTTCGGAATCTACTTCAATTTGAAAGATCAGAGAACAATGCTTCATTATTCTTAGATTTGCTTGAATTGTTAGAAATATTCTTAATTCAGGAATTCCCTCTAAAAATCTCCATATTACGACAGAGGCAGACTTAATATATATGAAAGGTGAATACCGTAATTATTTCTAAACAAATATATTTTCATGAACTTACATGTCGCAATCTGAAAACTGCACTCTCATATTTGGCGAAACGAGACGTAAAACCAAGACGTATATACACTCGCTTACAAGAAAATAATACAAAACTAAAATTTAGTTTAAATAGACATTAATTAAAGTTAATTTCTATTTAACAGTTCCTCAGGGATTTACTTTCTTTAAGTAAATACGGGTTTCACAACCCCGAGGTACCCTAGTGATCTTTACTCTCTAATTTTTCTTTCGTAGGGTCTCACATTGTATAATCATGTGTGTGGTGTATTTAATTAGCCATATCCTTTTTGGTTTGCTACCTCTGTCTGATATGTCAGTAACCTGCAAGTAGTAACATTATATCCTAGAGATTCCACGCGCTCCCTTTCGACAACAATTTATCTAAAACTTTAAAAAAAAGTATGATCCAATTATATCGGCAGGAATTTTAGAACATATACGGTTGTTGAATGTACTATAAAAGTACTTAAAAACAAGTCTCAAAACACATACTCGTTTTTCCTTAAGTGTAATTACATCATAAACGGGCGTATGACAATACTTAAATGCAAGTAACCGTACTTTCTCAAAAAGTAGCAATGCGATTTTATATTTCTAATATCATCTTCTGTTCAAGCGAACTTCATGAAACCTAACAAACTTAAAACAATTCAGAAGAAGGTTTTCCGCATTATTTGATGCCAATTGCTGAGTTAATACAAACTGAGTTAATGCAAATTAATTATCTTATTTTCAATTCTTGTGGTACACATTTTCTAACAAGTCTTCTGTTTATAACTTCTTAATATCACCCTGGTAGTTTAACAGAAAAGGCACTGCACTGCGGTTCTGAAGATCTGAATTCATTCCCGATAAAACGTGATTGTAATTGTCGAATTTTATCGAAAGTGATTTATGAAGGCAGTCCATGTGGGCCAGCATCTACTCATTTTCATTCATTGAGCTCATTTTTGAATACATGTATTTTTCATAATGGAAACTCACATATACGGAGCCATGCTAAGCATCGAATGTAATAAAAAATAAGTAAATTTTACTTTTTTTGTCAAGTACCTATTTTTAACAGTGAGGCCAAGGAAAAGAACCTTTATCTATTTTTATGTAATAGTCACATCGTATGGCTTCGTCGTAATGAGCGCTGCGACCAAAGGTTTTTATTTCATTTGTTTCTGCTCATATTACATGTGGTTGTTACATATTTTAGAAACTGTGATGAGTAGGGGTCTAAAATGGTCCTTAAATTTAATTTTATGGAAGCCTTTGACATACAGTGCATTAGAGTGGAGACCAAAAACATCTGATATCATTGAATCGCAATATTTTGTCTATTTAATACCTACAACTTAAAAAATCTACTGAAATTTATAATAATCATCTCACTCAACCAAACACTCAGCCTCTTACCTATTTTTATCATATAAAAAGATAAAAGTAAATCAGGAGGCAATCTAAAAAAAACAAAAACTGATATCCGGGTATTTTTTAATTGAATGCTGAATACTCAACCGCGGTTTTTTCTTTTTGTATTCCCGTTACCTGGACACTTTCGACAATTATTCTTCGACTTAGTTTGAATTGTTCCCGTGACGTCATAAGCTAACTTGACATGTAAAATCTTAAAAAAAAAATAAACTAAGTGAAGTGCATGAAGTTAAACAAGCCTATGTCACAAAAAAAATGTGGCAGAAACGCATTTGAAAGGATTGCATTTTTTATTGGTATAAAAAGCACATTCTTCACATTTCTTTTATTTATTGAATAGAAGTTACCGTCTACATTACAGTGCCCTTTTAGAAGAAGGATTTTTTTTAAAGTAAATGCGTTATTTTCTATCAGGAAAAAAAAAGAGTTTCAATTCTATTTTGAGACTTTCGAGACAACTTCGTGGAAACTTAAGACATAAACTACAATAGATCGAATATGTCTTTAATTTCTATATTTAAAAATACTCTTAACTAGATTTTTCAAATAAAATTACATACGCCAATTTTGTTATATGTTAACCAAATTGGTTTACAACGAATTGAAGCAGCTATTCGTAAAAATATTATACAAAAGGAAACTGCAAAATTCAACGCAAAACGTATAATATTAGCGTTTATTATTTACCAAACCTCAAAATGTATCAATTCCGACTATTTAAAGTTTGTCTTGTATATAATTGAACCATCTAAGATGTCGAAAATAAGGACATTCTATTTCTTCTTGAAAAGGTAAAGAAACGTGCAAACTGCTAACATCTATGTTATGTATCCGAAACTTCCCCAAACTTTCGTAAATTCGCAAACTGTTCTAAAGTCCACTCCTTCCTTTTTTTTTAAAAATTTTGACCTTCGTGAAATATAAAATTTTTATCAATTAAGACTATTTAAAGTTTGTCTGGTATATAATTGAGCATTCTAAGATGTCGAAAATAAGGACATTCTTATTCTTCTTGAAGAGGTAAATAAACGTGAAAACTGCTAACATCTATGTCATGTAACCGAAACCTCTCCAAATTTTCCTAAATGCACAAACTGTTCTGAAGTCCACTCCTTCCTTTTTTTTGTCAAACTTTTGACCTTTGTGAAGTATAAAAAATGTATAATTAGACTATTTAAAGTTTGTCTTATATATAATTGAATCATCTAAGATGTCAAAAATAAGGCCATTCTAATTCATTTTGAAGAGGTAAAGAAACTTGAAAACTGCCAACATCTATGTCATGTATCTAAAACCTCTCCAAATTGTCCTAAATGCACAAACTGTTCTGAAGTCCACTCCTTCCTTTTTTTTCAAAATTTTGGCCTTCTTGAAATATAAAAAATGTATCGATTCAGACGATTTAAAGTTTGTCTTGTACATAATTGAACATTCTAAGAGGTCGTCGAAAATAAGGACATTCTCATTCTTCTTGAACAAGTAAAGAGTTGTAAAAACTACTAACATCTATGTCATGTAACCGAAACCTCTCCAAATTTTTCTAAATGCACAAACTGTTCTGAAGTTCACTCCTTCCTTTTTTTCAAAATTTTGACCTTCGTGAAAATTAAAAAAAAAGTATCCTAGAGATCAAGTATACAAAGCGATTTAATTTCTCTAAAGTTTTAAAAAAAATATCTCTAATACAAAAATTTATTACATAACAATCAATCAGTTTTATTTCAAACTGAAAATGAAGTATACAAGTTTCACAATGACTTAAACTAATTTATCACAATGACTTGTATCCCGGGTAAAATTCCCTTTGGACTAAGTCGAGAACTAAGATAACTAAGTCGTCCAATTACAAAACTCAGTAAGCGCCTTCCACGATTTTTTTCACGGAACAAAAAAAACTTTTGTCGAGTTTAATTTTAAAGCTAACTTTTTGAAATTTGGCATTTTAACGCAAAATTCTTTTCAATCCGATTTCATGAGTATTTTTCCTAAATTTGTATAGCTTTTGCGGTATTTAAAATTTTATATAGATTTACAGAATTTTACTGCAGTATGAAGAGTTTATAAAAAATTTCACCAATATGCAACAATATTTCCCTCACTGAAACAATGTTGCCATACTGTTACACAAAGAAAGTGAAAAACTTTACAGGAGAAAATAATCTGGAGGTAATAACTGGTAATATTAAAAAAAAAACTGGGGGAAAAGAGCCAGGATATAACGAGTTTTGACGCAGGTTGAATGCACGGCAGTCGAATTTACAGAGTTTTACTCCAGTATTGTATTTTCGAAGGTTTAGACGTGTTTTGCAGCTGTTTGAGGATTGGTTGAGGTTGGTTCAACGAACAAAATGGCACGAACATCTCGATATTTGGGATTTCACGTGATTTGCAACTCAATCTGACGTGAGGCAATCTGAATAAAAAATTTCTATTAGTTTTCAAAAACACTTCAGACTCTTCGTAAACCGGTTCCACAACAAAAAAAACCCTGAAGGGTAAAAGTTAAAAAGACTGATGCGAGAAACGTTCTAACTCAAAAGGAATCCAGTAGCAAATCTACTACTAATGCTGAAGCGGACGTAGAGGAGGAACTGCAAACTTCATAATCTTTTTTCTGAACAGAATCAAAAAGGATAATCGGTGAGTACATTTTTATATTTACTTATAACTTTGATGATGTATTGTTACATGCTTTTGGTTCTGTTTTCTGGTTTCGGTTTAGAAAAGTTAAAAAACTTTTTTAATTATTTTCTTTATATTCGTTTCTAAATATTTCAAATACGTGTGTGAATTCCTTCTGAATGTTTTAGAATACATGTCGATCGAGTTTAAATAATTTCTTTTAGTTATAAAAGTCTAAAATAAATAGCTAGAAGTCCCTATGTTTGGCACTAGATATCGTTCCTGGAAATCTAATATAGTGTAACCCTGGTAAAGTGGCGTTTGGTTAACGTCCATTAAAATTGGTTTCGGTGAATCAACAAACGAATTTGTGCGCTTTGACCAATTTAGACTATCTTTATTATGTAAATAATGTATTAATTACATTAATATACATGTATATTATATATATATATATATATATATATATATATATATATATATATATATATATATATATATATATATATATATATATATATATATATATATA
The DNA here is from genome assembly GCA_963932185.1 of Troglohyphantes excavatus. Lineage (NCBI taxonomy): Eukaryota > Metazoa > Arthropoda > Arachnida > Araneae > Linyphiidae > Troglohyphantes > Troglohyphantes excavatus. The sequence continues at coordinate 63,728,819 of OZ010669.1, read as the reverse complement.
TATATATATATATATATATATATTGTAATTTCAATCCTTGATCCTTGTTTAATTGTTAATTGTTGTCAATGTAAATTGTATATTCGTATTACAATTTTATGTTTGCGATTTTTTTTATTTTGCTTTTTGGCAACGTTTGTCTTCTCTTTGGCGGGTGTTTGCTTTTTGTTTGTTGTCTGATTTCGGCCTCCTTGACGAAGAGAGGGGAACACTTTGGCATGTATCTTTCATATTTTTACTTGTATATATATATATATATATATATATATATATATATATACATATGTCTCATCCAATACATATTTTAAAACAATAATAACAGACATTTTGTATACCTAGTGAAAATACAAAACTTGCATGTATATAAAGACAGCTTAATTCGTAATCAAACAAGACAGGCTTTTTTAAAATAATATCCAGGTCTACCCAGAAAGGGGGTGTACCCAGAAAATATATGTATCACGACGGAAATAGTTACCTACGCAGGGTGATATATTCAAACAATATAACTTTGGGACGATTATTATAAATAAGATCACGTTCGGTAATGTAAATGACTAAAATGTTTCGTGTATGACCTTATTTCAATGTTGAAAGTTGTTCGGTATATCTTGTAGGCTGGTTGGGCGTCGAATAAAATGTTCAGTTTGTATTTTTCATTACCCAACAAAAAAAACTCAGTATAAAACCTTTAACAAAATTGTCAACTTGAAGGCTTTGTAAAGGATATTGATACCGTAAACTGTGTTTTTTTAAGCTTTTCATTTTTCTGCCTTAAACCTTTAAAATATCGGCAATTATCCTTCATGATTAAAAATTGAAGTTTTTTCGCAGGATTTTTTGAAGGTGTTTTACATTTTTATTTTACATTATTATGTTGAAAAAAACCCATTGAAATTCATAGATCTTCAAAAAAAAAAAAAAAAAAATGCAGTTTTTCTGCGTAAAATCTTCCATTTAAAAATTTTGTTGAAGGTTTTATGCTGACTTTTTTTGTTAAGTACTCAGACACACTGGTGAGTTTAAATATTTTTCCGAGCAAATAATATTGACTTCTCTTGATAGAACATTGTAAAATGTAAATAATTAAACATTAAAATATTTCAAATGTTACTATGTTGGTCATACTCAATGAAAATCCAATGGGAAATAAAATGAATTCATCTATTAAAACGGACATGTGCGTGTCTTAATGGACAAAAAAGCGCCTACGAAAACGTCTAATTAAAGATGTGAGAAAATCTACCTCGCTGAAGTTATGGGGTTAATTAATGTTATCTGAATCTTTTTCATCTATCAAACACAACACGAGAAAATGCAAAAGGAATCGATATTGTGAAGAATCTCTTAATCCCTATTTCTATAATCTCATGTCATGACTTTTCACATAAAATCCTTCTGGCCATGCAATGACACAGTCGCAACTGATGTTTTTAATTTACGGAACATTTATCTGTTGATAATGAAAAAAAATTACGTCTAAAAACAGAAGATATAAGATCGAAGTTCCAAAAAGGCTATATCAGGAAAGGATGTCAGTGTTGTTTTCAATAGCAATTGAAAACTACTTAATTGGTTGAACGATGGAATTAACTCACATATCTAGTCAACGATCTATTAGTAACGGATCTTAAACTTCCAAAAGGAAATACATGCGAACTATAGTTTTTAAAATTAAACCTTTGTTAGATGCCGAAAACAATATTTGATCTGGCATCCAGTTCTCAAAACTCCCAGATCACGACCATCATGTGGATTAGTTCTAGATGCCATAGAATTAACGAGCATCATCCATTTCTACAAGATGAGTCCTCAGCCGGACTTACCTAGATCCGAACTAAAGACTTTTTAACTTATAGTACTTCGGGATCGTACCAACTAGACTAACACAGTCCAAATATTCATCTGGAGAAAGCCTAGTACCATTTGATGACTCAGTTTTGGCAAAGTGCAATTGTCTTTTAGACTTCTACAACGACAATTACATTTTCCTGATACTAAGTCACCAAATTAGAAAACTTCAATCATCAATGAAATGGAACCAAGCCCCTATCAAAATTCAAGAGTATGTCATTCAGCTTCCTGTGTATGTCTTCATAGCAAACAAAAATAGAAGAATCTCCAAGTTTTGATAATCAGTTAACTCAAAGGAGTGGGAATTAAGAAATTGGAAAATGTAATTATGTGTGCCCAATAAATTTTATTCCTCTAAAATTGGCTAGTATAATTCTTTAGTAATGGTAACAAATCGTAAATTAAGACACTACGAAATACCCATATTTACAGATTTAAATATCTAAAAAAAATGCTCATTGTTTTAAACTTATTTCATCTAATTTTATTTAGTTGTGACGTTTTACATATGGGATGAACATATAGAAGTAGTGAATTTTTTTTATTATATAAAAGAATTTATCGGATTTTTCAAATACCAAATAAAACATGATTTTTTTTCTCTGTTTTAAACCCCTCTGGAGCTTAACTTTCTGTACGTAAACACAAAAATCTCAAACCTGAGGTTCTCTAGTGATCTTTAATTCTAGCTGTTTTATGGGGCTACCGTTTTGAATGTATGGGCTTGTACGTCCCGTGTTTGATTTTTTTCTCATTTCATGGTGTATACGTCTTAATTGCTTTTAGCTGTTTTTTTATATTGTTTCGCAATAGTATTGGTATTATAATGTTTACATGTTTCACAATGTCCGAGATTAATTTGAAAGAAAAAAAATTCCGTTTTGCATTGTCTTGAATATTGTGTGTTGTTGCCTATTTACATCGAGAACTTATGAAAGTTTCGTTGATGACAGAAAAATCTAGACAGTGAAGCGAGTTGTATGGCCTATCAATAATTTACAATTGACCCATAAATTACAACTGATACTTGGTTACAAGTATTCTGACTCTTCTCACCTCTTTTCTACTGCTGTACAATTGATATATATATATATATATATATATATATATATACACAATAAAAACAAAGTAGAAAACAATGGAAAATGATAAACAAAATTATATAATTAAATTAAAATGCATAGAAAATCAAATATGAATCAGCGCTAGAGCTGCATGAAGCATAATGATAAAAATATACTGAAAACAATAAAATATATTAAATTAAAAAAATATATAAAAAAATATATAAAAATAAAACACTTTAGTTAAATTAAAATAAAATAAAATAATATATATTTTTTTATATATTTTTTTAATTTAATATATTTTATTGTTTTCAGTATATATATATATATATATATATATATATATATATATGTATGTATGTATGTATGTATGTATGTATATATATATATATGTATGTATGTATGTATGTATGTATGTATGTATGTATGTATATATATATATATATATATATATATATATATATATATATATATATATATATATATATATATATATATATATATATATATATATGTATGTATGTATGTATGTATGTATATATATATATATATACATACATACATACATACATACATACATATATATATATATATATATATATATATATATATATATATATATATATATATATATATATATATATATATATATATATATATATATATATATATATATATATATATATATATATATATATATATATATATATATATATATATATATATATATATATATATGTATGTATATATATATATATATATATATATATATATATATATATATATATATATATATATGTATGTATGTATTTATTTATATATATATATATATATGTATATATATATATATACTATACTACTTTTTTTTAACCCCATCCCATAATATAAACTTAAAGATATGTGTTATATTGGTCTTGAACTGAAATTTTTGAAATGTTATAATAAATACGCTTTAGCACTTAAAAAATTATTTAATATATATATCTTCTTTTTTGAGAATTTGTCAAAACTATTTTTGACTTTGTCACTATATCCTATTTTTTTAAGAACCCGTGGCAAACTTAAGTCACTATATTTTTTAACAATACTATGGCTTTTTTTTAAATATAGAGATTACACATAATTAAAAATAATTTGTAATAAAAAAATATGATAATACTTAATAAAAAATATAAAACTACTTTGTGGACAAAGGAATTAAAAATTTAAGCATCATATGAGAGTTAAATAAAAAGCGAACAGAATGAAAAACTTTAGTTTATTTTTTATATTTTTTCATAAATAATTTTAGAATTTTGTTTAATACACAATAGTTATCATTTTATATACAATATTAGGTATACTTTTATACATATTTATAGTTTGATATGCAATAATTATAGTTTTAAATACAATAGTTATATTTAATCATAACTTTTTTAAATATATTTTTTTATTTCATATACAATAATTGTCAATTCTTTTTAATCCATACATTTCATCCATCAACTTATTTTTCATTCATACACTGTAATTTCTTTAACATTTTCGCACATTTCTTATGGCTATAATTATTATATGTTTTCAACTAAAGATATTCAAACGCGTTTGTCTATTAATTTTCTTTCTATCAGTCAATAGAGGATATAACATACTTGCCAATATTGAAGGAAATATCATAAATTAAGTATTGTTTTACTAAAGCAGAAGATTTCATCCCCTCAAGGGATTTACTTACTTTAAGTAAACGCGGGCTTCACAACCCCGAGGTACCCTAGTGATCTTTAGTACTTTTCTTTTCCTTTACGTATGCCCACTTCATATGGGTGTGAGTATGAGAATCCCTATTTATCTTAGTTGGGTCTAGAATTTATCAAGTTGTTTATACAAATACAAATACAAATACAAATATTGACGACCAACAACAGGCTCAAGGCCCAACAAGGTTGGTCCATCTAGTACCTCTTAACTATCCCCCAATGCATATCTAACTTCTTCTTAAATTCCGTTACTCCTTTACAATTAACAATATTCACTGGCAAGTTGTTCCATTTGTCTATTACCCTATTATAGAAATAGTGTTTTCTCCCTTCCCGATTAAAATGGGATTTGTTTAACTTAAACCCATGACCTCTCGTTCTATCACTCACATTAAAATCTAAACCCTCCACATTTCCTTGTTTGATAAATTTGAATAGTTGAATCAAATCTCCCCTAACCCTTCTCTCTTCCAGAGTATACATATTCAAATTTCTTAATCTATCTTCATAATTCATGCCTGAAAACCCTTGAACCATTTTAGTAGCCCTGTGTAGCCCTGTGTGTGTGATGGCTTCACCATATGGACAGCTAGTATTTTTTTCCCTTTCACATTTAACTTGTCTTTATGCAATTATTTAGAAGTCAACTTATCTTGGACCATTTTGGTATTTTCTTTCTTACTCGTTTCACAGTCAAATTTTGTACTTCATCCGTTGCACCAACCTTAATGAAATTTGAAAAACTTGAAATAGTAGTCAATTATTTTCGATATTATTTTCTGTCTAATTTCTAAAATGACGTTATTAATTAGTATAAATTTAACGACCTGGACGCCAAACGGTACAATTTACAGATATCCGAAAATAAACTAATGTCGTTTTTCATTAGTAGGCAGCTTGATGCATTCGCCAAATTGGCGTGGCTTCTACTTCGATAGGATTTCACAATAATGAGTTAAATATCATTCCACTTCACAATATATATTATAAATGTATTCTTAAGTTGATTAAATCCCAGTCAATGTAAAAGTGTTCGATAGCAGTTTCATCAAAAGCTAGACATACGAAATATTTAGCGGAAGAATGTCTTAAATATATCCCCATTTTTAAAAATATGTACTCAAACATAAGAAAAATGTACTTATTTTTGAGTATATTCGATACTTATCATAGCTCCGAATACATGTTTCATTTTTGAAAAAGACATGTACTCAAAACTCAGTAAAAATAAATTAAAAGAGCAATAGCGTACCTACTTAGGCTGCCTTCATAAATCACTTTCAATAAATATCGACAATTACAATCAAGACTTACTGGAAATGAAACCGGTATCCTCAGGCACCGCAGTCCAGTTCCTTATCCGTTGCACTACCATGACGACGTGAATAAGTTATAAATAGAACTGTTAAAAAGGTGTGCCAAAAGAATAAGAATCAAGATAATTGAGTTGTAATAATTAATTTCCTATTTAAGCAATCGACATCAAATGATGTGGAAAACATCTGGTGAACTACTATTTTAAACGTGTCAGGTCGCTTTCTAAAGATGGTTTAAACAGAAGCTGAAATCAACAATGTTAAATCACACTGTTCAATTTTTAAAAAGTACGGTTGCTTAAATTTGAGTACGTCCTCGCTTATTTACGATTCTATTGTACTTAAATGATTACGAGTAGGTTCAAGTACTTATTTTTAAGTAATTTTTTTATTTACAGTGATCTAATAGTGTGAAAATATCAGTCAATTGGTAAAACAGAAATGGAAGTCCTAAGCGCCCACAACTGTGTTTTTAAAAATAAATGTTTATAAATTAAAATACGCTGTTATTGATTAAAAAATATTTAATTCCATTATTCAAATACATCCTTCATTCACTTATCCGGAAGGAAAGACCCCAGAACACCCCATCAAAAAAAAGTCAGCATAAAACCTTCATCAAAATTTTGAAATTGAAGATTTTATGCAGGAAAACTTCAGTTTTTTTGAAGATCTATAAAATTACAGGTTTTTGTTTCAATGTCCTTCATAAAAACTGCAAATTTTTTTTTATAAAAACCTGCAAAAAACCTTTTAATTTTTTTATCATGAAGGGAAAATGCAGATATTTTAAAGGTTTTATGCAGGAAAATTAAAAACTTCAAAAAAACTGCAGTTTTTTGTTTCATAATCCTTTATAAAACCTTCAAAAAACACTTAAATTTTAACAATTTTGATGAAGGTTTCATGTTGACTTTTTTTACTGGGACTGCATGGATATTTGTTAATTATAATCAAATGAAACGAAGAAGACACCTAAGGTGGCATTCCACTATCTAAACTTCCACGCCACGAGGTTCAACATGGGAACATTTGGACTACGGCAGATTTAGCTTGCGATAACTTAACAACCTTCTAAAAGGCAATTTTTGGTTGGACAACGAACATGACTCTCGCAACTATCTCCGATTTTTAATTAGTCGAAAGTCAGCATTTTCCATGTGTGTTAACTGGTTATATTAACACAATACTAAGCCCACACAATGGTAAATTCTGCAGTTTCCAAAAAATAATGATTGTATAACTTCTTTATTATAAAATAATAGAAACTATATCACCCAGTACCATTGGAAATGTAAAAAATTGTGCTATTAATAAATACTGTCATGCCAGATAAAGAAAACTCTAGAATTGAACTAATTTCGTATTATTACAAAACAATCAAGAAAATGAAATTTGCAGTTTAGTCAACTTTTTCAGAAGAGATCTGGTACAAATCAGTGGATTAGTAAATGGAGTTCTTGCATTATTTTTTATATTTGAAAAAAGTTTGCAGTATTCCATATCTAAACCATCGAAAATATCATAATTTTTTCCCGGTAAACCTTTTATGGAGGAACCTGGTACCGATTAATGGATTGGTATGTAAAGTTGTCGTATTCTTACTTAGATTTTAAGAGATATTGCGGTATTCTATAACTAAACCATTGAAATGATCATCAACTTTGCTCGGTGAACTTTATCGGGAGGAACATGGTGCAAATCAATGGATTGGAATATGGAGTTCTCGCATTCTTCTTTATATTTGAAAAGAGTTTGCAGTACTCCATATCTAAACCATCGAAATTATCATCAATTTTTTTAACGAACTAATTTCGTATTATTACAAAACAATCAAGAAAATGAAACTTGCAGTTTAGTCAACTTTTTCAGATAAGTTCTGGTACAAATCAGTGGATTGGTATATGGAGATTTGTTGTTTTCTTTGGATTTGGAAAGAAATAACAATTCTCGATAACTAAATCATTGAAATGATCATCACCTTTTTCATGTCAACTTTTTCTGGAAAGATCTGGTACAAATCATTGGATTGGAATATGGAGTTCTTGCATTCTTCTTTATATTTTAAAAAAGTTTGCAGAATTCCATATCTGAACCATCGAAATTTTCATCAATTTTTCCCGGTCAACCTTTTATGGAGGAACCTGGTACAGATTAATGGATTGGTATATAACGTTATTTTATTCTGCTTTAGATTCGAAAATAGTTTGTAGTACTGTATGACTAAACTATCGCCATGAGCATTGATTTTGCTCGGTGAACTTTATCGGGAGGAACATGGTACAAATCAATGGATTGGAATATGGAGTTCTTGCATTCTTCTTTATATTTGAAAAAAGTTTGCAGTATTCCATATCCAAACCATCGAAATTATCATCAATTTTTTTAACGAACTAATTTCCTATTTTTACAAAACAATCAAGAAAATGAAATTTGCAGTTTAGTCAACTTTTTCAGAAAAGTTCTGGTACAAATCAGTGGATTGGTATATGGAGATTTGTTGTTTTCTTTGGATTTGGAAAGAAATAACAATTCTCCATAACTAAATCATTGAAATGATCATCAACTCTTTTATGTCAACTTTTTCTGGAAAGATCAATACAAATCAATGGATTGGAATATGGAGTTCTTGCATTCTTCTTTAAATTTAAAAAAAGTATGTAGTATTCCATATCTAAACCATCGAAATTATCATAAATTTTTCCCGGTAAACCTTTTATGGAGGAACCTGGTACATATTAATGAATTGGTGTGTAAAGTTTTCAGATTCTTATTTAGATTTTAAAAGAGTTTGCAGTACTGTATAATTATACCATTAAAATTATCATCAATTTTGCTCGGTGAACTTTATCGGGAGGAACATGGTACAAATCAATGGATTAGAATATGGAGTTATTGCATTCTCCTTTATATTTGAAAAAAGTTTGCAGTATTCCATATCTAAACCATCGAAATTTTCATCAATTTTTCTAACGAACTAATTTCTTATTATTACAAAACAATCAAGAAAATGAAATTTGCAGTTTAGCCAAATTTTTCAGAAGAGATCTGGTGTAAATCAGTGGATTAGTATATGGAGATTTGTTGTTTTCTTTGAATTTGGAAAGAAATAGCAATTCTCGATAACTAAATCATTGAAATGATCATCCACTTTTTCATGTAAACTTTTTCTGGAAAGATTTGGTACAAATCAATGGATTGGAGTATGGAGTTCTTACATTCTTCTTTATATTTGAAAAAAGTATGTAGTATTCCATATCTAAACCATCGAAATTATCATAAATTTTTCCCGGTCAACCTTTCATGGATGAACCTGGTACAGATTAATGGATTGGTATGTAAAATTGTCATATTCTTATTTAGATTTAAAAAAAGTTTGCTGTACTCTATAACTAAACCATAAATGATCATCAATTTTGCTGAGTGAACTTTTTCTGGATTAATATGGTCCAATCAATGTATTGGTATGTGGAGTTCATGCATTCTATTTAGATTTGAAAAGAGTTTGTAGTACTCCATAACTAAGCCATCGAAATGGTCGTCAATTTTTCCCGGTCGATTTTTTATGGAGGAACCTGATACAGATTAATGGATTGGTATGTAAAGTTATTTTATTCTGCTTTAGATTCGAAAATAGTTTGTAGTACTGTATGACTAAACTATCGCCATGAGCATTGATTTTGCTCGGTGAACGTTTTTGGGAGGTACATGGTACAAATCAATGGATTGGAATATGGAGTTCTTGCATACTTCTTTATATTTGAAAAAAGTGTGTAGTATTCTATATCTAAACCACCGAAATGACCTTCAATTTTTCTCGGTCAACTTTTTATGGGGGAACCTGGTACAAATTAATGGACTGGTATATAGAGTTATTGTATTCTTATTTAGATTTTAGGAGAGTTTGCAGTACTCTGTAACTAAACCATCGAAATGATTATCAATTGTGCTAGGTCAACTTTGTCTGGATTAATATAGTACAATCAATGAATTGGTCTATGGAGTTCAGGCATTCTCCTTTACATTTGAAAAGAGTTTGTAGTACTCCATAACTAAACCATCAAAATGATCATCAACTTCCTCTGGTGTGACCTGGTAGAAATCGAGGGTAAGTTTAAGGGTTAGTATATGCCGCATTAATGGTTATTTACTTCTAAAGAAAGTAGTTTTCTGAATAGGAGAGTCCAATATTCTAATCGGAGAGTTGTCAATTCGAGCCTTGTTTTGAGATAACTGGTTTTTGCATTAAGTTTGACGTAGTCAAACCGTTCTTACAATCGTCGTGGTGTAGTCGGAAAGTGGGATGGTAGATCAGATATAGTTCTCGTCATCTGACCATAGGTCAAAATTATGAGGCCACCTCGGCCCATAATTTAACCCTATTGCAACGTTATTTTAAATAACCGATTCAAATTTGGAAAGCGTCTTAGTTGTCCCTGGCGTTAGAGACACAGCCTCAGAGGTCGCACATTATAACGTCGGACATTATTTTATTATTATAGATTATTACAATTGTTAAAGTCACTGTTGCCGTTAATATTTTTAAAACTGACAAACCAATTTTAACCGTTATCTAAAAGTCATAGGTAATTTTAAGGTCAGAATATTTATATTTTAAAGATTGGTTGTTTTTGATAGCTGATTAGTACAACATTTAATTTATGTTATATTACTAGAAATATTACACGATTTAAGATATAAAAACTTGCTATTCAATTTTTAACCCCTGTACATGTAAATTTGAACCCCTCAGGGGGCTCACATTTTGTGAGTACGGGTTTAGCGACCCCGAGGTACCCTAGCTGGGCCTAGTATTTTTCTTTCTTTCCTATTTACTATGGCCCTATTGTTTGTATATTTCTGTTCATATTGTTTCTTACTATGATTTACATTGGTTGCGCTAACATTCAAAAGTGTTTTATCGCGCTAAGTTAATTCGTAGAAAAATAATTCATGAACCTAAATGCGTGGTCCCAGTTAAAAGGTCACTATAAACCTTCATTAACACTTGAGAATTTGAAGTTTTTTTTTTAAATACTGCAGATGTTTTTAAGGTAAATTAAAGTAACGGTCTTTGTTCCAATATCCTTAATAAAACCAGTAAAAGAACTCTTAAAAAAACCTTCAATTTTGAAGCATCGAAAATAATATAGGGGAAAAATTATTATTATTGAAATGTTAGGGGAAATACAGAATATTGAAAACCCCTCAAAGGCTCACATCTTGTGAGTACGGGCTTAGCAACCCCGAGGTACCCTAGCTTGGTCTAGTTTCTTTCTTTCATTTTTACTATGGTCCTATTGTATTTATATTTCGGTTCGTATTGTTTCCTCGCTAGGATTTGCATTGGTTGTGCTTACATTCAAAAGTGTTTTATCACGCTAAGTTAATTCGTAGAAAAACTAATACATGAACCTAATTACGCGGACCCAGTAAAAATAATCAGTATAAACCTTCATTAAAAATTAAGAATTTGAAGGTTTGTTTAAAAATACTGCATATTTATTGAAGACTTATTAAAATAACGGTTTTTGTTTTAATATCTTTAATAAAACCTCTAAAACAAACCTTTCAGAAAACCTTCAATTTTGAAGCATCGAAATTAATAAAGGGAAAATGCAGATATGTGAAAGGTTTTATGCAAGTTAATTGCAAAATTAAAAATAAAAACTGCAGTTTTTTTGTTATAATGTCCGTTATAGAACCTTCAAAAACCTTCAAATTTTTTACCAATTTTGATTAATGTTTTATGCTGACTTTCCATTGAAATTAACTTCCTAAGTTTTCATATAATCAAATCTTAGGAAGTTAATTTCAATGGAACAAAAGGTGTGTTAATGATTAAAATGTCCTATAGAAATTTTGGAGGTAAATTCAGTAAAATAATAAGCTAATTTTTAAAAAATTTGGAAAAAACACATTTTGAATGTTATCTCCTCAATTGTTGTTTTTGTTTTCTTCTGTGTCCCTCTAAGTTTTTGTTTTCTTCTGTCTCCCTCTACGTTTTTGGGGTTCTTAGATGACAAATTTAATAATATATTTAGGGTTGATACCCACTGACGCTCATAGATTTTTTTTAAATTGTAAAATTATTTTTACTGCTTGGGTATTTTAATATTTTTAACTGTGCATGCTATTTTATATTATTATTATTTTAATTAATAAAATCAGATAGCTTGTAAATTGTACTTAAACCTTTAAATTAAAAACAAATATCGTAAAATAACTTTTTACGTATATTAAAATTGGGTTAAATCTTAAAATTAAACAAAATTGGGCATGGGATATTAGATGAGACTAAAATTAGATTTTATATACATTTTTCCTTCTCAAAATCTAAAAGAACAGCACGAAAAATCACAAATTTTTTGTTTGATATTTTTTAAATATAACTATTTGTCGCAATGTTTTTTGCATGTCAAATTATATCAAACATGTGTCTGATAAATTTTCAAACAAAAAATGGAAGCTCTATCTCTATTACAAAAATAGGCATAGCATTTTCGATAAAACAATACGCAAAAAAAAGAACACTGAGAAAAAGCGATTTAAAGTTTTAAAATTAATATAACCTATTTATGGTACAGGTATCATACTGTTATCAAAACATATTATACTTTGTATCAAAGTAAGTACACTCATTAACAAATACTTTTATGTTTGATCAATTCTTAATTTTGGGGAAACTTTCTTTCTATTTCAATTTATATTCCTATTTCACTAAAATATAAAAAAAAATATAATTTCAAAAGTACAAGCTATTTTTTTTTTATTTTAAAGTACTCAATTGATTTATATAAAAGTACATTTATTTCCTCACTATTTAGAAGTATTTTAAATGTATTATGTAGCGTTATTATTTAGTATTTTGAATATAATGCCCGTATTTTGAATATATAAAAAATAAACAATGAAGGAATATTAAATAGTCATGGATGCTGTTGAATAATTACTTCACTTCATATCTTACTTCTAAGTAAAAAATAAGATTAAATCAGTGTTTCATTTCACTATGGTCATCCTAGAACGGTCATCAAGGCCATGTAGCACGTTATCTTGCCCGAATTGTAGTGTATTTTTAACCGTCCATCACCCAACATAAAAGTAAATAACTCTAAAAATATATTAAATTAAGCTCTGAAAATTTCCATATATGTTTAAAAAGTATGTTCGTAAAAGTAATTTAACTTAATAGAAATATCTTTTTTTTATCGTTTACTGGATACTGCATCCCCTTAAAGTTTTATAAAATAATAATAAAAAAATGAGAAGGAAATTTTATAGAAGAAGGAAGTATTTTATAGTGATGTCATTAACATAAAAAATAAGTCTGTGATGAAAATGGTAACCAATATTTGTGTATTTCTGGAGGTTCGTTAATGTAGAGTATATTATTATATTTGTTATCTCCTTTTTGTTAAAAACGCTAAAGCTGTCGTAATTTTTGGGCTGACATTATTTTTCCTTTAACTCGCGTATTCTATAAACTGAATATTATAGTTTTAAGTACACAGTATTTTCCGTGAACAGTTCAAGCAATACGATTAAAGTATATTTAAGCTTGTTAATGTAAAAAAATTATAAATGTTAACTTGCATACAAAAAGCATTAAAACAAATACCCAAGAATAATAAGTTTTTGTGAGGTAGTAGACATATACCTGATTTTGCCACCTCTTCCTTACTTTAGCAAAATTACACTAATAATAGTTTAATTATTCGCATTATTTTCTGTCATATTATCTCTATTGCTATAAGTGAATATAAGTATATATGGAGGAATGTATGTATGGAATGTATATATGGAATATAAGTATATAAAGTATATATATATATATATATATATATATATATATATATATATATATATATATATATATATATATATATATATATATATATATATATATATATATATATATATATGCACAATACATTAATATCATTGCACTAAGTAAATACTTGGTTTAGTTGCTTTACATATTAAGCTACTAGAACATCAATGTAAACAAAGATTGCTAAGAAACCCTACTAAACAAAGATTGATTCAAAGTGTCTTACAACTAGCCGAAAGTGTAGTATATATTCAGTACCAACAAACTTAATGATTGAGCAAACATTTTCGGAACTTGATGACAAACACAAGAACTGTTCAAATCGCGGTGCTTAGTGTAAAATGGGACGGCCCCGAACAGTGTTGACGTCAGCATTTCAATATGTACTCTAACACTGTGTTGTATGCACTTCCAACTTTAAAATATAACGTATAATGCAGTTAAAGGTTATGGGTGTTATTAGAATTTATAAAGGAGTACATTCAGATACAGGAAACTGTATCTGAATATACTTATATTAATTGAGCGCGGAAGCTCTCTCTCTCTCTCTCTCTCTTTAAGTTCATGTTTTTAAGTCTTGGTAGTTTCAAGATCTCAAAATTTATCTTTTCTGAAATTTCTTTCCGTTTTGACGCTCTTTAAGTTGGGAAGTTTAATGTTGACAAACCTGTAGAAAAAAGGAATCGGATTTAGTCGTGCAGAGCTCAGAAAAGAGTTTTACTTGAAATCACATCTCAGTAAATTAAAAAGAAATAGGAATTAATCTCCAACAAAAACCTCACCAACAAAAGAAGAACAAAATGTTCCATGATACGCGTAATATAGTGTTTATATTCTTATTCTCCATATTGCTGAATTAATCTCAGAAGATTTTAGATTAAGAAAATTGGCGGTTTTGTTCGATAGCTAATTTGATTGAATTTATTAATATAAATCATCTATATTAAATATTTACAAGCTTTTATTTATTGGTATTATTACACGCTTTTAAATAGATGTTAACCTAACCACTTTCAACACCTTTTCTGAAAGTCATATAAATTTGAACCCCTCAGGGGGATCACGTCTTGTGAGTACGGGCTTGGCAACCCCGAGGTACCCTAGCTGGGCCTAGTATATATATATTTTTTTTACTATGGCCCTATTCTTTGTATAATATTATTCTTATTGTTTCATGATATGATTTGCAATGGCTGTTTTTTTTTCAGTTGTTATTAAATTTGTAATGCTCCAAGTTGGAAAAAGTTAATAATAATATGTTTCAGGTTTAGTTAAACACCAAACTAATAAATAACGACATTTTTAAACATGACTTCACTTTAAGTATGATGAACAGAAAAACTAAATAACAAATCTGATAATGTTACATAGGTTGAGTTGGAATTTCATACTATAATAAAAAAGTAGTAAAAAATTGCTCATGATAAAAATAATAATCTGTATTTTATAGTGATACCACTGATTTAACCACTGATACCACTGATTTTATAGTGATACCACTGACATAAAATATAAGTATATATTTTATGCCATTGGTATCACTATAAAATACTAGATAAAAATATAATACAAAGGGCGTTGTTAGTAACCGTGTTCTGTATTTCTATTGGTTTGTTAATCTAGGCAATATTTAAATTTTATTTATTTTCTCTCTATTGAATTTATATCTTTAGCTGTTGTAACTTTCGGACTGTCAATTTTATTCTTTTTACTCGTATTAAAAATCTAAAAAACGGATAATAAGGAAAATTTCGTTATGTGTACTATGTACATTTTTGGGAAAACGATTATTATATTTTTTTAGTAGGATGCTTATTTTGGAAGCTATTTAATGTAAAAATTAAAGATTCATAAAACTAGAATGCAAGGAGGCAAAACCTACTGAAACAACAAGTCCCCTGAGTAATAATATATAGTAGAGTTGCAGTCGTTTATCTATTTATAAGTTGTAAATTACATAAAATTAATTATTCACAAATTTTGCTAAAAAAAATTTATAACACCTTATGTAATTAAAAATAAATATATTTTTTACTACAATATTTATATATTGTTATCTTACATACTGAAATCTTTTACGTAAGTGTTTTAGGTATAACACTCTATGTTAATTATTTCTACCTTAATTAACTGTCTTAATTAAGGTGCACGTACAGACTTGATTTTTTAAAATTATAGTTTTAAAAATATAGTTTTTTCATGTATGAAAACTTTTAATGTTCATGATGATTCATGAAAAAAACTTCTGAATAAAATCAAATGTTAATTAGACAATTAGATTTTATTACTTAATTAGCATGTTTTTCCAAACACGATTAAGCGAGTTGTAATTCATCTAGAAGCCTTATTTGTCTTGAAAATTACTTGCAGTATCATTATTAACGTTAAGTAACATGCAAAGATTTTTTTTTAAATAATTTTTTACCTCGAAAGTTTAAAAAAAAATCCTATTCGTTTTTCATATTTCCAACTTTAAAAATATCCACTAAAATGTAATGTTTTAACAAATATTTATGATGGAAGTTCAGAACTTCGAACAATTAATATAAAGTTAAATAAAAAAATATTTTTTCCGAAAATATAAGTTAAAAAAAGTTAAAGTTTACAATACTTGTTGTTCCATTGAAAGCAGATGCCTAGAATGACACTTAGTAAGTAATAAAGTTTTGAAAATTTATACAACCTTGGTATCATTGGAACGATAATAAAGAGAGAAACGTTATAGAGAAAAAAATATTTTGTAATTTTTGTTCGATTTGCGAAATTTCTATTGTGTGTCATCTTAATATAGATGCAATTTAAAAATGTGAAATCTTTTATAAAATATTTTCTCTTAGGCGAATATTTATTAACATCACGTTTCATATATATGACTCCAAATATATAAGTTTCAATTTTAAAAAAGACATGTGCTTAAAAACGAGTACAATGGGTAAAAATTAATAAAAAGAGCAGGTGCTAGCCCACATAGTCTGCCTTCATAAATCACTTTCAATAAATATCGACAATTATAACCAAGATTTACCGGTAATCGAACGCAGATCTGCAGGCATAGTTGTCGAGAGTCTTATACGTTAAGCTACCAGCCGACGTGAAGAAGTAACAAACAGAAGTAATGTTAATAAGGTGCGCCAAAAGAATGGGGCGTAAGATAACTGGGTTGTAATAATTCAGTTTCAACTTAAGCAATCGACATAAATTAACTTAGAAATCCATCTTCTGAACAAATATTTTAAAGTTTGTCAGGTCGCTTTGTTAAGATGGCTTGAACAGAAGCTGAAATTAGCAATATTAAATCACATTGCTTATTTTTGATAAAAGTAAGATTACTTAAATTTGAGTACGTCATTGCTCAATTACTATGCAATTGTACTTATAGAAAAACGAGTACGTTCATGTACTCATTTTTAAGCACCTTTTTTTACAGTGTATATTTATTTATTTCAATATAATCGACTATAGTTTTGATCTGAATCACTTTACTCGTTTGGCTAACCTATTTTGCTTAAGACTTATTTTTAGATTGTTGTTCTAACTTTGAAAATCAACATATTTAAGCAACCCTCATGAAATAGTTTAATATTATAAATAAATTTAGAACATACAGTTAGTAAACTGTTTATAATTTAATTAATTAACGTTTAATTATTATAATTAATTTTAATTCAATCCTCACTTACCTATTACGACATCACTAATTTATTAATTACGATTAGTGATTTATTCTAATTACCTATTTATTTTTAAACTACCAAATTCACTGAAACTCTTCAAACTTTTCAACACTTTAAACTTTTAAACTCTTAAAACTTTTCGATACTTTAAACTTTTAATCTCCTTAAATGCCCATCTAGATGTTATCCACTTCATGTAAAATCTTATTCGCCGTTCGGGCGACTTTTGAAATTTTGATGGAAAGTTAAATGGTTCATTTAGTTGTAGTTACTGTCAACCATTCGTAGATGTAGATTTAATGGATTATGGATGTAATTGGAATTCACAAATGAGTACATTCATATAGGGGAAAGGCCTGAGTTATGTGAGTGTGATTCTATCTCTCTATTTTCGTATTTTTGAGAATTGGTATTTCAAGATCTCAAGTCAATTCTGTTATGAAATATTTTTTTCGAACCTTTTCACTGTTAATAATAAGTATTAAAAAATACTCATTTTTGATTACGTTCGATGATTTTCATAGATCCGAATATATAAGTTTCATTTTTAAAAAATACATGTACTCAAAAATTGAGTACAATGAGTAAAATTGAATAAAAAGAGCATTAGAATGCCTACATAGGCTGCCTTCATAAATCACTTTCAATAAATATCTACAATTACAAACAAGAATTACAGGGAATCGCATTCAGACCCTCAGTCATCGCAGTCAAGTGCTTTATCCGTTGTACTACCAGGGCGATGTGGAGAAGTTATAAACAGAGGAAATGTTAAAAAGGTGTGCTAAAATAATATGACGTATGATAATTGACTCGTAATAACTCAGTTTCCATTTAAGCAATCGATATCAAATAATGTGGAAAACTATCATCTGAACAACATTTTAAATTTGTCAGGTCACTTTGTTAAGATGGCTTGAACAGAAGCTAAGATGAGCAATATTAAATCACACTGCTCATTTTTTAGAAAGAACGGTTGCTTAAATTTCAGTACGTCATCGCTCATTCATGATACAATTGTACTGAAAGAAAAACGAGTATGTTTAGGTACTCATTTTTAAGTATTTTTTACTGTGTACATGGCTCTTTAAATTGAGAAGTTCAATTTTGTCCACCCTCCCAGTAAAAAAAGTCAGCATAAAACCTTCATCAAATTTTGAAACTGAAATTTTTATGCAGGAAAATTGCAGGTTTTTTGAAGATCTATAAATTCAAAGGTTTTTGTTTCAATATCCTTTATAAAAACTGTAAAAAAACCTTCATACAAACCTGCAATAAACCTTCAAATTTTAATCATGAAGTTAAAATATAATACAGATATATTAAAGGTTTTATGCAGGAAAATTAAAAACTTTAAAAAAAACTGCATTTTTTTGTTTCAATATCCTTTATAAAACCTTCAAAATACCTTCAATGTGACAATTTTGATGAAGGTTTCATGCTGACTCTATTTGCTGGTCTGTACTAAAAGAATTGGTTGTGGCTATGTCAGGGCAGTCAGGAGACAATTTCACTGCCCTATATCAGGGCAGTCAAATTGTAATAAGTTTATTTCTATTAATATAATTAATAATAAGCAATATAATATATACCACTTTGCTGTTAGAAGCTTGTGTCATTGAACAACCATCAATCACTCTTTCCAAAATATTCCGGTTGAGTTCCCATTTAGAGTTCGGGATATTTTCAATAACACTTAGTGAAAATATCCCGAACTCTGCTTGATGCTGATAATATGAGGACACCATCAAATTTCCATCTGTAACGAACAAAGGTGTATTTAGTACATGAAACGTAATTATATCAGATTAAAGAAATAAGAATTGCAACCAAGAAATTCCTTGCCAACTTAAAGATAAATAAGCCACAGGGTTCTGTACTAGATCCACTGTTGTTTATTATATTTATTAATGATATTAGTGAGAACCTTGCAAATAGAGTTATTATATTTGCGGACTATTTTAAAATCCTGGGCGCCGTAGCATAGAACAGGTGAAGCATTTGCAGGTCGATTTAACTAAAATTTCACAGTGGGCTGTTTATTGAAGTATTTAAAAAAAATGTCAGGGATTTTGCACATGGTATTCAAAATTAGAAAGGCTTCTTATTATTTGCAAAGTTCTGGGATTAGTGCCAGTGACATTGTTAAGTGATCTTATCGTTTCTGTAAATAGAGATTTTAAATGTAGGGCAGCCAATAAAATCATTGTGGGGCAGCCAGTAAAAATGCGTATAGAATGTTGAGAATTATTAAAATAAATGTGTTATCTAAATCTAAGGAGTTATTTTTACCACTGTATAGGAGTTTGATTAGACCTCATCTTGAATATTCAGCACGATTCGTGTCACCTTACCTTAACAAAGGACATTTGAATTGTTAGAACGGGTTCAACATAGAGCTACGAAAATGATTCATGGTACTTCGAGAATGAAATATCAAAAGAGGCTTCGAAATCTAAATATGCTTAGACTCTAGGAGAGAAGGATTAGAGGGGACGTTATTCAGTTATTCAAATTTATCAACTTGGGTGATGTTTGTAATGATGATGTTTATAATTTAATATTGCCAATGTGACTAGAGGTCGTGGATTCAAGTTATACAAATCACAGCTTAATAGGAACGTTAGAAAGAAATATTTTTATTAGGGTTATAGAGAATTGGAATAGTTTACCTGAGTATGTTGTAAATTTTTTAGGAGTGGGTAGTTTTAAAAAGACCGGGGGGGAATCGCAAGGATTGTATATTGGCAAGACCAACCTTGCTGGGCTTAGAGCCTATAGTTGATCGAAACTATTTGTACTTATAAACTATTCCGTCTGACGCTGTGAACTACCCATACTTGCTTTGCTTTAGTTTAAAATTTTACACGCGACTAATTTTCAATTAAAAACTAAAAAAATTATACATATATACTTTGAGTTATAGTGTCAGAATTCATATCCATAAACCTCTTCATGTAGCTGATTTTAAACTTAAAAGATTTTAGATTCGTAGATTGGCAGGTTTTTTTCGATCACTAATTGAACAGTATTTTTTATTATAATTAATTTATATAACATTATTGTAATTATTACACTCTTTTAAATATTACTTTCAACTCAATTTTAATCCCTTAACAAATTATATACATTTGATAACAGGGTCTCTTTTAGGATTGTGACATATGGCCATGCGCTATGGTTAAGGCCCTGCGCTGACAAGAAACCCCTTATTTTTTAAGATTCGATTTTTTTTTAAGATTTGTTAAAAAAATCGATACATCAAACCTTGATGTTTTTAAACGGACTAAACAGAGCGCCAACCAAAACTAAAAAATAAAACCGCCAGAATTTTTTTAATTTAAACCGCCAGATCATGTGCTAAGTCGAGAGGTTATAGAATCGACTGTTATGTATTTTTTTTATGTATGTTCGCGCAGGATTTCAGTTCTAATTCAGGTATTTGCACAATTTTTTTTGTTGGATAGGGAATGTTTCACTTGGAAGCATTTTGAAAAAAATATCCGGATATCCGGCATTTAACTATCCGGAATTCGCAATTAACCAGACCGTTTGAAAAAAAATATTGTCCGATTACGAAAATTCTTTTTTTTTTGTGGATAGAGAAAAACCCACTTCGGCAAAAACTGTAAAAACATAATCGGTTATCCGAGTGTTAAAAATCCAAAAATGTTGATTAACAGTAGTTTTTTAAACAATTTATCCGATTTAAGAATATTTTCATTGTTTAACATACGTTGTACAACAATGATATTTCGCTTAACCAGCATTTATTGGCATTGATAGGGATTGTTTTACAATATACATAGTTGAGTAGAAGTTGCTACTTGAATTTCTTAGTGAATTATAATAGTAGGTGAAGCCCCCTGCTAAATTAAAAACTAAAAAGGGAAAAATAAAATAATCTTTCTAAAAAAAAGTAAAACTGACTTTAAAGAAAATGCGCTATAAAGTAAAAAATAATTTTTCATTTTACGAACGCATTGAAAAAATTGATTTATTTAATGTAAATTTTATACTTATTACAACTTTTTGAAGTTGGTGCCAATTTACAAAAATCGTAACTAAATTTTGGCGCCGATTTCAAAAAGTTGTAAGAAGAATAAAATTGTCATTAAATAATTCATTTTTTTCAAAGCGTTCATAAAATTAAAAATTAATTTTTACTTCTTAGCGCATTTTTCTTAAAGTTAGTTTTCCTTTTTTTTTTAGAAAGATTATTTTTTCGAAAATAAATTGTTGCCAAAAAAGTAAATCACTATTTTAATCGGTTCCTAAAAGCGAAAATTGAAAAACATGGTAAAAGATGCTGCTAAAAATTAGTTAAAAATTGATGTCTCATCCAGTTGATGTATATCCAGAGCCGTTCGACATACAACTAAGAGAACTGTTTCTAAATTAAAGTTGATAAAAAGTAGGTAGTTTTACGGTACAATAAATATTTACAAGCCTCAACATTTTAAATGTTGTGTGAGTGTAAAATGGCAAAAACTATTGATGTTGGTGAAGTTATTAAAACTCTTGCATTTCAAAAAGCAAAGAGGTCGTGGAATATTAACCTGTAGAGATAGGGCTAGCTTTAATAAATTGCTACTGAAATATTTTTAAGTAAGCAAGTATTAATTTTTATATTTTGAAATATAATTTAACTTTAATTATAATTAAACTAAAAATATTTTTTTGTTAATAAACTTTTTATGTGTTTCACAAAAATTCATTCTTTTTTCAATTTTTTTAGCTGACGTAAATGTTGAAAAAAAAAAAATTCGGAAGTGTGTTTAAAATTATTTTTAAATAGTTTTTACATAATGTTACACAAGTAGCGTAGCAAAACTTCCGCTAACTTTATTTGTTCATTTTTTAATTTGGTTTATAAGTCAGCTGGTCGTTTAAAAAAAGTGCAAATCACCCTTGGGTCAATGGAAGATAAAAACAATTTAAGCACGATGAACGATGGAGAAATTTCTTATTGAAAATATCCTACACTTTGAGATGGACGATGGCATACATTTATTAAATATAAAAAAAAAAAAAACGACTTAAAGAAAATGCGCTGGAAAACAGGGGGATAAGGGGGACATACAGGGGGATAAGTTTATTTCTTATGATATACAAAATTTAAGTACATTATTTAAATAAAATAATCTTTAAAAATAAACGACTTAAAGAAAATGCGTAAGAAGTAAAAAATAATTTTTAATTTTACGACCAAGTTGAAATAATTAAATTATTTAATACCAATTTTATATTCATTACAACTTTTCGAAATAGGTGCCAAAATTTATGTATGATTTTTGTAAATTGGCACCAACTTCGAAAAATTGTAATAAGTATAAAATTGATATTAAATAATTCCATTTTTTCAACTTGGTCGTAAAATTAAAAATTATTTTTTAACTTTAGCGCATTTTCTTTAAGTCGTTTTTTTTTTTTTTTTTTTAAAGGTTATTTTATTTTTTAATTTAGCAAGGGGCTTCGCCCTCTCTGATTATTCTCCAAGAAATTCAAGTAGCAACTTGTGCTCAACAACGTATATTGTAAAACAATCCATATCAATGCCGATAAATGCTAGTTAAACGAATTGTCATTGTTGTACAACTTCTGTTAAACAATGAAAAAATATTTTGAAATCGGTTAAATCGTTTAAAAAAACTTCGGTTAATCGACATTTCCGGATATATAACAACCGGATAACCGATTATTTTTTTGCAGATTTCGCCTAAGTGATTTTTCTCTGTCCAACAAAAAAAGAATTTTCGAAATCGGACAATATTTTTTTTCAAACGGTCTGGTTAATTGGAAATTCCGTATAGTTAAATGTCGGATAACCGAATATCTTTTTAAAATTGCTCCCAAGTGAAACATCCCCTATCCAACAAAAAAAATTGTGCAAATATCTGAATTAGAACCGAAATCCTGCGCGAACATACATAAAAAATATACATTACGATCAAATTGATAACCTCTCGACTTGGCGCGCGATTTGGCATTTTTAAATTAAAATTTCTGGCGGTTTTATTTTGGAGTTTTGGTTGGCGTGCTGTTCAGTCGGTTAAAAATAAAACTATTAACTTTTATTGAAGAATTGTGATAGCAGTATCCGCATTAACATTTGCGGATACTACAATCACAATTCTTCTAAAGAAGAATTCGACTTACTTTTCTTATCCAGCGCATTTGAAACAGTAACAATATTATAAATTATTAAAATATAAATTTTTTATAAATTATTAAAATATAATTTTTTTATAAATTATTAAATTATAATTTTTTTTATAAATTATTAAAATATAAATTTGTTATAAATTATTAAATATAATTTTTTTATAAATTATTAAAATATAATTTTTTTTATAAATTATTAAAATATAATTTTTTTATAAATTATTAAATTATAATTTTTTTTATAAATTATTAAAATATAATTTTTTTATAAATTGTTAAAATATGAATTTTTTATAAATTATTAAAATATAAAAATGATTTTATATTAATATATATAGTATTAAACAATATAATATATACCTCTTTGCTTTTAAAAGCTTGTGTCATCGTCCAACCACAGTCACTCTTTCCGAAATATTGCAATAGTTCCCATTTAGAGTTCGGTATATTTTCACTAAGTATTAGTGAAAATATACCGAACTATGTTTGATAATATTAGGACATCATTATATATACATCTGTAACAAACAAAGATGTTTTTAGTATATTTCGTAAATCATACAAAATTAAGGTTAATTTTTACAAATATTTATAACGCTTTATCATTTTTTTGTTAGACACAGGCATAAAAATCCCAAGACTTCTGATAAAATTCCTAACTCTTGTCATATCCAGTGCAGAAACTAGAAGTGATAAATCAATAAATTCGCAATTTGTAAAATGTTATTTATATGAATTAAAAAATACTAAACTGTTTAATATATCCAAATTATCAATATAATGTATACCTTCTTGTCACCAGATGCTCAAAAATATTGCAGCAAATTTCCTGTTGGGAGTTCGGTATATTTTCATGAATACTTAGTGAAAATATCCCGAACTCTGCTTGATGCGGGTAATAGAAGAACTGCATTTTAAATATACACCTGTAACGAAATAAGGTGTAATTAGTAAATTGAAATTAGTACTCGTTAAAATGCACATTATTGCTTTGTATAAGATCAACCAAAAATTATTAAATAAAACTTTTCAGGTAAATTTATTCTGAAATTTTATTAAAGAACGCGCGGAATTGGAAATGTCTGTTGAAACACCGTCGATGAATATAATCCATAAGACAAACCAAAGTTGAATTCCGATTGTTTTTATAAAATGTGCACAGTTAACAAATTATATTTCAATGTTAGTATGTTGAGCTAGAAAACAAAAATTTTGAGTTCGTAATTATAATTATAAATGCTAAATCGTAAATTTGTATCAATGAAATATCACTAAATTTGTAAAGTAAAATAATCTAAATTTGTAAAGTAAAATAATCTAAATTAAAGATTAAGTAAAATGAAAGGATATATATGGAATATTATAGGTTTAAAAATGTGGGTTCAATTTTCAAATTCTTATGCCTTATGTATAAATGTTATATACATTATTTTTTTTAATTGAATATGTTGCTATTTAATTTGACTATTTATTTATTCATACTTTGAGCTTTTGAACATTTGCAAAAAATATGTAAAACATTGCCGATAAACACTAAATATAGAAAAATTAAATTTTTGAACAATTTTAAGGTAAATATCGAAAAAGTTATTCAACTGAAATAATTTTACATCGATTTATCTTTAGGACCTTTGTCCAACTACTACATTCGAAAGAGATGTTTGAAAAGAAAGTAATATCGTTTTAAAATAATTAAGTTTCTTCAAATATAAATTTAGTAATTGGAAGCTATTTAGAAACGAGAAATCTATAAACTTACATGATTTTTCTTGTTTAGGAGAATCGTACATGAACCATTTCGTATAGAAATTTCACAGCAAGTGCATAAGTTTTTACACACAACTGTGTCTTGAAAATCTTCGAAGTTATTGAAGCAACAAAATAAAAAGTTATTAAAAATTTTTACTGTTACAATCATTATTTGTTTTAACAATTAAAAGTTTACTTTAGGTTTAGTATTGCTGCTTTTGACACAATTGTTAGAACTTTCAGTTCATTGTTATCCACAAGGAGACATTGTTTAGAGTCAAACAATATAAGTGCTAGAAATAGTTCTGTAGCGTAATAATAAATTACAAATGGACCTTTTCTTGATCCTATTTTAAATATATGCTTAAAATGTTCATTTAAATTGACTCACTTTCCTATCCTGTTATACATATAACAAAAGATTTTGAACCCAAGCACGAATACACATACTAAATGCTAAAATATATGTGTAAAATGTGGCATACATATTAATGTATATTCCATTTTACACAATGAAAGATGTTTAAGAATTATCTTTACAACTTTTACAAAAAATAAAACATAAAACAAATAAAATATCTAAG
The DNA here is from genome assembly GCA_963932185.1 of Troglohyphantes excavatus. Lineage (NCBI taxonomy): Eukaryota > Metazoa > Arthropoda > Arachnida > Araneae > Linyphiidae > Troglohyphantes > Troglohyphantes excavatus. Next base: position 63,702,837 of record OZ010669.1, on the reverse strand, counting down.
TTATATTTCTTGTACATTTAACAGCAACACATGAAGTTTAATTTGTGAACAATTCAACGCACCAATCCAAACCTTTAACGCACCAACTTTCTTTTGAAGATGGGTGTATGAATTTTTTTTACAACGTTGACCCGTAAAGAATTATATGTAGCTTATGTTTTTTGTACATGTAATAGCTACCCTACATAAGTTTTATTTTTAGATTTTTGTTTTAGAATTTTTGACTGCGTACAAATAAAATGTTATTTGTTGCTGTTACGTGTATAAGCACCATAACTTAGCTATCTTATTTTTTTTAGGTTTTATTGCTTGTCAAAATTGTAAATATTTATACAGACGTATACATTACAATTCTGCAGTAATTGATAAATGCATAATTACAATTATAATGTAATCAATGATAATGTATCAACGCTTTAAAGTACAAATGTGTTGAGTGCAGAGGATAAACATACACTGTAAAACAGTTACCTAAAAATGAGTACCTGAACCTACTCGTTTTTCTTTGAGTACAATTGAATCGTAAATGAGCGCGATGACGCACTCTACTTTAAGTCATCGTACTTTCTCAAAAATGAGCAGTGTGATTCAATATTGATCATCTCAACTTCTGTTCAAGCCATCTTAAACAAAGCGACCTGACAAACTTAAAATAGTTATTCAGAAGATGGTTTTCTACATAATTTGAACACGATTGCTAAATTGGAAACTGAGTTATTATAACATAATTATCTTACCTATTCTTTGGTATACCTTTTTAGCATTTCTTCTGTTTACAACTTATTCAAGTCCCCCTGGTTGTTTAACTGATCAGGCAATGGACTGCTGTGCCTGAGGATCTGGGTTCTTGGTTGTAATTACTGAAGTTTATTGACAGTGATTTATAAGCCTGTATAGGCTGCATAGATTATTACAACTGCTTTTTCTACTCATTGTAATTATTTTTGAATACGTGTCTTTTTGAATGTCAAATGAAACTTATATATTTGGAGCCATGATAATCATCGGAATTATACAAAAATTATTACATTTTACTTATTTTTGAGTACCTATTTCTAACAGTGTATACGCAATAAATAAATTTGCGCATCAAGGCATCAATATAAACGAAATTATATATAAATCCAATATGTATACTACATTTTTAAAAAAATACGCTTTTTTTTTCTAAAATTAAAATATTACTATCAATATGCAAACACATAATACTTACACTTCAAACTTATATAATCAATACAAATATCGTGATCAGATATACGTTACCCACCTATGACACATTAGTAGAGATACTCAATATAGATTGTGTATCTTTGGCTTATGACCCATTAGTAGAGATACTCAGTATAGATTGTGTATCTTTGGCTTATGACCCATTAGTAGAGATACTCAGTATAGATTGTGTATCTTTGGCTTATGACCCATTAGTAAAGAACAAAATAAAGATTTGTAGTTCAGTTTCCATGTTCTTCAAAAATAAATGGCAATTCATGTTGTATAGTTTAAATAATTGATATATACAATCGATAATTGCAATATGTTCGAATAATAAAATTGTAAAGATACAATATAATTATTCGAAAATATTTCTGCCGGATATAGATATCAAATCTCTTTTATCACTTTAAGTGGATAAGGTGACCTTTCAAAAGTGCGAGAATCTGTGCAATGACACTCGTCACACACCCTTCAGGACATTCCTGATATAACTATAAATTTGATTCTGCTTCTGTACATATTAGAATACGACATATTTGTACGAAGCAGAATGCGTTGTATTCTAATATATAAAGAAGCAGAATCAAATTTGTCGTTCAGTTGTATACTCAGGGACGCCATTTAAGGGTGTGCGACGAGTGCCATCGCACAGGGCATCGCCAGTTTAAAAGAGCACTTTGAAAGTGATCACCCATTGATAGTGATAAAACTAATATTTTCAGGGAAATAAATTAATATTTTTTTCAAACTCTATTTAGATTATTTTTTTATATGCGCTTACCTCGTAGATATCTAAAATTTTTTCACTCATTAATCATAATTTATAAGGTGTCAGTTAATGAAAGTTTTATGAAATTTTCTCTGCTACAAATATAAAAGTAAGCTTTATATATAATTACATATTTAGAAAATGAAAAGTTGTTTTAAAGGGCTGTGGGAAACATACAAATTTGGTGTGTGCGATAGTATCTGAAAGATGATTCCTAGCTAAAGGTTCCGTGCGGCTAGATTACCACTCGTCCCCTGCACTTCTAAAGGTGGGTCTGTTCAAACCCCTCAGGGGGCTCACATCTTGTGAGTACGGGCTTGGCAACCCCGAGGTACCCTAGCTGGGCCTAGTATTTTTCTTTCTACTCTTTGTGCTATGGCCCTATTCTTCTTTATATATATATATATATATATATATATATATATATATATATATATATATATCATTTTCTCAAGTCAAACCGAAGGTCATCATTTGTAATGTCAATCAAAATTTGAGGTTAAAGCCTCAGCTGATGCAAAAGAAACCATTGTGTCTAAAAAGGGGAAGGGGGCATTACCAAACTCAAACCTGACCTTTTCCCAGCGTGACTGTGGTTGGTTGGGTTAGTTTCCCTTCGTCTCTTTTTCTTTGGAATCAACCAATCCAGCGTCTTGGAAGAAAAACGTAGCCATCTACAGAAGAAAACCACAAAAATTTGGGCTCATGCCCCCGTTTTCCAGAAGAACAAAAAAGCGGGGACATGTTCTCCATCTTAAAACTGTTGGAGTCCAAATGTCTTCGCGTCTTCGGTTACACAGGACTTTGGGAAGAGAGTTTACATATTAGTAATATCTTCCTACCTGCAATGTTATTCCAATGCAAGTACCCGTCAAGTTTCGTAGCAATAGGCTGTCCACCTCAGTGTTTACTAATTTTTTATATCAAACTATAGTTGTTATATATATTTCATTGCATCGATAAAATAGAGGGGGTGGATATATACCCTGACCAATATGACATAGCACCTTGACCAATAGGACTTTTGGAATTCACAACTGCTTGCAGTCCTCTTGGAAAGGATATAAAAGGTCAAATATAGATTTCAGAGAAATCTTATCCCATTCTGCCTGCAAAATGTTGGCAAGTTCCGTTAATGAATGATGATGGAGATGAATAATGAATGCACTCGAGCATTTGTCTTCGGCACTGACCACAAGAGCTCAAAGATGTTGAGGCGGGCGATTGTGGGGGCTGTTGAAGATGCAAATCTTTATCCCTGAACTTAAAAAACTAGTCCAGAGCAATGACATATGTGTGGACGGGAGATTTTTAATCGTGATAAATCATATCATCATTCCGAGACAAAATTTGCTCCATGGGATGTGCATGGTCACTCGAAATGGTGATGCACACATAACCAGTGACGTGTCTTTACAGGGTAATAATGTGTCCAGCAGAATACAACGGTATGGCTGCCCATAACATCACTGAACCTTCGGCAGGTTTCTCTCTTGATAGCAAACAAACTGATTTGTAGCCTTGGGAAGACTTTCTCCATACATAAGTCGGAAAAGTGTTAAACCTTGACTCATCTGACTAAATGATCTTTTACCAATGCTGTATAGTTCAGGTGTGACTATTGTACCTCCACTGTATCTCCTTAATAGCATTCTCCTCTTAGCACTTTCCTTATGATGGGATCCAGGACATTCCGGCTTTCTGCTTAAAGAAATGGCCGATGAACTGGCCAGATTAGGCTCTAGTACTCCCTTTACTAAACCATAGTCAGCATTGTGTATATCCAGTGATCAGAAGTACTGGTATTCCTATTTTTAGGGACAAACAGTACAGTGAGTGGTGCAGAGCAGTGAACTAGAGACAGACCGGGGAGCTAATTAGTGCCTGCCCTGGCTAGCGTCATAAGAAGTTGCTAAAAATCAGTCTATATGGTATCAGAAGGGCCATAGGATTACTGACAGGAAAAGGTCTCTAACATGAAGGTTACAGGTGACCCTTTATGTTGAGGATGTAGGGATAAACTTGAAACCGTAGTCCATATGCTTTGTGAGTAGAACACCTTTTCTTCTCATAGTATTGAGCAGTTGGGACGTCAACAACTTGAGCCTTGGGAGCTGCAGGACATTCCTGTTAAGTATTTGTTGAACTTCCGTTTTCATAAAAGATCAAGGATTTAATTCTCTTTTTTGAGGACATAACAATAGACCACTGGTCGCAGTTCTGGAGCCCTCCTCCATAATTCATAATTCACGGTAGCATTTTATTTACCGATGAGTGGTACTGCAATAGCAGCTCTTCCATCAAACCTATGCTTGTAGAGTTCCGTTTACACTTTTTTGGTGCGACTACAGTTTGTGAGCTAGGTATTTAGCACAGCTGTCAATTTAGCTGCTGTAGAGTTATTTTTTATCATAGCTCCAACCAATGTTAGTTTGCCTCTCTCATTCAACAAACTTTTCCGTCAACTCTGGTGTTTCTCAGATGTAATTTATCCATTATTACTATACGGTGCCATAATTTTGGATACTGTACCTCGTGACCCACCAAATAATTCCGCTACCGTGGTCACAGGAGCACCATACGAGTCCCTAATATTTGGCAGAAATGGAAATCTGTAATCTTTGGCGTTATTCTCTCACACTTCACAAAACGCTGTCTTGACGATGATGTTTGCAACTTGTAGACGAGGTTATATAAACTGTTGAATTAGGAAACAAAGACAGTACAGTATATAATCACTGTTATAACAAACATGCAGATTGAGGCAAGTATTTTTCTAGATACTTTACATCACCTGTAGCAGACCTATGCAGAAACTGGACTTTGTATAAACCGTTTTTTAAATAGCATTTCGTAAATTAAAATTCGCCAACTCTTAGATGCTTTATATATATATATATATATATATATATATATATATATATATATATATATATATATATATATATATATATATATATATATATATATATATATATATATATATATATATATATATATATATATATATATATATATATATATATATATATATATATATATATATATATATATATATATATATATATATATATATATATATATATATATATATATATATATATATATATATATATATATATATATATATATATATATATGTATATATATATGTATATATATATGTATATATATATATATATATATATATTTTTTTGAAGCGAAGATGAGACAAGCGTTCTAACTTGGCAATGTACATGTACAGCAAATGTACATATGCACTTTGTAGTTTTTTTTTATTTGAGTTTTTTTGTATTTTTCAATGTATCGGAAACACTCCGAATCTATAATTGTAGATCCTACTAAATTAACTGAGTCAAAAACAAACTTAGAATCAAAATAAACACTGCAGCAGAACACCCAGAGAAACACGGAATCGTTACATTCTCAAAAACAGTTTTTAATACTATTGCCAAAAATTAAAATCCTCTAGCATTTCTGATAAACGTGTGATGGTTTGGTCGGTAGAGAGCCAACTTGGTTATCGAAAAAAGCTAATAGAATGTTGGGGTACATCAGGAAAAGTGTTTCATCAAAATCTAAGGATATTATCTTGCCATTGTACAGAGGTTTAGTAAGGCCACATCTTGAGTATGCTGTACAGTTCTGGTCACCATATCTTAAAAAAGACATTGCATTGTTAGATAAAATTCAGCACAGGGCTACTAAAATGGTTCAAGGGTTCTCAGGCATGAATTATGAAGATAGATTAAGAAATTTGAATATGTATACTCTGGAAGAAAGAAGGGTTAGGGGAGATTTGATTCAACTATTCAAATTTATCAAACAAGGAGATGTGGAGGGTTTAGATTTTAATATGAGTGATAGAACGAGAGGTCATGGGTTTAAGTTAAACAAATCCCATTTTAATCGGGAATTGAGAAAACACTATTTCTATAATAGGGTAATAGACAAATGGAACAACTTGCCAGTGAATATTGTTAATTGTAAAGGAGTAACGGATTTTAAGAAGAAGTTAGATATGCATTGGGGGATAGTTAAGAGGTACTAGATGGACCAACCTTGTTGGGCCTTGAGCCTGTTGTTGGTCGTCCATATTTGTATTTGTATTTGTATGTGTAAGTGTTGCGAGTTCAAACATCGTTGTCCGATTAAACACTGATTGTGTAGAAGGACACAGGGCTGTTACATGCTAAATCTAGTGATATCCAAATGTCCAGGAATTTTTCGTTGTGTGGAAATTTCGAATGATAGTTCGTGCGTAACTATGTTCTCTACACTTGATATAAAGAATTCAACTCGTGACTTTTGTATCGCAGATAATATTTTACAATTAAAATTAAAGACTTTGGTAAGAGATTGTTATAAATATCGCTATTTAAAGTAACCACAAAAACTGTCTAATGGAGATACTTGTTTTCTACTTCAATAAGACATTTAATTCGGACTAAAGATGTCTTATAGATATCTAGTACCAGGGGACCGAGCCCAGCTCGCTCGCATATTTTATTACTTAATAATATTTCTAATGAATCGAATCAAATGCAAATGTTTTGAAATGTTTATAGCAATGGTTAGACGTTTCATAATAACTGCAACACAATGCAACACCGGAAAAACTGCAACACCGGAAAAACTGCAACACCGGAACAAATGCAACACCGGCAAAAATGCAGCGCAAGACATCAGCATCACCTACTGCCCACGTGATAACACTTCACGGGCATCTAAATCAATCGTTCCTCCGTCCGACTCACTGAGAGGGGGGTACTGTAGGGTTCACTTCATCTACCCGATACTCCCGCTCAGGCGAGAGTGATCACTTTGGCCTGATCGGCAGAGTATCGGCGTAGCAAGCCGAAGTTCCTCGGATCAAAACCGAGCGGTGCCAAGTAGTGCATAATGCTTCAGATAATTGCATCGCGCTACAGATGTTTAGATGTTTGTGTGGTTAGTTTACAATTCAAAACAAAACTTCTAATGGAGATACTTATTTTCTACTTTAATAAGGCATCTAATACGAACTATAGATGCCATAGATAGCTATGAAAACACATCTGATGTAGATGTTTACATGTTTGTGTGGTTACTTTAAAATTGAAAACAAAACTTCTAATGGAATACTTATTTTCTACTTTAATAAGACATCTAATACGAACTATAGATGCCATAGATAGCAATGAAAACACATATGATATAGATGTTTAGATGTTTGTGTGGTTAGTTTACAATTCAAAACAAAACTTCTAATGGAATACTTATTTTCTACTTTAATAAGACATCTAATACGAACTATAGATGCCATAGATAGCTATGAAAACACATCTGATGTAGATGTTTGTGTGGTTGCTTTAAAATTGAAAACAAAACTTCTAATGGAGATACTTATTTTCTACTTTTATAAGACATCTAATACGAACTATAGATGCCATAGATAGCTATGAAAACACATTTGATGTAGATGTTTGTGTGGTTGCTTTAAAATTGAAAACAAAACTTCTAATGGAATACATATTTTCTACTTTAATAAGACATCTAATATAAACTATAGATGCCAAAGATATCTATGAAAACATATATGATATAGATGTTTAGATGTTTGTGTCGTTAGTTTACAATTCAAAACAAAACTTCTAATGGAATACTTATTTTCTACTTTAATAAGACATCTAATACGAACTATAGATGCCATAGATAGCTATGAAAACACATCTGATGTAGATGTTTGTGTGGTTGCTTTAAAATTGAAAACAAAAGTTCTAATGGAATACTTATTTTCTTCTTTAATAAGACATCTAATACGAACTATAGATGCCATAGATAGCTATGAAAACACATCTGATGTAGATGTTTGTGTGGTTGCTTTAAAATTGAAAACGAAACTTCTAATGGAATACTTATTTTCTACTTTAATAAGACATCTAATACGAACTATAGATGCCATAGATAGCTATGAAAACACATCTGATGTAGATGTTTGTTAGGTTGCTTTAAAATTGAAAACAAAACTTCTAATGGAATACTTATTTTCTACTTTAATAAGACATCTAATACGAACTATAGATGCCAAAGATATGTATGAAAACATATCTGATGTAGATGTTTATATGTTTGTGTGGTTACTTTAAAATTTAAAACGAAACTTCTAATGGAATACTTATTTTCTACTTTAATAATTCCTCTAATACTGACTCTAGATGTATTAAATATCTCTATGAAAACAATACTAATGGATATATTAAAAAGTTTGTGTTTACTTTAAATATAAAAAAATCGTCAAATGGAGATACTTAATTTCTATTCCAATATGACATCTAATACGGATTATAAATGTCTTATTAATATATATGAAAAGAACTTCTAGGTATATTTTTAGATATTTATGGTTATTTTAAATACCAAGTAGCAAAATAAATGGTGATTTTTATCAAGTAGAAAAATATTTTCTATCATAATAAGAAAATTTCTGGGAAATTCTTTAAATCAAACCGTAACTGTTTTTTCCATACTTCCATGCCGCATTTATCGGCATATTTAACATGCAACAACACCCTGTGTCCTGCTACATGGCGAATGTTTGGTCGCGCGACGAGGATTGATCTCGAAACCCGTACGACTACCAGTTTGACACTGTACTGGTCAAGCCTCCACGAGTCTGAGCTAGCAGTTTGTGAATTTTAATATCGATGATTAAAAGAACAATCATGATAGTCAATTTTTGTTAAAAGGAATATACAGTAGAACTTCAATTATCCAGACTCTAGTTATCCGGATCGCTTTGAAAGAAAAAGAAATCAGCATGTGGCATTTTGAAAGTTTCTGATCGATTAATGATCAAAATAGTGGGATAGTTTAACAGACTCGCCGACTATGAGTCATTAATGCAGTGTGTAAGAACAAAATTAAACCAGAATTGTTTACACATTAATGCAGTTACATTACATACTACTACAGCAAACCTTTCTTCAAAAACGTTTTTAATAAGAAATAACTTTTTTTCGTCAATTATCCTATTATCCGGATATTCGATTTTCTTGACAGGGTCTGGTCCCAATTGATCCGGATAACTGGAATTTTGCTTTATTACTAACAACATAAAGGTAGATTCTTGCTCTTTTCTCCTGCATAAACATTATATCGCACCCCGGTAAGAGGAATGACACAAGTAAAAAAATGTCAAATTTGAGGTTATGTCATTGAAAAATATGTATGAGGTGTATATGCATTACTCTTTCATAGAATATCATAGAATTTACTGTCATAAATATTTACATGAAATTTTAAAGAAGTTTATGCTATTGCAATATAAGTTTTATAGTATTCTTTAAGTGAATTTTCCTCAAATTCTTCATTTTTGAATTATGTCACTTTTTTTGCCGGAGTTCGATAAGTCACTTTCAAATAATGTTTTTGTGGAGAAGTTTTGAAGTTCATCCTAACTTCGAAATCAACTTTTTGCATTTTCTGAAAGTTTACAAAAGTGGACAGACAGTGATTGGGCTTTTAGCCATGGATATACAGATTTCGTGGTTTTCGCGAGTATAACGCAATATCCAATGGATTTCCTTGCTTTCCTGGAAGTTCTCTTTAGTAGTATTTAGTTTTCTCCGCACTTTGGTTTTGAGAATTGTTTGACGCGGTTTGCTTTAGTAAGCTCCACACATATAGGTCTGGTTTTTTTGTGATGGGAAGCAATTATAGTTTGATACAGTAACGTTATATTCAACACTTAGCTTGATGTACGTGTGATATTCATTTTCAGTACCGAACTGAGTAACATCCCCTTATTAACAGTTTAGTCCAGTGGTAAAATGTTAGAAAAGGTTCCTGAAATCAAACTCAGAGTACATCGCTTCTTACGTAACTTTCTTTCCAAACTTTCACGTCGCGAAAACCATGGAAACATTAAACAGACATAACGTAAAAGCATTTAATAGTTGGCGAATTTTAATTAAGAAACGGTTTTTGCAAAGCCCGGTTTCTGCGTAGGTCTGCTACAGGGAATGGAAAATATCTAGAAAAATACTTGTTTCAATGTGGATGTTTGTTACAGCAGAGTTTATATGTGGTACTGTCTTTGTTTCCTAATTCAACAATTTATATAACCTCGTCTACAAGTTGCAAACATCATCGTCAATACAGCATTCTGTGAAGTGTGAGAGAATAACGTCAAAGCTTACAGAATTCCATTTCTGTCAAATTTTGAGGGCTTGTATGATGGTTGCTCCTGTGACCAAGGTAGCAGAATTGTTTGGTGGGTCACTAGGCACAGTATCCAAAATTATAGAACCTTACAGTAATAATGGATAAATTACCTCTGATAAACACCAGAGTTGACGAAAAAGTGTGTCGAGTAAGAGAGGCAAACTAAAAGTCGATGGAGCTATGATAAAAAATAAATTTACAGCAACTAAACTGAAAGCCGAGGCTAAATACCGTGCTCACAAACTCTAGCCGCACCATAAATGTGTAACGGGAACTAACTGCACAAGCATGGTATTGATGGAAGAGCTGTTATTTCAGTACCAGTCATTAGTAAATAAAATTCTACTATTTTTTATTACTTATGGAAAGGGGCTCCAGATGAAGCAAGCACTGCAACTGGTGCTCTATTGTAGTGTCTCCCAGAAAAGAAAATCAACTCAAGTTCAGCAAATACCTAATAGATATTTCCTGCAGCTCCCAAGGCTCAAGTTGTTGACGTTCCAAGTGCTCAAAACTACGAGAAGAAAAGGTGTCCTACTCACAAAGCATACCTTTTCCGGTCAGTAATCCTATGACCATTCTAATACCATATCGATTAAGTTTCAGCAACTTCTTATGACGTTAGCCAGGGAAGCCACTATTTAGTTCCATGGCCTGTCTCTAGCCCACTGTACTGCACCACTCACTGTACTGTTGGTCCCTAAAAATAGGGATGCCAGTACTTCTGATCACTGGATATACACAATGCTGGCTAATGGTCTAATAAAGGGAGTACTAGAGACTAATCTGTCCAGTTCATCGGCCATTTCGTTAAGCAGAAAGCTGGAATGTCCAGGATCCAAAAATAAGGAAAATGCTAAGAAGAGAATGCTACAAAGGAGATACAGTGGAGGTACAGTAGTCAAACCTGAACTATACAGCATTGGTAAAAGATCATTTAGTCAGATGAGTCAAGGTTTAACACTTTTCCGACTTATGTATGGAGAAAGTCCTCCCAAGGCTACAAATCAGTTTGTTTGCTATCAAGAGAAAAACCTGGCGAAGGTTCAGTGATGTTATGGGCAGCCATACCGTGGTATTTCGCTGGACACATTATTACCCTGTAAAGACACGTTACTGGTTATGTGTGCATCACCATTTCGAATGACCATTCACATCCCATGGACCAAATTTTGCCTCGAAATGATGATATGGTTTATCACGATTAAAAATCTCCTGTCCACATATCTGTCATTGCTCGGGACTAGTTTTTTGAGCTCCCGGATAAAGATTCGCATTTTCAACAGCCTCCACAATTGCCCTCCTAAAAATCATTGAGCTCTTGTGGCCAAGTGTTAAAGACAAATATTTGAGTGCCCTATCTATCTCCATCATCATTGACGGGACTTCTCAACATTTTGCAGGTATAATGGTATAAGATTCCCCTGAAACCTATATATGACCATTTTTTATCCTTTCCAAGGAGAATGCAAGCAGTTGTGAATTCCAAAAGTTATATTGGTCAAGGCCCTATGTCATATTAGTCACGGTCCTATGTCATATTGGTCAAGGTCCTGCGTCATATTAGTCAAGGTATATATCCACCCCTGATTTTATTGCTGCAATTAACTATATATAATAACCATAGTTTCATATAAAAATTAGTAAACATTAAGTTAGGCAGTCTATCGCTACGAACTTGACGAGTACTTGCTTTGGAATAACATTCCAGGTAGGAAGATATTTCTAACGTGTAAATTCTCTTCCCAAAGTCCTGCGTCACAGAAGACACGAGGACATTTGGACTACAACAGATTTAAGGTGGAGAACATGTCCCCACTTTTTTTCTTCTTCAAAGACGCGGCGCTCGACATCTGAAAACACTGGATTGATTGGTCCCGGTGTTTGAATAGAGACCAACCACTCCAGTTTCAAAATCCTTGATGGATATCAAGGATCAAGAAAGCCCCACCTTTAAGATGGAGCACAAGTCCCGGCGCTTTTCTTCTGTAGAGGCTACGTTTTTCTTACAAGGCGCTGGATTGGTTTGTTCTAAAGACAAAGAGAAAAAGGGAAACCAACCCAACGAATTACAGTCTAGGAGAGAAAAGGTCGGTTTGGAGTTTGGTAAGGCCAGGCCCTGTCCCTCCCCTCTTTTATACACACAGGTTTCTTATACATCAAACTGAGGCTTTCACCTCAAATTTTGTTTGACATTCCAAATGAAGAACTTTTGTTTGACTTGTGGCGACTGCACCGCAAGCCACATCAGAACCTCACTGCCTGTTCACCGCAGGCTTTTCTTCAGTAACTCGCGTAGCTACACCGAACTGAAGTGATTTACTCGCGTTGTTTTCGAGAGCGATGTTTCGAAAGTAGTTTGTAACAATAAATTAAAAGAGTTTTCCCGATAGCAGACTTATTATTTTATACGCGGCTCAACACTCTTCAGTGGTGACTTACGGACGTGAGTTTTGTTTTCAACAACACGTTTATATATATATATATATATATATATATATATATATATATATATATATATAAACAGAGAAAAGAAAAAAAAGAACTTTTAGAAAAGAAAACTTTAAGAAAAAAACTAGGCAAACAGGAGAAAACGCGTTCTTTAAATCATATATCACAAATTTTAAATAACGAACGCCTTTACTTTTCTTTAAATAATGGATCCGCCTTAAACATTGCTGCAAACTTCATTTGCAAGAAAAATAATTTGAACGGAACTATACAGTTATTTGTATTCTAACTCTAAATGTAGTAAAGTTTGCTAATATCCCTAAATGCGTCATGTGGTATTGGAACAACCCTTTGATTAGCAAATCCTAATATGAAACTAACACGATTACTGTGAGGATTTCAGTTAGCATAATTACAAAACGTTGTTCTCCGACATTACGACGAGCTAAAATTATAGCTACTCTTGAAAATTATATATCAATACGACTTGCCATACCTATCGATAGGGATATGTTTGTACCTTTAGGACTGAGAGTAGCTCTTAACGTCATTTTGCACTAAAGGGATGGAGTAAACTATATCCCATTATAGGGACCTCAATGTATACTCAAATCAAAATAATGTTAATAGTGTAGAATTTGGAGTCCGTAATTAAGGGATAGTGGGGTGGTAGAGTGTCGGACTCATAACCGGAAGGCTGTGGTTCGAATCACAATGTGATGTGGTCCAAACACCCTCTTTCTTATATCATATTGAATAGGGTACTTACTACCTTGGTTGGTGTCTTCTTCATTTGACCCAAGATATATATATATATATATATATATATATATATATATATATATATATATATATATATATACCATTTCCAGCTATATTTTCAAGTGATAAGTATATATATATATATATATATATATATATATATATATACTTATCACTTGAAAATATAGCTTGAAATGGTTTGTTTGATATACGTAAGCTCAGGGAACACTTCCTCGTATGAGCTTGGGTCAAATGAAGAAGACACCAACGGAGGTGGTACCCCATTCAATATGATATAGGAAGGAGGGTGTTTGGACCACATCACATTTAACATGCACCTTACGCCCTACACTTTGGATTACATTTATGGATACTACAGCGCCGAATCTGGCCACCCTTGTTGCACTCACACGTTGTGATTCGAACCACAACCTTCGGGTTATGAGTCCGATACTCTGCCACCCCACTATCCCTTAATTACGGATTCCCAATTCTACACTATTAACATTATTTTGATTTGAGTATATATTTACTTGACAATAATGGGATATAGTTTACTCCATCCCTTTAGTGCAAAATGATGTTAAGAGCTACTCTCAGTCCTAAAGGTACAAACATATCCCTATCGATAGGTTAGGCAAGTCGTATTGATATATAATTTTAATGAGTAACTATAATTCTAGCTCGTCGGAATGTCTGAGAACAACGTTTTGTAATTATGCTAACTGAAATCCTCACAGTAATCGTGTTAGTTTCATATTAGGATTTGCTAATCAAAGGGTCGTTCCAATACCACATGACGCTTTTAGGGATATTAGCAAACTTCACAAGATTTAGAGTTAGAATAGAAATAACTCTGTAGTTCTGTTTAAATTATTTTCCTTGCAAATGGAGCTTGGTGCAATGGCTGATGCATTAGAGGTCCCTTGATCCATAAGACTGGCCATTTATTTTAAAATAAATTATTAGTACTTTTGCCTTCGGTCTTTTTATTTAAAAAAAATTAGAGGCGTTCATTATTTAAAATTTGTAATATATGATTTATGATTTAAATAACATGGTTTGTCCTGTTTGTCTAGTTTTTTCCTAAACTTGTATATATAATATAACTTATATATATATATATATATATATATATATATATATATATATATATATATATATATATATATATATATATATATATATATATTCAATATATATATATATATATATATATATATATATATAACCGAATACCGTTTTTTTCCTTCAGATTTTGCTTAAGTGGATTTTTATATACCCAACAAAAAAAGTATTTTCGAAATCGGAAATTTAAAAAAAAAAAAAAGTACGGTTTATTGAGAATTCCGGATAGTTAAATGCCGGATAACCGGATATTTTTTTCAAATTGCTTCCAAGTGAAACATCCCCTATCCAACAAAAAAAAATGTGCAAATATCAGAATTGAACCGAAATCCTGCGGAAAATACATAAAAAAAATTACATAACAATCGAATCTATAACCGCTCGACTTGGCGCGCGATTTGGCGGTTTTAATTTAAAATTTTTGGCGGATTTAGTTTGGAGTTTTGTTTATTTTGGACCATGTTTTCTCCTGTTAGTCCAGTTTTCTTCCTAAACTCTGGTTTATATATATATATATCAACATTTACAATTAAGACTTAGATGGAATCAAACTCATATCCATTATACTTACCAGAGCGACGTCACGAATTTGTAAACAGAGGATTTCTAAACAGGTGTGCCCAAGGAATGGGAAGTAAGATAATTGAGTTATAAAACTCAGTTTCCATTTAAGCAATCGACATCAAATGATGTGGAAAACAATCTTATGAACAAATATTTTTAATTTGTCAGGTCGCTTTGTTAAGATGACTTGAACAGAAGCTGAGATTAGTAGTATTATATCACGCTGCTCATTTTTGAGAAAGCACGATTGCTTATATTTGAGTACGCCATCACTCTTTTACGATGTGATTGTACTCAAAGAAAACACAGAATATGTGAAGGAATTCATTCTTAAGTACCTTTTTCACAATATATATATATATATATATATATGTATATATACAATGTTTTTATTAAATATTTGGCCTTATACCTTCAATATGTGGCACATTCTCCCCCGGTTCACACCTCATATTATGTGCACCTGTTAATGCGAACGTCACGTAACATTGTGACAGGTGTCATATAGGAGACATAGGGTAACTAAAACTCCCAAAAAAATATTTCATTTGGTTTTTATAAGAATCCCCCAAAATTATATATTTCATTTTCTCACGTTACTATGGGAGTTTTAGAAGTGTGTTTATTAAGCACCTAATTTGTCAGCAGGCATTCTTTGACAAGTTTTAAGAAAATGTGACCGAAAAACTAATTAATTCGCATTGTTGTCTTGAGTAGCTTAACAACACTCATGGATCAAACACAGGATAATCTGCGTGACTTTTGATAAATGAAAGCGCTTGTCGCTAGTTATGGTATTACTTTTTCTAATTTTTGTTCTTAAGACTTGTCTTTTTATGTAATATTTTTTAATATATATAATTAAGTGTTTTTTCAAAACCGTTGTGCAGTATCGTAACCTTTCTGAGTTTTTGAATTACTTATTGAATCAATTGGTGCTCTTGTACACTGTAAAAAAAGGAACTTAAATTGAGTATCTGAACATACTTGTTTTTGTTTAAGTAGAATTGCATTTTAAATGGGCGATGACGTACTCAAATTTAAGCAAACAAAAAAAAAATCCAAAAAATGATCATTGATTTGATATTGCTAATCTCAGCTTTTGTTCGAGCCATATTAACAAAGCGACCTGACTAACTTAAAATAGTTGTCCAGAAGATGTTTTTGCACATTATTTGATGTCGATTACTTAAATGGAAATTGAGTTATTACAATTCAATAATCTTAATTTCTATACTTTTGGACCAAGGATAGTAAAGACTATATATAGAAGGTGCGCTCGTTTTTCGCTTTTTGAAAGTGGGCAAGGAAAGGCAACTAAATGACGTCATTTTAGCTCCGCCTTACTTTTGACATCATTTTAGCTCCGCCTTACTATCGGTTTTTGATCATTCTCATTGGCTGTGTGTTTCAAGCATTGCTACTTAGGTTGGATCCCGGTTGGGTAACAACTGGCGATTTAATTTTTAATTAGCAAAATAATGTAAATATCTGTAAATAATTGTGTTCAGGTAACTTCACTACTAATCCGTCCTTGTTTTGTTATGTCCCCGTATTTTACTTGATTAAAATTGTAACTCATTTAATATGTCCAATACAAATGGATTGACCGGATAGTTCCGACCACTATTTTACTCTTTCAAAATTCATGGACATGCTCTCGTGGCAGCTAATATTATTTTAATACGCTTAATTTATTAAGCAACTCGTTTGCATTTTTTCCATACTAAATGTAATATCTTAAAATATAATTTAAACTCATTAAATGCAGTAAAAGTAACTAAATAAAGTTAGCTTATCACTTTTTAATAGTTCACAAAAAAACGAATAGATGGCAGCACCATCAGACAACGCGCCCGCATCTAGTTCAGCCTTGCCATTGGTTCAAACGAGAGCATTAGACACGCCCACATAAGGCGAAGTAGACGTCACTATGACGTCAAATAGTTGCTTTCTCCGCCTTCCGTCAGGCAGCGCGAGTACGAGCACATCTTATATATATATCACTATCCTTGCTTTTGGACACCTTTTTAACGTTTATTATGTTTATTACTAAGTCTTACGTGAAGTCACAGAAATATTTCACATTTTTTTTCGGTGTATTTTGTCTTCTTTTTCTTGTAAGTAAGATAGTATGTCAAAACATTTAGTGTATAACATTTCATGTATTTTACAAAGCCAGAAATGCGTTCTTAAATATACGCAAACCTATGCGAAACGACTCTTTTTTACCTTCATTCCAAAAGGTGTAAAGTGGTCGCGCACGCTTTGTCCTCGCTCCAGTGTTTATAATTATTTTAGCTCAATGACTGAACATGCGATCCCAACATGCCTCATTTTTCTTATCGGGGTCTTCCATATTGGAACGTGTTGAAACCTTCGAGCATGGATCCCTCATAGTAGAGCACTCATCGGGATATAATCTCGCTGACATAAAAGTGAGGTCAACGTGTATCGCTTCAAACACGTGACAAATGACGTCATTCCATTCATAAATTTTCACTGTTACACATTTCCCAATTCATCAGCCAATCGCGTGTATTTTTTAATTCATAATTTTGAAAGGTAGTCACGTGTTTGAGGCTATTCGGTCTGAGATGTTTGCCTCACGATGATGACGTCATATTCTCTCTACTACGGTCCATTTATGCTCGAAGGTTGAAACCGTCTAAAATAGTTTCTGATTTGGTATTAGCAACGAATTTAAGTGACTTTATCATTTAAAAAAAAAATTAAACAATTGATCAAATATTTTTTTAGAGAAAAGAGAGTATCATTAAGTTTTTCAAATCGTATTACTCGAAATACAAATTAATTAGAATTTTAAGAAAGAAATAAAACTGCCGTGCCCGTGTAGGAAATCACGCATGAACAATTCTTTTCATTGAAATAGCATGACTTTCAGGAGGTCACGTTGCGCAATCCATGAAATGAGCACGTACTTAACAACCAATTAAGTTAGTTTCTTCAATGATTTGTTCTTGCTCTACATTTGTTGTTTCTTTGGCGACAATATTTAAAGTGTGATGCCGTTCTTTCTAATGGGACTTTTGCAATAAAATCCGAATTATTAAGTTAATAGGAAATAACATTACTCTTAATTCATTGATAATGTTTAAAAGAGTTAGTATTAAGTTTGACACTTTAATCGCGAAAATATATAAATTTACCGCATATAAGCGTTTAAATATCTATATACGTTTTGTCAACGTAATGAAATAAAATACTTATATATCAACCGAAATTCTGCTCACTGTATATAAATCAATAAATGTCAGCTTCGTAATAAATTTGTAATTTTTAGAATTCCAAATGTCAATAATTTAAAGAAATAGTGCCTTTTCATTAGAACAATTAAAACTATTGTTTATCTTGTCCTTTGTTAATAAGAGTTTAGTACCTTAATCTATACGTTTTTCTTTGAGTACAATTGCATCATAAACGATCAATGACGTTTTCATATTTAAGTAACCGTACTTTCTCAAAAATGAGCAGTGTGATTAAATATTGTTAATTTCAGCTTTTATTCATGCCGTATTAACAAAGCGACCTGACAAACTTAAAATAAATGTTCAGAAGTTGGTTTTCCACATGATTTGATGTCGACTGCTTAAATGGAAACCGAGTTATTACAACTCAATTATCTTACTTCCCATTTTTTTGGCACACCTTTTTAACATTTTTTCTTTTATAATTTCCTCAAGTTGCCCTTGTAGTATAACGGGTAAGGCTCTGGACTGGACTGACTGAGGATCCACTTCTCGGCGAGACTCGGTTGTAATTATCGTATTTATTGAAAATGATTTATGAAGGCAGCCTATGTAGGCTAACGTATACTCATTTTATTTTTACCCATTGTACTCATTTTTACGCCGTTCATGTCTTTTCAATATATATATATATATATATATATATTTGTTTGGCCATACCCCATCCATGACCAGTAATGACCTAATTTCATTTCTTGTCTCAACCGGCCATTCTTTGGTAGGGGTTAAAAAAAACAATAACTCTGTAATCGAGGTTATATACAGATAGACGCAGAAATGATAATCATATAACAAAAGTAATAAATATTTAAGAAAATACATTTGAAAACAATAACAATAATACAATAACATTAATATAAACGTCAACGTGCATGTGTAAAAAACGCTTAAACTACACATTTTCGACAAAATTCCAGTAAATTTTAAATTTTCGGTAAATTTTACAAATAATTCCAAAGTAAAATTTAATCAATATTTTTATTTCGGAAAAATTCTGACAATAAAACGTTTACGAAACACAATACTACACAAAACGAAAAACAATAATAATTTATAAATAGACTGTCATTTGAAAACAATATTATTTGTTGATTTGTAAGACAATATATATATATACAATACAATAAAATAAAAATAAACCCATAATTGAAAGTATTGACAAAAACAAAATACTATATCAATATGCTGGAGTTAAGTATTGCGTGCCAACACGCGGAAATCCCGGGACCGCAAATGTTTCATTGAAATTTGAATCAATATTGCTAAAAATATGAAACTCCGCCAGGAAGTCAAGTTCAACTGGAAATTTGGGTTTGCAAATTAAATGTTGGTTAGAAAAATTAAATATATGATTATGTTCCCAAAAGTGCTTGGCAATGAAGGACTTCTTTATTTCTTGTTCGACAGTATGTGCTTGGTGCTTCTTAATGCTCTCTTTGTTTAACCGATATATGACATGGCACATTGACATGATATACTATATATGACTCAGTTCGTAACTGGGATTTTTAAGTTGTTTGAAAGTGATATTATTGATAGGTGAAAAAAATGGAACGTGTGTCGAATTTACTGAGAATTTTAGAAACTTTATGGCTGATCTGGGGATAATATGGTAAAACAGCCAAATCATTAGAACACTCAGATAGTGAATATTTTAAGTGGATTTTTAAGTTTGTGTAGGGCCTTGTCAACGCGCGCGCGCGCGACGTTGGGTGAAAAACCTTGATTCACGGCGACAGCTCTCAAATAATCAAGTTCAGTTTGGAGTGAATCGGGTGAAGAACAGATGTTTATAGCACGGTAAACAAAATTGTAATAAGCAGCCATTTTTTGTTGTTGTATGGTGTGACAAGATTAAAAATGAACGGCAAAGAAACAGCTAAGATTTTTCTGTATACGGTGGTGGACAAATGTGGTCATCTTTACGGGTAATTAAAACATCAAGAAAAGAAAGAGTTTTGTTGGATTGGAATTCGGAAGCGATTTTTACATTAGGGTCTATTAAATTTAATAAAGGGAGAATCCTTTCAACATCTCCTCTGGAATTGTTTACTACGCCGAAATTTGTCGTCAAAATAGAGGATCTAATGGAGAATTTTAACAATAATACAAAAAACTTCCTCAATATATATATCACTAAATATGGGTGAAAGGGCACTTCACTTACCCAAACATTCCGTTTGTCTATAAAAAAAATTCCCTAAAACTCATAAGTAGTTTGCCAGAGGCAAGTCTTTGTAAGGAAAATCAAATCATGTATTTCAAATTGGGCAAAATGGAAAACTCTGAGGCGATCTTCAAGGCACCCTAATGCTTCTTGAATCGGAACGTCGGTAAATAAAGATTTTGCATCGTTTGACGACACTTTAGCCCTATTAAACAACTTCACCGAAGAAGTTGACAGAATTATCCCATTATTAAATACCATAGATCCTAATACACCATTCACTGCCGAATCCGAATCCAACACTACTCTTCCTTTTCTTGAGGTTTTAATTATCCGTAAAGATGACCATTTGTCCACCACCGTATACAGAAAACCCTTCGCTATTTCTTTACCCCCTCATTTTAGTTCTTGTCACCCCATACAACGGAAAAAGGGCTGCTTTTTACACTTTTCTTAACCGTGCTCTAAACATCTGTTCTACACCAGATACACTCTAGGCTGAACTTGATTATTTGAGAGCTGTTGCCATAGATCGCGGTTTTTCACCCAACGTCGTTGACAAGGCTCTACACAAACTTAAAAATCCGCTTAAAAATTCTAATCTATCTGAACACTCTAATGCTTTGGTTCTTTTACCGTATTATCCCCATATCAGCAATAAAATTTCTAAAAACCTCAGTAAATTCGACATACGTTCCATTTTTTTCACCAATCACTAAGATCACCTTCACACAACTTAAAAACCCTAGTCACGACCTTAACAACTGGGGCATATATAGCATTTCATTTCAATGTGTCACGCCATATATCGGTCAAACAGAGACAGCATTAAGATTTCTCATTAAAGATCAAAATGCACATACTGTCATACAAGAAACTAAGAAGTCCTCCATTGCCAAGCACTCTTGAGAACATAGTCATGTATTTAATTTTCTTAACCAATATTTAATTTGCAAACCCAAATCTTGACATCCTGGAGGCGTTTTATATATTTAGCAATATTGATTCGATTGTCAAATAAACATTTCCAGTCCCAGTATTTCCTACTTGTTAACACACAATAGTTATCTCCAACCGATTGATATATATATATTTATTATTTGGCAATACATTCAATTATGGGTTTATTTTCATTTTATTGTTCACACAGACTATTCATTTCTGTTAATAAAGGGAGATGTATCTCCCGAAACATATCTAGAACTTATGTATTTTTTATTGCGTATTTTTAACGTTGTATTTGTATTTGTATTTTAATATATATATATATATATATATATATATATATATATATATATATATATATATAAATATATATATATATATATATATATATATATATATATATATATATATAAATAAGTAGTTTGGTTGTCACTACCACTGAGGTGTTTGACGTATAGGATCATACACAGTAACACTTTCCGGACTTAGCCATTTGGAGGTGTCCGTAATTCAAATGTAAAAGAAATGAAAGCAACAAATTTTGTTGTATTTATTTTTTTATAAATATGATTAATATGTAGTACGATATGTAAGATTACCTATCTTAAAAAATTGACCTGACAAACTTAAAATAGCTGTTCAGAAAATGGTTTTCCACGTTATTTGATGTCGATTGCTTAAATGGAAACTGAGTTATTACAACTCCATTATCTTACTTCCTATTCTTTTGGCACACAACTTTTTCACGTCGTCCTTATAGAACAACGGACAAGGCACTTGCTTGCGGTGCCTTAGGATATGGGTTTTATTCCCGGTAAGTCTTGGATATAATTGCGGATTGAAAGGGATTTATGAAGGCAGCATAGTATTTCAAGCAACTGCTCTTTTCATCCATTGCATTCATTTTTGAAAACATGTCTTTTTCAAAAATGAAACTTGTGTATTCGGTGCAATGATAATCATCGAAGGGGTGATTAACATTTTTAATTGGACCTCAGAACGAACACTGCATTGGAACATGCGTGCAACAAATGAAAACTTGTGAGGGAAATGTTTAATGTCACCTAATCTATAAACAAAAGATGAAAAATACCGAATAAGTTGGAACTGGGAATTTTTGGCACTGTTGAGTTAGCATTTCGAATATCGTTAAGTTGGGAATTTCGAATCGTTTAGTTAGGAAATTTCTTGTTTCAACCCCGCCAACCCTCAAAAAACATGTATGAAGGCACTGTTCCAAACGTAAAAAAAATACAACAATAGAGCAAACGTTAGCCAGTGGCACCGAGAGTATCATGTAAATCTTACAAATCGACTACTCTTACCACAAATTAAAAATAAATATGAAAAATAAATTAAATAAAACCAACAACTTCATTTTAATCATTACTTTCTTTCCAACTCTGTAGACACACACCAGTCAATATATTCTTTGTAAGTGCAATAATTTTTTATGTCTAAATACCCCCATCCAAAACCAGTAATTACAAAATAATCTCATTTCTGGTTTCAACCGGCCATTCAATGGTAGGGGATCAAAAACAAAAATTCTGTATAGACCCTGAAATAATACTCCTATGGTAACAAAAGTAATAAATATTTTTAAAAAATACAATTGAAAACAATAATAATAAAAATATAAAAACAATATAAAAATTTCATTTCAGTCATTACTTTCTTTCAAACTCTATAGACACTTACACCAGTCAATATATTATTTGTAAGTGCAATAAATTTTTATGTCCAAATACCTCAACTTGCAGTGACTCCAACACTATCTACATTTTTTGCAGCTGGCCATACCCCATCCATGACCAGTTATGACCTACTCTCATTTCTGGTCTCAACCGGCCATTCAATGGTAGGGGATCAAAAACAATAATTATGTATAGGCCCTGAAATAATAATCATGTGGTACCAAAAGTAATACATATTAAAGAAAATACAATAAAATAATAATAATATAAACGCAAACGTGCATGTGTAAAAAACGCTTAAATTATAGATTCACCATAAAATTCTCATAGCTTTTTAATCTTGTGTACATTTTACAAATAATTCCAAAGTTAAATTTATACAATATTTTTTATTTCGGAATGAAATATTACAATCGTTCTCACCATTATTCTGACAATAAAACGATTATGAAAACCAATACATTTATAAATAAAAGTTCTTAAGTTTTGATTCCAATGTTTAGGAAAAAGAGTAAAGTATACAAGAAAAAATTTAACATGTATACTTGTTTAAAAATGCATTCATTGCAAGTTCAAAAACAAAATTGGATTTTATGTATATCTTATTGAGTCTTATATAGATATAGATCAGCTCTACCGACGGATCCAAACGTCATCAAATAGTCGACTAATTATTTGAATGATAAATTGCAATAAATCTCCCCGAAATCTACCGCTTAATTTGAATTATGTAACACAACAAACTTTAAATTTTTCCAGGATTCAGACCAGATCATTAATTGGCTACATAGAGTTGATTTCATAACTCTCGATTCAGAATCTACACTATAAAAAAGGTACTTAAAAATGAATACTTGGACATCTCGTTTTTCTTTTGAGTACAATTGCGTCATAAATGAGCGACGACGTACTCAAATTTAAGCAACCATACTTTCGAAAAAATTAGCAGTGTGATTTAATATTGCTAATCTCAGCTTCTGTTCAAGCCATCTTAACAAAGCTACCTGTAAAACTTAAAATTGTTATTTTATCAAAAGATGGATTTCCACATCATTTGATGTCGATCGCTTAAATGGAAACTGAGTTATTACGACTCAATTATCTTACTTCAAATTCTTTCGGCACACCTTTTTAGCATTTCTACTGTTTATAACTGCTTCACGTCGCCTTGGTAGTACAACGGATAAGGCACTGAGCTGCGGTGCCTGAGGATATGGGTTCGATTTTCGGTAAGTCTTGGTTGTAATTGTTGATATTTATTGAAAGTGATTTATGAAGATAGCCTATGCAGGTAAGCAACTGCTCTTTTTATTAATTTTTACTCATTTTTTAGTATATGTCTTGTTCAAAAATGAAACTTATGTACTCGGAGCTGCTATGATAACCATCGAATGTACTCAAAAATTAGTATACTTTACTTACTTTTGAGTACATATTTTTAACAGTGTGAGCAAACGTTAGAACGTGTTTTTGTCACATTCAGGAGACTTGAGAGAAAACGGTAATCATTTTTCCAAAGTATATTGACTGATCTACAGATTCCAATATTTTCAAGTTAATTTCAATAGACAAAACATATTTTTAACGAAAAAAAATTTTTTGTCCCACAGAAAATTCAAAACGAATTTTAGTGATGCAATAATCTAATTTTTAAAAAAATTGAATAAAACGCGTTTTGAATATCTGCTTTCTCACGTTATATCTTCAATTCGATTTCCGATTTTTGACCTGGGACAAACCACTCCGTCATTGAATATCCAATTAAAAGAGTTGTTGGCTCTGGTCCGACTATTCTTGTCTTCAGCTCTCTCTGAGAAGTTGAATGTGTTTTTGTATGGAAGAAAGCACATGGAACAATGGGTGATTTCTGTACAAATAGCTGTGCAAAGTAGTGGATATTCTGTTATCGTTGTGGAGCTGTTCTTTCAGGAGACACTGTGTCTGCTAGTGTTGCTTCAACCATCTAGAGTGGCGTCTCTGAACTATTATTCCCAGCAGTTGACAGAATCAAGGTATCGCAAACCGCTTGGAAGTGTCTTAAGGGGAGATAGTAGTTTTGAACTTTCAAAAAACCGATTTTTTAAAATTATTTTAAAAAAATAATATGATTTATTAGGATTTATTTAAGCCAAACCGCATTAAAATTGGACAAAAATTAAACACACAGCGATGAAAACACTTTAGTTACATTTGTAAAAAAATATATACAATTCTATCTTTAAACCTCTTTTTCTCATTTTCTCATTTTTATGTCGATCCGCATGATTACAAAAAAAGTTTTCTTTCAATTCACTTTAAATTTTTTTATACATGTTCAACTATCAAATATGCATGCACTAAACCTAAAAAAAGGTTTTTTAACACAATATTTTACAATAAAAAAATTATTTTATATCATTAAAAAACAAATTTTCAAAAATTATAATTTTGATTTTTTTAAAAAAATACTTTTCATTAAATATTTAATTTTTTTTTGGTTTGGAGTATAGAAGCATTATATAGCTTCACTTTTTAAAAATAAATTTGTTTCTAGTGTGTTTAATTAATAAGTAATTTTGCGGACAGTCAACTCTATTTTAAAATTTTTTAGCAATGACATGTATTTTAAAATATTTTTTAAAAAACCAACCAAGCAATAGATATAATTTATAATAATATTTTAATAAAGCCAACATTCAATAGTTTAAGTTCCAAAAAATTTAATTATAAATATGCAAAACCTATTATTTTATTCAAGTTCGAAATAATTGTCGAATACCAGCCAATTTCACCTTTGAAAACTACTATCTCCCCATAAGTCAGAAACGCTGGCTTCAACCTTTGCTGGGAAGGAACCCAAAACCGCAGCCAAGAATTTTGACGGAAAATAGAACTCGCTAATTCAGTAGTTCATATGCAAAAGCAGCTGAATAAACATAACGATTTTTTGTGTAAATCACAAAAAAATGTCAAGACGTAGTTATTGTTAATACAATAATAATTAAGTTATAATCTTAATTTTAATATTCAAAATACTTGTTTCGCAACTGGGGGAAGTCTTTTAACTGGTTTTGCAACTGGACGCATCGCCATTTTGTTTTAGTTCAAGAAGCAAAAGCTTCTATATCCACATTTCAGCCAATCAGAAATCAAACTATCGTTGACGCTCATGTTCAAGTTGTCTGGACAGTTTTGTGACGTCATAGACTTTCGAAGAAGATTATGTCAAGGAACACAGTGGTCAACGAAATGTCAACAGAATATGGCATTTTATACCAATTCCCTATTAGATTGAATTTAAAGGCAGCGTTCCTCTACTATAAATGCCACCAATAACAGCGAAAGAACATCACAAGACCAAAAGGTAAGATAATGATCTTTTATAATCTTATTTTAATGTCTATGTAGTCCTTAAAGCTAAGGAATTCTAAAGAACAATTGTATCAGAAGCAAGTTTTCAATATATGTGCGAAAAATTTAGAAATCTTCCATCTTATATTATTCGGTTTTATTAAAATTTCCGTTCGGTAATAACTTGAGGGTTTATTTGTAAATGGACGAAATTAGAATAATGAATTTTTTGCAGATTTTCCCATTTAATATCATTAGGATCGTGTTTGATAGAACAGATTGATTTTGATTGCGATTCTGTGTAAATGAGAGCTCATGGACGGCTATATGCAAATTTTGCATAATGAAGGATAATCTTTAAAATAATCTAAATGAAAAAAGTTTTAAAATAATTATTTGATACATATAATGTACACTGAAAAAGTTTAACTTCTAATTAGATTTGCGCACTATAGTTTTAAAATCATCTCTATTTGTTTTTAAATTCTTTTAGAATGTCAACTTATACCTATCCTAAATATTCTATTTCATAGGCATCTAGAAAAAAAAATGTCATAGATCAAAATCACTTAAATATTTTGGGGGGATACGCATATACTGTTACATCAATCAAAAATTATTCAAACGATATTACATTTAAATAAAAAGTCTGGTGTGCAACATTTCATAATTTTAATTACTGTGCATGTTCACGTGGCATGAAGTACCGATTTCGGTTTTTAATCAAATTTCAGTTATACCAGAAACTAACTTGTTTCTGAAAAATAAATTGTATACAATAGAACTCCAATTATCCGAAATCCAGTTATCCGGATCAAACAAAGCGGATAGCCAATTATCTGGATCCGGACCACATTGAGGAAACAAAATCAGCAAAATCCGCATTTTAGAAGTTTCTTACAGGTGAATTATACTGTTTTTTATAGTCAGAAAATTACTTTAGATAGGCAAAATACCCGTTTTTTTTGCTGAGAAATAACCTTTTTTTCGTCAATTATCCAATTATCTGGATATTCGATTATCCGAATGGGACCGTCAAAATTGATTCGGATAATTGGAGTTATACTAAATTAATATAATTAATCTTTAAATATTTATATTACAATTAAATAATAACACGGAAAATACTTTCAAACCTTCCATTAATATCCGTGTCCCAGAAAAATATCTTCTTCGGCTTGTACGTTAAAATTCAGTAACACTAAGAACTATAAAAAAACTGGTCAATAGTTCCTTATTTCAACTAGAAATGTTTCTTTAATTGTAAAAAATGCAACAAAATATAATTACTAATTACAACTAAACCTCATTATGTTCCATTGAAGCCAACCAATTAAATTATTCTAACAAAGCGCCGTACATGGACTATCTCTCTTTAATGTTTAAATTTGTTATTTAAGTTTTTTCTCACACCCGTAACTTATAAACGCCGCTCCTATAGTCATAAAAATAGTGTCTATGTTTAGTAAACTGATTTTGAACCCTCTAGTTTCAAAACCAGGTAGATCCATTTTCATAAATTTTACAGGAGACACTCAAAACGATTGACAGCCACGTTCTTTTAAATTTAAACGCTTGACTTTGAATGTATTTTTAGACTGGATTCTTAGACTGGATTCTTAGACATTTTTTGTCAATGCCGTTGGTGATGTTGCGCATTGAAATTAAAAAAGAAATATTTTTAAAAAATGCGAAAATGTATCAATCTCGGTTTGATACTAAAGGGCTCGTATTCGAAAAAGCAAGTTTATAGTGCCCTTAAGGTGAGGAACACGCTTATTTCTACTTGACAGCTGTGTCTTTCTGCCTAGCCGTCGGCCCATCGAATCAGAAAAGCTGTCTCCCATTTATTTTCAACGGAAGAAAGGTGGGATGTCAAAAGAAACGTCTCTGTAACGTTCCTCTACGTCTTTGTAATTGTCTATTTTTGTGTATCTGGTGTCATTTTGGAGATAGACATTTTAAACTCTGACTTTTCAGCTACAAGGTGCTGTAATAGGTCTCATCGTATTGCGCATTGTCACTTTACTATACGTAGACACTACTTTTATGACCATACACCTATGGAAAATAGTCATCATAAAACCTTAAGAAGCGTTAAATTCGATAAAAAATTTCGTAAAATGGCTTCCTAATCAACATTTCACAATCACTACTGGTTTTACACTAAATTTCAATCCAGATGAGTCAAACAACTGCTACATTTTAAGAGACAACGGACGAAGATCAAGTGGATAGATATTCCTCTTATTTTAAACTAGAATTTGTCTTGCTATGGCTCATAGATTTTGACATATACAGGTATTAGTTGAAATTAGTGTTGCCGTGTGTGTACATCACACTTTTGTCTGCTGGCCATACCCCATCCAGGACACTAATGACTATATGTCATTTCTTGTCTCAACCGGCCATTCATTTGGTAGGGGATTTTAAACAAAAATACAGTAAATAAGTTTTGTATACAGACAGGGGGAAGGGGGTGGGGGGTTATGATCATTGCGCAATATGCGCCATCAGAATTGTTTGCTTCAGATCACGTGTTGCATATCACACTTTTGTCTGCTGGCCATACCCCATCCAGGACAGTAATGACTTTATGCCATTTCTAATCTCAACCGGCCATTCTTTTGGAAGGGTAAATTAAACAAATATACAATAAATCAGTTTTGTATGCAGACAGGAAGGGATCATGACGCAATGTGCGCCATCAAAATTTTTGAGGAGGATTTTTTGTTTCAGAGCGTTTTGACCTTCGAGCATGGATCCTTCATAGTAGAGAAAACATAATGTTATAATCTCGCTAACATCAAAGTGAAGCCAACATGTAGGGCCTCAGACACGTAGTTCATTACGTCATTCCATTCATAAATTTTCACTGTTACGCATTTCCCAATTGATCAGCCAATCGCAAGTATTTTTTAATTCATAATTTTGAAAAGAAGTCACGTGTCTGAGGCTATTCGGTCCGAGATGTTGGTTTCACTGTTATGACGTCATATTCGTTCTACTAAAGTTCATTCATGCTCGAAGGTTTTGACTGAATATGTTTTTTAAAATCGTTAAGGGTTCAACGACAGAAACTTCGGAGAGATAAAAATTTGGAATCAGAATTTATTGGGAGATTTTTTGTTTCAGATCACGTGTTGCACATCCCACTTTTGTTTGATGGCCATACCCCATCCACGACAGTAATGACTTTGTGTCATTTCTTGTCCCAACCGGCCATTCATTTGGTAGGGGATATTAAACAAAAATACAGTAAATCAGTTTTGTATGCAGACACGGGAGGATTACAAAATAAATATATATTAAAAAACATCATAAAATAAAAACATATAAAAAAATCATAAAATAAAAATATATAAAAAAATCATAAAATAAAAATATATAAAAAAAATCATAAAATAAAAATATATAAAAAAATCATAAAATAAAAATTTATAACAAAAATAGTGTTGCGTGTTGCACATCACACTTTTGTCTGCTGACCATACCCCATCCAGGACAGTAATGACTTTATGTCATTTCTTCTCTCAACCGGCCATTCTTTTGGTAGGGTAAATTAAACAAATATACAATAAATCTGTTTTGTATGCAGACAGGGGTGGATCATGGTGCAATGTGCGCCATCAGAATTTTTTGGGAGGATTTTTTGTTTCAGAGCGTTTTGACTGATTATGTTTTTAAACTCGTTAAGAGTTCAATGACAGAAACTTCGGTGAGATAAAAATTTGATATTTCAAAGAAAAAAAAATCGCATATAGAACAGTGGTTCCCAATTCATAGGGGTGCCTCCCCCCAAACAAAAAAAATCATAAAATAAAAATATATAAAAAATCATAAAATAAAAAAAATCATAAAATAAAAATATATTAAAAAATCATAAAATAAAAATATATTAAAAAATCATAAAATAAAAATATATTAAAAAATCATAAAATAAAAATATATAAAAAAATCATAAAATAAAAATATATAAAAAATAATAAAATAAAAAAATCATAAAATAAAAAAATCATAAAATAAAAAAATCATAAAATAAAAATATAATAAAAAATCATAAAATAAAAATATATAAAAAAATTATAAAATAAAAATATATAAAAAAATCATAAAATAAAAATATATAAAAAATAAAAAAATAAAAAAATCATACAATAAAAATATAATAAAAAATCATAAAATAAAAATATATAAAAAAATTATAAAATAAAAATATATAAAATAATCATAAAATAAAAATTTATAACAAAAATAGTGTTGCGTGTTGCACATCACACTTTTGTCTGCTGGTCATACCCCAACCAGGACAGTAATGACTTTATGTCATTTCTAGTCTCAACCGGCCATTCTTTTGGTAGGGGATATTAAACAAAAATACGGTAAATCTGTTTTGTATGCTGACAGGGGGGATTATAGCGCATTGTGCGCCATCAGAATTTTTTGGGAGAATTTTTGTTTCAGATCACGTATTGCACATCACACTTTTGTCTTCTGGCCACAGTGGCGTAGCCAGGATTGTCCAAAGGGGGGGGGGGGGGGGGGGTCATAAATTAATTTTGGTCCGACCAAAACCAAATAATTTTTTTTATGAATAATTGATTTGAACAATTTTTAACTAATAAATTTAATTAATCATTTTAATTAAATTTAATTCATAATTTAAATAAAATATCATTATTAATTTTAAATTAAAATTCTAATTAATTAATAATATATATATATATATATATATATATATATATATATATATATATATATATATATATATATATATATATATATATATATATATATATATATATATATATATATATATATATATATATATATATATATATATATATATATATATATATATATATATAAATTATGAATAAGTTGTAAATTAAATTAAAAGCTTAATTTTCGCAGGTTAATCTTCAGTCATTTCCTAATTTAAATTACTAACAATCCTGGCAGACATTTTATTGGGATTTAAGTCTGTAGCTAGATATTGATGGGGTTCCGGATTGAAGCAATTTTAAATTATTAATTTTAATTAATATTAATAATTTTTAAATAGTACTTTAAATTTGTAAATAATTTGTATTATATAATTAAAAATAACAGAGTAAGAATCATTATTTTCTGGTTAATTTTGTCATGCATGACTGTGTCGTGACATGGGGGAGGAGGTTTCATTGGTTGCGTGACGCAGCAAAACGGCGCATTGCTGCAAAATCATAACGGAAATTGGCGTTGCTCGTAAAAAAATCAAATAACTAAATAAAAAATAAATTAATATAAAAAAACCTTGATTCGTAGAATCTGTAAAGCTAGACAATGGAAAAATGCTTGCCTAATCATCAGCACGAGATGCAGCGCCGCAGAAAAAAAAATCAAGAAAAAGGTTATGAACACTGATTTATACGAGAATCTGTTGACCCCACCCTTCTTAAATAGAGCAAAGTTTTCCATTATGTGCCCTTCGTATTTATAATAGTTGAATATAACTTTTTAATAATCCCCCATAAAATTTTTCAAACGAATGTGCATCAATCTTGGAAAATATCAAATCTTGGGAATGATCAACACCCAAATTAAAAAAAAGCGGAAAACCGCGTTTCTGCGTAAAAAGTAACACGTCTGAGTAACAAAAAAATAATTTGTAAATGTAATTGAATAAAAAATTACTTAGTTTTGGGTATTTTCAACGATAATCTCAATAAACAAAAAGTATTTGAATATGAAAAGAAGTACATACTTTAAACATATCAGCAAAATTTTTTCGCGATACTCCTTTCTTTTGTCTTGGAATTCCAATAGTTTATGTTTTGATGACGGCATACTGTGAAAATTCGTAATACAGATAATCTTAGCAAGCACATGCAGTACTGGAGTGATTTTCAAATTCAAATGGCAAATGAGAGACATACAACCTCTCAGAAAACTGATTTTTGAGAAGGGGAAAAAATTCCACCGCCATTGTGAGGGAGGATCACAATTAGGGGCGTTATTTTTTTTTACAGGAGTCATTTACATTCCTTTATTAAAGCACGTTGGGCAGCGTTTCTCAACCTTTCAGTATTCGCGGCCCAGTTTTCCATCATAATTTTCATCGCGCCCCACGCTTACAATAAAATGTATACAACAATAATGTATATTGAGTATTTTGGATTCTGTTTTTTTAAATATTTTTAACTAACTGCCAAAACAAGAGTAAAAGCGAGCCAACGTTGGCGAGAAACCACATCTGGCATTTTGCCAAGCGGGCGATGAACAGATGAAGCGAATGAAAGCGGATAAAATTTAAATATTATATTTGAAATGAAAGCCAAACAGGAAGATAACGTTAAAAGAATATGAAAGTAGAAAAATTCGTTAATGAAAGTTAACCTAGACGGGGAGCTAAATTTAAAAACTGAGAATACATTTTTTCGAATAATAAAAGAAATAAAACAGAAGCATGACTAAACAAAAGAGAAAAAAAAATAAGTAATGTTTGTGGAAGGGAATTCACACGACCGATCCGCCTCGAGTATGCGCAGAGCAAATGTTTTCTTATAGGAAGAAGGAAAATGTTCGATAAACACAAGTTTCAATTCCAGGCAGTCTCATTCGAGTCGATCCTTCTATCACTATCGAATCTATCGTGAATGTGTATGTTATATATGTTTTCGTGTTGCTTGCAATTCACCATATTAAATATTCACGGCAGCAGATTTATGCAGACTCATGGATAAATTTTTAAGCGGAAGTAAGCGAGCATTAGACGATAGTCAAGCATCAACAAGTATACAGACAAGCGTGGTTCCGAAAATAAAATCAAGAAAATATTCTCAAGAATACTTAAATTTTGGGTTTACCAGTACCGAAGTAAATGAAG
Organism: Troglohyphantes excavatus; assembly: GCA_963932185.1. Lineage (NCBI taxonomy): Eukaryota > Metazoa > Arthropoda > Arachnida > Araneae > Linyphiidae > Troglohyphantes > Troglohyphantes excavatus. Next base: position 63,669,467 of record OZ010669.1, on the reverse strand, counting down.
AAGAAAGGCCCCTGTTTATCATTTGATCAAAAATATTGGCCGCAGACAGCATGAAACCTAATAAACTTAAACGAGATTTGGAAACGCTTCATTGTGAGTACGTCAACAAACCCAGAGAATTCTTCGAATTAAAATATAAAAAGCAAAAATCATTTTTTAAAGAAACTTTGTCTGTGAATAAAAAAGCTTTAATTGCATGTTACAAAGTTTCATATAAAATAGCCAGCTGTAAAAAACAGCACACCATTGATGAAGAGCTTATTTTGCTAGCAGCAATTGAGATTATAGAAACTATGTTTGGAGATAATTTTTCAAAACAATTGCAGTCCATACCTCTTTCAAATGATACCGTTGCTCGTCGAATTGGTGATATAGCTGAAGATGTACAGTGTCAGCTTTTCTCGAAATTGCGTGACAAATTGTTTTCAATACAGCTAGATGAAGCAACAGATAGTAATAAAGATGCTCATTTAGTTGCTTATGTTCGATTTTGTGATAATATGTCAGTAGTAGAAGAACTACTATTCTGCAAACCAATAGAACTCAAAACAACAGCGCTCGCATTATTTGCTATTTTAAATGATTTTATGAACGAGGCAAACATAGAATGGAAAAATTACTTCGGAATATGCACCGATGGTGCTCGTTCAATGTCCGAAAGATTCCAAAGTATACAAGCACTTGTAAAACAAAAATCGTCTTAGTGCACCTGGACACATTGCATGATCCACAGAGAAGCTTTGGCTTCGAAAGAAATGAGTCCTGGTCTGAATATTGTGTTAACTATGGTTGTAACCGTAGTAAATTATATAAAAATGAGACCCCTGAAATCGAGAATCTTTTCCGCACTTTATAAAGACATGGGTTCAGTACATTCAGCGTTACTATTTTATTGCGAGGCAAGATAGTTATCACGTGGGAAATTTTTGCATCGTGTTTATGAATTAAGAGAAGAAATCGCCATTTTCCTAGAAGAAGAAAACAGACCGGAAGCCGAGAATTTTCGCGATAGTTTATTTGTGATGAAATTCAGCTACTTAGTCGACATATTCGAGAAATTAAATAACTTGAATCTTCAACTCCAAGGGGAGCAAATACACATATGTTGGATACGAGTGATAAAGTTAATGCTTTTTGTAGGAAATTGGAATTGTGGAGCAGAAATTTAAAGCAAAAAAACCTAACAATGTTTGCAAATGTGAATGATTGTACTAAAGCTTACAAGGCTGAAGAAGAACATGGAAAAGTTGTTTTTGTAACCATTGAAAATCATTTAGCCATGCTGGCAAATAATTTTAAAAAGTATTTTCTTGCTGAAGACAAACTGATAGCAAGTTACGAGTGGGTTAGGGATCCATTTCATAAGACTCCCGAAGGACTCTCAATTGATGAAAAAGAAAAATTCATAGACTTCACGACAAGTGGCGAAACCAAAAGACAATTTAGTAATAAATCACTATTTGAATTTTGGGCAGGAGTAGAGGATGATTTTTCTGCACTAAAAACAAAGGCATTTCGCATTCTATTACCATTTTCAACATCCTACCTTTGTGAAACTGGATTTTCTGCTGTGGCTTCTTTGAAGACAAAATATAGATCTCGGCTAAATATAGAAACATAACTGAGAGTGGCTATTTCTAATATTAAGCCTTCCTTCGAAAAACTTTGCTCTGCAAGACAGGCCCAAGGAAGTCACTAATAATTATTAAATTTGTTTTTAATTTATTATGTTTTGATTAAGTAAGTTTTGATTTAGTAAGTTGCTTCACTTTATTTGTTAAATATGTCGAAATGTATTTTGTTTTCTATGTGTATGTGTGCTTTCCTTTCAGTCAGTTAATCAATTTTTTTAAATAATATTTTCTCTTGAATATTCTTGCGCCTCCCCTCTAGTGTGCTCGCGCCCCCCTAGGGGGGGGGGCGCCCCACAGGTTGAGAATCGCTGACGTAGGGGATGAGTGGGCCTTTTCAGGGAAAATACCTTTCTTCAAGCAATTTCTGGATTAATGCATTGTGAATTTCGGCTCAACTGCCACCCCATTTCAAGTGTTAAGAAGAGTAATCCTTTACATGTAGAAACAACCAAAACAATCATACAGACCTACTACACAGTGGCGGGAATTCGGGGGCGCAAGGAGGGCGGTAACCCCGCACTTTTTTTTGGAAATTGACCTTTCACTTTTTTAATATTGCACTTTTTAAAAAAAAAACATAACCCCAACACCCCCACTTCTACAGACGGTCAATGGTCGAATTTTTTCTCGCCCCCACCCCTCACACAAACTTCTTGTGTCCTCTTGATCTTGCACACCGCACTTTTGGCACCCAATCGAATTTTCTGTTTTGAAGGTTGTTTGACCACTGTTCTCCATAAAATCATCCCTTCAGGGGACAGAAGGTAAGGGAGCAGGAGATACATGTGTTATAGACCAAGAAATGCTACGTGTGTTTTCTCTATAGAAATCATAGAAAAAATCTTCATTTTTTTTTGCTCTTGTTATTATTCAAAAAAATAATTATGATTTTAATCTGGCTATGGGGGGGGGGGGGTTCTAACCCAAGGTAACACAATGCTGGCTACGCCACTGTCGGGCCATACCCCATCCAGGACAGTAATGACTTTATGCCATTTATAGTCTCAACCAGCCGTTCTTTTGGTATAGGATATTAAACAAAAATACAGAAAATCTGATTTGTATGCAGACAGGGGTGGATCATGGCGCAATGTGCGCCATCAAAATTTTTTGAGAGGATTTTCTGTTTCAGAGCGTTTTGACTGAATTTTGTTTTTGAAATCGTTAACAGTTAAACGACAGATACTTCGGTGAGATAAAAATTTGATATTTCAAAGCCCCGTAACTCCCATATAGAAAAGTGGTTCCCAATTCGTAGGGGTGCTCCCCCCCAAGCAAAAAAAATCCTAAAATAAAAATATATAAAAAAAATCATAAAATAAAAATATATAAAAAAATCATAAAATAAAAATATATAAAAAATATCATAAAATAAAAATAAATGAAAAAAATCATAAAATAAAAATATATAAAAAAGTTATAAAATAAAACTATATAACAAAAATTGTTTTGCGTGTTGCACATTGTTTTGCGTCTGCTGGCCATACCCCATCCAGGACAGTACCGACTTTATGTCATTTCTTGTCTCAACCGGCCATTCTTTTGGTAGGGTAAATTAAACAAATATACAATAAATCAGTTTTGTATGCAGACAGGAAGGGATCATGGCGCAATGTGCGCCATCAAAATTTTTGAGGAGGATTTTTTGTTTCAGAGCGTTTTGACCTTCGAGCATGGATCCCTCATAGTAGAGAAAACATAATGTTATAATCTCGCTAACATCAAAGTGAGGCCAACATGTAGGGCCTCAGACACGTAGTTCATTACGTCATTACATTCATAAATTTTCACTGTTACGCATTTCCCAATTGATCAGCCAATCGCAAGTATTTTTTAATTCATAATTTTGAAAAGAAGTCACGTGTCTGAGGCTATTCGGTCCGAGATGTTGGTTTCACTGTTATGCCGTCATACTCGTTCTACTAAAGTTCATTCATGCTCGAAGGTTTTGACTGAATATGTTTTTAAAATCGTTAAGAGTTCAACGACAGAAACTTCGGAGAGATAAAAATTTGGAATCAGAATTTATTGGGAGATTTTTTGTTTCAGATCACGTGTTGCACATCCCACTTTTGTCTGATGGCCATACCCCATCCACGACAGTAATGACTTTATGTCATTTCTTGTCTCAACCGGCCATTCATTTGGTAGGGGATATTAAACAAAAATACAGTAAATAAGTTTTGTATGCAGACACGGGAGGATTACAAAATAAATATATATTAAAAAACATCATAAAATAAAAACATATAAAAAAAAAATAATAATAAAATAAAAATATATAAAAAGATAATAAAATAAAAATATATAAAAAGATAATAAAATAAAAATATATAAAAAAAATTATAAAATAAAAATATATAAAAAAAATTATAAAATAAAAATATATAAAAAAAATCATAAAATAAAAATATATAATAAATTAGTGTTGCTTGTTGCACATCACACTTTTGTCTGCTGGCCATATTCCATCCAGGGCAGTAATGACTTTACGTCATTTCTAGTCTCAACCGGCCATTGATTTTCTGGGGATATTAAACAAAAATACGGTAAATCTGTTTTGTATGCAGATAGGGGTGGATCATGGTGTAAAGTGCGCCATCAGAATTTTTTGGGAGGATTTTTTATTTCAGAGCGTTTTGACTGATTATGTTTTTAAACTCGTTAAGAGTTCAATGACAGAAACTTCGGTGAGATAAAAATTAGATTTTTCAAAGCCCCATAAATCGCATATAGAACAGTGGTTCCCAATTCGTATTGGTGCCCCCCCCCCCCCCAAGCAAAAAAAATCCTAAAATAAAAATATAGAAAAAAATCCTAAAATAAAAATATAGAAAAAAATCATAAAATAAAAATATAGAAAAAAAATTGTGTTGCACATCACACTTTTGTCTGCTGACCATACCCCATCCAGGACAGTACTGACTTTATGTCATTTCTATTCTCAACCGGAAATTCTTTTTGTATGGGATATTAAACAAAAATACGGTAAATCTGTTTTGTATGCAAACAGGAGCGGAGGGGGGGGGGGAGGGTGATCATGGCGCATATCGCCATGATCCCCCCCCCCTCCATCAGAATTTATTGGGAGATTTACTGTTTCAAACCACGTGTTGCATATCACACTTTTGTCTGCTGGCTATACCCCATCCAGGACAGTGATGACTTCTTTGATAGGGGATATTTGACCGGCCATTCTTTTGATAGGGGATATTAAACAAAAATACAGTAAAAATCAGTTTTGTATACAGGCTTAGGTGTCCGCAGGATCGGGGGAAGGGGGGGGGGGTAATGGTGTAATGTGCGCCATTAAAATGTGTTAGGGGTGTTGTTAGGGGTGTGTTTTTCAGAACGTTTTGACTTAATATGTTTTTAAAATAATTAATGGTTCAACGACAGAAACTTAGGTGACCTTAAAATTTGGATTTTTCAAAGCCGCATAACTCCATCGGGGATAATCCTATGGATATAAATGGCCTACCATTCATTATATATAGAATAGTGGTTCCCAATCCGCAGTGGTGCCCCCCCCCCAAGTCTAATGGCGCAAATCCCCCCAAAATCTTTTCTACCCCCATCCCCCCTCAAACTGAAGTAGCATATAACTTAATTGGAATTTCAAATTTCCAACTGAATCCACACAAATCTCTACATTTTGTATTTTCTAAATAAGTTAAGAGATAATCAAGAGACGCATTTGGACGAGATAAATAAATACAGAACAACTTATATTTGTACATTTTGTATTTGAGGTAATGAGCAGATTATATTTGTAACAGCAATTTCATGTATAAATGACGATATTTCGTTCACTGCAAACAACAATAATTATAATATAGTAAAAATAGTTGTTTTTTAAACGATTCTGAAAACTGCATGAATAAAACACATATTTATTCTTGAACTTTTTTGTATAAGAATAAATTTTATATTTATAAAAAAAACTCTAAAGAAAAAACTAAATTAAGTGAATGAAAAAATAGAACTAAAAGGTGGTCCGCAGAGTAACAAAGAAAAAATTGTAAAAAGCACATATTTTTAAGTGTGAAAATATCAAGCTTACAACAACCCTTGGACGAGATTAAATCAGAAAGAAACGTTACTCAATCCCATACAGTTTGAAAATAAATGAAGTAAACTAACTTAAATGACTCTTACGAGGTTTTCATGATTTAAAAGGAGTGTTAAACTTACAAGTAAGACACTAAAAGTAATTAAACTTCTGATTGTTGTGATATCTTTTATATGTATCAATTGGAAAAATTTGTGTTGATATTCAAAGCTGCGTAAAGCTGTAAAATTAAAAGAAAGTAAAAAATTAATTAATTTTCTTTCATTCCTTCACTTTTATGTTCAAACGAAATTGAAACGCATACATGCAACTTAACTATGGGTGTGGAGAACTGACATATTATCGTATTACTCTGTTCGCTGTAGTCAGACAGCGCGCATGCGATAGTGTCTTAGGTTTCTCTTCCAATCAGGTATATCAGGGAGCATTGGAAAAAACACCTAATACACTATCGCATACGCGTTGTCTGACTACAGCGAACAGAGTAATACGATTAGATGACAATTCTCCACACACATTGTTAAGTTTGGTATGACAGTTTACACGTCAACAAGGATCGACATAAAGCTTACTTGTTTCTAAAACATGGTTTTAAGTTTGTTTGTATAGCTATCTCTAGATCAAAATATATTAATAAAAACTGAAAACTGTTGTTGACGCAGCAATTTATCGCAACGCATACTCCGTGCATCCTGAGAACCTTTTGCTGATACTGCTGAAGGATAGAAAATCGTACATTGAGAGCTTGTGGCAGGACGTATAATTAAGGTAAGAGTGTCACATTCCAAAGCTGATGTAGAGAGGGGTGTGCGTTCATATCTCCCAGCAAAACTGACATTTGAAACTGATATCTGTACTGAAATGATTGACTGATCATTTACCATTGTTACTCCTCGTACAATGCTCCGTTCACTGACATATTCTGGATCATTCTGAGAGATAAAAACAACCCAAAATGGCACTTATAGTTTATTTCCCATCTCACACACAGGTAGTTGAACGATGTGTGAAGTTAGTAACAGAAGCATCTGCTAAGGTTTATGTGGGGCTGACAATAGAAATGAATTCATTTCAAATACGTTCTTATCACAATATCACAATCAGTGATGTGATTTATGTGAAGATGGTGTGTGATTATTTCAAAGGAGATGGAGATCACTGCACAATATATTGATTTAGTAGTTGTTGTCTTTGTTAATGCTTGACCTCTTGATTTTGTAGACAAAAACTGTGCTAAGCTTTTAACCTACATTAAATCTTCCACGATTACATAAGGAAAAAAGTAAGAGGTCCGGTTTGGGGGGTGGGGGAGAGGGGTAGTGCACGGGACCCTGTGTCACCCCCTACTGGATCCGCCAATGGAATCGACTACAAGGATGAATTCAAACATCTGTAATCTAGTCACCTGTAAGTGTATTTGCGTAAGCGCATGTATTAAATAGTATTCGAACCATATTTTTATTACATGAAAAACTGCACTTTTTAATAAAAATTGCGATAATTCGAGTGCGATGTGGAGACAGAAGATATTATTTGATCGAAAATATATTTTACATCGTGTTTATTGATCATATTAGACACCCTTTCCGTGCTATTAAGATAACAATTTCGAAAAACATTATTTTTATTAAAATAAGCAAAAAAAACTATTTATACAGGAATTTTAAAATTTCAAGTGCGATGAGGAAACAGAAGATATTATTCGATTAAAAAAATATTTTACAGCATGTTTATTGATCACAATGGTCACCCTTTCCGCGCTATTAAAATAACGATATCGAAAAAAATGTTTTTTCGACCCACCCTAATGAATAGATTTGTGATTATCCCATTTTACCTGCGTACCCGATTTTATTCAATCAATGAACATTTGCCATTACATAATTATAAATAAATCAAAAATCAGATACTGTATGTATCTTATTAAAAAAGAAAAAACATTTAAAATATATATCTTACCATGAAGAAACCTGATGAATTGGGGAAGCGAAACTATACATTTTGTTTTTTCTATTATACTTTAACACATCTATTACTTTTCAAAATCCCTGTCTTATAAATCTGGATTTTTAATTATTTTGATAAAAAGGATAAATGATTTAATAAAGGATTGTTTATCTCATAAATATTAGTGTGATCCTTCAAAATCATCGTATTAGCTAATAATTCTACAGCTTCATTAGATTCTTAACAAGACTTGATCGTTTCCCGCCAAGTCTCTTATTGGTTATTTTTGAGTGGGATGACAAAGTTTATGAATAAATCTGTCATTTCCTTTCTTTATATTTATGACTGAAAAATAAAGTAACATCTGAATGAACTTGACTGACGTTAGATATTATAGAATCACAGTCACAGCGATTCGATCGACTTTTTCCCGCCAAATTTATGAATTTAATTACACTTGGTTTATTAATATTACAAGTTATGCTTTAAACATCCCTGTTCCCAAATCGTAGTAATATCAGCGGCAGCTGGAAAATGTACCATTCAGCGATTTCTTCCGAAGTTCAGAAATAAACATATGTCACATAAATATCATAGGTTGAAAAATTGGGCGCGCATAGTTGCGTATTTTAGTAGAGACAAAATTTTGTTTACGAAAACACTGAATCGTTTTACGTACATGAGATACTTAAATTATTACTTTCACATTTTTCACTCCTAGTAAAAATTAGGGAAAACTCATTTCATTGTGTATTCTTTTGATATATGGTATTCTTCTATTGCAAGAATTTTTCCAACAAAATTTTAAGAAAATCCGATCATTATAAAAAAAGTTAATATATTTGTGTGAAAATACATTTTTTAATTTTTGAAAACTAATCTAATATTTTTCGTAAGTTTTCGATCCACATTCCCTCAAATTTGGCAGAGATTCTTCTTATTACAGAAGAAGTCTATGTTTTAAATTAAAAGTAAACCGGACGATAATTTTTTAATTACAATAAGGAGTTGAGTTCTGGGAATTTATATAATTACACTTCACGCTTACATCTGCTATTTTTCTGTGTTCCCGAACCAATTCCTCATTTACATTGTGTTATGATACAAGGAATGAACGATATCCAGTGGCCGTGGAACGACAGAAATTGTTTAAACTTACGGATAACTCAAATCAGTATTTTGGCCTCCGCCGTTTGTATTCATGTCATTTTGGGATTAAACGAAAAACATGCGCCCGGCCTATTGATATTTCGAGTTTTTGAACACCATAGCAGCAGATGCAAAAATAAATCAACACGTGTTTAAATTTCAAAAACAACAATATAAAAATATTTTAAGAACAAATACGAACGTGAATGTTGATTAATGAAATCTTCATTTCAAAATTAAAAAAAAAAGACAAATGAAATGAAATCGAACCATTCTATGCCAATTTGCCCCTCCATATATATATATGTAATTCAGAAAATAAATGTAACTAAGACTTTAAATATTGTGTTTTTAAATAAATTAGTTAACAAACTTAAAAAATAACTGCTTACTAAAAAAAATCTAATTTGATAAGGAGTTTTTAAAAAAATGTGCATTTCTATTCGATTTCAAATATTAATGATTATATTTCAAATTACATCGTTTCACCAACTTCGTCAATATTTTTTTGTAAAACAGCTTTACTTTTGGAAATATGGATGAACATTAAAGACACACTTTCAAAGCTGCAAGTAGAAGAATTACAATTTCATTTTTCTTTCCAAAAATACATGTTTTAATCCATGCAATATTTTAGACAATTCACAATGACGACACCAAAAAAAATTATACTTCAATGAAGAAGTATGAAAAATAATTAATTTTAAGTTAAATCCATAAGAATTAAGGCAAAGAAGAAAGTATGGGGTACCAAATGCAGAAAAAGTTTTTTTTTATGCTAAAAATTGTGTTTTCCTCAAGGGATTGCACAACAAAGTATACATTCTAAAACAATGCCTCATGTTTGTTTGTTGTTTGAGATGAGCAAAGAGAAAATATGTTTTATTGGAAAAAAGTTCCATGAACCACCCTCTCTCGATTCTCGAACGACCAATGATCCTCGGAACACGGATTGGCAGGACGGCCCACATGGGGCATCATGGTACAATGTGCCTTATCAGAATTTTTGGGAGGGATTTTTTTTCAGGTAGTTTTGACTGAATATGTTTTTAAAATCATTAACAGTTCAACAACAGAAACTTAGGTGACCTAACAATTTGGATTTGTCAAAGCCCCACAACATAACTCCGTGGGGGGTAATCCTATGGAAATAAATGAATGGCATACCATTCATTATATATAGAACAGTATATTGATGGAGTTGGTGAAACGATGTAATTTGAATATATATAATATATATATATATATATATATATACATACAAACATACATACATATATTATATCTATATATCTATATATATATATATATATATATATATATATATATATATATATATATATATATATATATATATATATATATATATATATATATATATATATATATAATATATGTATGTATGTTTGTATGTATATATATATATATATATATATATATATATATATATATATATATATATATATATATATATATATATATATATATATATATATATATATATATATTATTTGAGCATTCACGTTAATTTGTGTTCTTAAAATATTTTTACATCGTTGTTTTCGGGATTTAAACAGGCGTTGAATATTTTTGCATCTGCTGCTACGATGTTGCAACACTCGAAATATCATTTGGCCGGGCGCATGTTCTACGTTTCGTCCCAAAATGATATGAACACAAATGGCGGAGGCCAAAATACTGATTTGAGTTATCAGTAAGTTTAAACAATTTCTGTCGTTCCACGGCCACTGGATCTCGTTCATGCCTTGTATCATAAACAAAGTGTAAATGATGAATGGGTTTGGGAAGACAGAAAAATAGCAGATGCAAGTGTGAATTGTAATTACATAAATTTCCAGAACTCCTTATTGTAATTACGAAATTATCGTTCGGTTTACTTTTAATTTAAAACATAGACTTCTTCTGTAATAAGAAGAATATCTGCCACATTTGAAGGAATTTGGATAGAAAACTTACATAAAATATTAACTAAGTTTTCAAAAATAATTAAAAATGTATTTTCACACAAATTTATTAACTTTTTTTAAAAATGATCCAATTTTCTTAAAATTTTATTTCAAAAATGCTTGCAATTTTAGAATACAATATATCAAAAGAAAACTCAATGAAATGGTTTTTCCTTAATTTTTACTAGTAGTACTGGCAAAAAGTGTGAAAGTAATATATTAAGTAGCTCATATCAGAAAACAATTTAGAGTTTTCGTAAACATAATTTTGTGTCTGCTACAAAACGCAACTATGCGCGTCCAATTTTTCAACCTCTGATATTTATGTGGCATATGTATATTTCTGAACTTCGGATTAAATCGCTGAATGGTACATTTTATAGCTGACGCTTATATTACTACGATTTGGGAACACGGATGTTTAACACATAACTTGTACATTAATAAACCAAGTGTTATGAAACTGGTGAATTTGGCGCGAAAAGGTCAATAGAATTGTTGTGACTGTGATTCTATTATATCTAACGTCAGCCAAGTTCATTCTGAAGTTATTTTATTTTTCGGTCGTAAATATAAAGAAAGACAATGACTAGACATATTTATTCATAAACTTCGTCATCTCACTCAACAATAACCAATAAGAGACTTGGCGGGAAACGATCGTCTTGTTAAGAATCTAATAAAGCTATAAAATTAATAACTAATACGATGAAGTTAAAGAATTATACTAATTTTTATGTGAGAAACAATCCTTTATTAAATTATGTATCCTCCTTATTAAAATAATTAAAAAATCCTGATTTATGAGACAGGAGTTTTGAAAAATGATAGATGTGTTAAAATACAATATAATAATTTTTTTTGGAGAGTTTCTCATCCCCAATTCTTCAGATCTATTAATGGTAAAATATAAAGATAGATTTCTTCAAGGTGGGATATAAAGAAGATAGATAGAAATCCGTCGTTGCTCAGTCACTGAACCCCCCCCCCCCCCCCCCCACGCCCGTACCATTAAATATCTAAACATATATGCCTGAATTCATTAAAAGTATGTACACCGGCGGGCTGCCTACCCTTTTACTCGATCTGATTTATACGTTTTTCAGTTTATTGGTAGTCTAAATTTTTCAGGGTTACTCTCCGTGTGGATTGTTCAATTGAAAAAAAGTAACGATTGTGTTGTGAAATCTAATAATTCTAATTTTTTCTAATCTAAATTTTTTCAGGGCACAGTTATAGTTAATAAAAACGTTAAAAGTATATATAATAATTCAAATAATGTTTTGTAGAAAATGTCTTTTTTGTAGTTGCCATCTCTGTTTGCTCTATTGTGTTTTCCTATAATTACGTCAACATTCACATAAGGTTGTTTCATTGATGGCTAGGAGAAGGGGATAACTGGTCATACGATAGTCCAATGCAATCACAGAGCCAGGACCCGTCAGATATATCGTAGGACCACTACGACGATATTGTGCAAAATCAGTGCATATAATCTTTTTTACTAATGTGTGTGGTATAATTAATGTTACATTTACATGTTAATTAAACATATGTGTTCATAGTTCTTAACTTCCATAATTTTGTGGATGATAAACATTGACTTTAATTTCCTGCTGCCACTTTATTTTCCCCGTACGCCCCTGTAAATTTGATACCTGAATATTTTTACAGTTAACAGAAGTGGTGGTCCGCGCAATGTTAACCTTTAACTATGTGGTTCGCGGCCACCTATAGGTTAAGAACCACTGACATAGAGGAAGGTGTGCCGAGTCAATTAGTTTGGCCATATTTATCTAGTTGGCAGTTTAAACTATTTGTGATAAAATTATGGGAAATAGTAAATGACAACTTGTTCAATATTTCCGTTTGAAGAAAAAATATGCTTCTAAAATTACACATGCGGCATATAAAACTTAAACAAGTTGAAAAAACAATTAAAGACGAACAAAATATACCAAAAAGTCTGCATTGAGAGATCTAAAACTTATCTAGATAAATGATTTATACTATCGTGAAGAGAAAAGTGGGCCTGCGTTTCCCAAGCTAGACACTACTCCACTACCATCTCGCCTGTCATTTGTACCGCCTTGGAAGGAAAGGGTTTCGAAATTTGGACATACTCTGGTCGGTTTAACCGCTGTAACTTCAGATTTAATCGATGTATCGCATTGAGCATTTGCTTAAAAATTTGAGAACGATAATCTCTACAATTCTATTAGTTTAGCTAACATGTTAATCTATTTGGGGAAAAATTTTGTAAATGGAAGGTGACGATTGGTCGGAAATTTAACTTCGGAGCCAAAATATTCCACTAAAGTTCAAATGTGGCATAATAAATTAAATATATTGAAAGAAAAGCTCAGATTAATAAAATGGTACCAGGAATTATAATTTATTGAAAAGTGCAGAGAGATCTAGATCTAGTCGAAAACACAAGAAAGGGCAGGCGTGCATACAAAGAATTCGCGTACCAAACCTTATAGTACAGTAAAGACTGGGCTTTTTTATGTTCTATTTCAGGGTTCCCAATCATCATTAAGCCACAAACCTCTAGTTAATATTAAAATATGGCTTGGGACTTTTTTCAAATATGGTCATTCGCCAAATGTCTTTGTATGTATACGTTTCAATTTTGTTTGAACATAAAAGTGAAGGAATGAAAAAATTTCTTTTTGGTTTAATCTCGTCCAAGGTTTGTTGTAAGCTTGATATTTTCACACTTAAAAATCAGTGCATTTTACCATTTTTTCTTTGTGACCCCCCGGACCACCTTTTAGTTCTATTCTTTCGTTCACTTAATTTTAGAGTTTTTTTATAAATATAAAAATTATTCTTATACAAAAGTTGAAGAATAAATATGTGTTTTATTCATACAGTTTTCAGAATCTTTCAAAAAACAACTATTTTTACTATATTATAGTTATTTTGGTTTGCAGTGTACGAAATATCTCCGTTTATGAAATTTCTGTTACAAATATAAACTGTTCATTACCTCAAATATAAAATGTACAAATATAAAAATATAAGTTGTTCTATATTTATTTATCTCATCCGAATGCATCTCTTGATTATCTCTTAACTTATTTAGAAAATGCGAAATGTAGAGATTTGTGTGGATTCAGTTGGTAAGAGATTCCAATTAAGTTATATGTTAACTGGATTTTAAGGGGGATGGGATAGAGAAGATTTGGGGGGGGGGATTTGCGCCATTGGACTTGGGGGAGGGGGGAATGGGCACCCCTGTATACAGATTTATAGGAAGCCGTAATGTATAACTATTGCCTATTACATTTATTTCGCTTATATCAATAATATTAAAATTTGTATGAATTATCAATATTTATAATCTTTTTCTGTCTTCCAAAGGCATTTAACCGAGAAGTTAATTTTATTTCACAGATTTCTCCTTTAACAATTTGGCGATATTATGTTAACACCTGTCCATTTTGTGCACTTCAAAATATTATTTTTTTTAAAAAATCATTATACAAAAATATCATAAAATAAAAATATATAAAAAATCATAAAATAAAAATATATAAAAAAATCACAATATATATATATATATATATATATATATATATATATATATATATATATATATATTAAAATCTTAAAATAAAAATATCCTAAAATAAAAATATATTAAAAAAATCATAAAATAAAAATATATAAAAAAAATCATAATATAGAAATATATAAAAAAGTTATAAAATAAAAATATATAAAAAATCATAAAACAAAAATATATATAAAAAATCATAAAATAAAAATATATAAAAAATCATAAAACAAAAATATATATAAAAAATCATAAAATTAAAATATATAAAAAATCGTAAAATAAAAATATAAAAAATCCTGAAATAAAAATATAAAAAATCCTGAAATAAAATTATATTTAAAAAATATGACTTTATGTCCTTTCTAGAATAAACCGGCCATTCTTTTGGTAGGGAATATTAAACAAAAATACAGTAACTCAGTTTTGTGTGCAGACAGGGAGGGTTCATGGCACAATGTGCGCCATCAGAATTTTTTGGGAGGATTTTTTGTTTCAGATCACGTGTTGGCACATCACACTTTTGTCTGCTGGCCATACCCCATCCAGGACAGTAATGACTGTATGCCATTTCTAGTCTCAACCGGCCATTCTTTTGGTAGGGGATATTAAACAAAAATACAGTAAATCAGTTTTGTATACAGACAGGAGTGTTCACAGAGGGGTGGGGATAATGGTGTAATGTGCGCCATCAGAAATTTTTTGAGGGATTTTTTTTCAGAGCGTTTTGACTGAATATGTTTTTAAAATCATTAAGGGTTCAACAACAGAAACTTAGGTGACCTAAAAATTTGGATTTTCAAAGCCCATAACTCCATGGGGATATACCTATTGATATAAATGGCATAAAATTCATTATATATATATAGAACAGTGGGGGGGGAGCGCTTTGCGCCGTTGGACTTGGAGGGATGGACACCCCAGTATACAGATTTATAGGAAACCGTAATGCATAAATATTACCTATTACATTTATTTCGCGTATATCAATAATATTTAAGTTTATATGAATTATCAATATATCTATAACCTTTTTTCTATCCTCCAAAGGCATTTAATAAGAAACACTCTCGACTTATTTGTCTAAACTTTATGTTACAGATTTCTCTTTTAACAATTTAGCGATATTATGTATAACACCTGTCCATCTGGTGCACTTAAAAGAAAAAAAAATTTAAACATTAAACAAAAATAAATAGTAAAATAAAAATATATAAAAAATCATAAAATAAAAATATATAAAAAATCATAAAATAAAAATATATAAAAAAAATCATAAAATAAAAATATATAAAAAAAATCATAAAATAAAAATATATAAAAAAAATCATAAAATAAAAATATATAAAAAAAAATTATAAAATATAGTTATATAAAAAAATCATATAAAAAAAAGATCATAAAATAAAAATATCTTAAAATAAATTATAAAACAAAAATTTATAAAAAAAATCATATAATAAAAATATATAAAAAAATCATAAAATAAAAATATATAAAAATTTATAAAAATCATAAAATAAAATATATCTAAAAAAATCATAAAAAAAATATATATAAAAAAAACATAAAATAAAAATATATAAAAAATCATGAAAAAGAATATATAAAAAAATCGTAAAAGAAAAAAAAACATCAATAAAAACTATAAATTTTCGAAAAATCATGAATATTAGTCTTATTAAACAAATTGACTTTATAAAATGTTTACAAATTAAAATCTTCTTTTTTATGTTTTATTGCTAATAACTAGGGCACACATCATCTAATAAATTTTGTTTAAACATCTTAAATTATACCCATAAATATCTTCTTATTTAGGCTAAATTCGCGAATAACTTTTCCCTTTGATTCTTCTACAGATCCCAATATTTTCAAATTAATTTTGATAAAACAAAACATATTTTCGACGATAGTTAAATAGTTTAGTTCCATAGAAAATTCGAAAACGAATTTATTGATGCAATAATCCAATTGTTATAATTTTTTGCACAAAAAACTTTCTAATATTTCTTACTCGCATCTTAAGCCCAATTCGATTTCCGGTTTTTGCCCTGATCCAAACAACTTCTCTAAGAACATCAGGTCAGACTATTGTTATGCGAGACAGTGGGGATTTTGTCATTATGCACTCAAGACATGTACTCAACAATTAGTACAATGAATAATAAGAGTAGATGCTAGTCTACATAGGCTGTCTTCATAAATCCCTTTCAATAAATATCGAGAATCTCAACTTAGACTTACCAGGAATCAAACCCAGGTCGTCAAAGATCGCAGCTTAGTGCCTAATCCGTTGTACCAACAGGCCGACGTGAAGAAGTTATAAACAGAAGAAATGTTAAAAAGGTGTGCCAAAAGAATGAGAAGTAAAATAATTGAGTTGTAATAACTCAGTTCCTGTTTAAGCAATGTGGAAAAATTGACAATGTGGAACAATCGACAATAATGTGGAAAACCATCTTCTGAACACCTATTTTAAGTGTGTCAGGTCGCTTTGTTAAGACGGCTTGAACAGAAGCTGATATTAGCAATATTAAATCACGCTGCTCATTTTTGAGAAAGTACGGTAATTTAAATTTGAATATGTCATCACTCATTGACGATGCAATTGTACTCAAAGAAATATAAGTAGGTGTAGGTACTCATTTTTAAGTACATTTTTTACTCAAAATAACATCTGTTCAATAGATAACAGGACAACATATATTCAACGATGATAAGACAGCATCTGTTCAATAGATGGCAACATAACATCTGTTCATATGTAACAAGACAACATATATCCAATAGATGGCAAGATAACATCTGTTCAATAAACAACAAGACAGCATTTATTCAATAGATGGCAAGACAACATCCATTCCACGATGATAAAGCACTATATATTCAATTCATGAAAAGATAACATCTGTTCAAGAGATTACAAGACAACATTTATTCAATAGATGGCAAGATAACATTTGTTCAATAAACAACAAGACAACATTTATTAAATAGATGGCAAGACAACATCCTTTCAATGATGATAAGGTACCATATATTCAATAGATGAAAAGATAACATCTGTTCAAAAGATTACAAGACAACATTTATTCAAAAATGACAAAACAACATATATTTAACGATGATAAGACAAAATCTATTCAACGATGATAAGACAACATATATTCAATAGATGGCAAGATAACATCTGTTCGTAGATAACAAGGCAACATATATTCAATAGATGGCAAGATAACATCTGTTCGTAGATAACAAGGCAACATATATTCAATAGATGGCAAGATAACATCTGTTCGTAGATAACAAGGCAACATATATTCAATAGATGGCAAGATAACATTTATTAAATAGATGGCAAGACAACATCCTTTCAATGATGATAAGGTACCATATATTCAATAAATGAAAAGATAACATCTGTTCAAAAGACTACAAGATAACATTTATTCAAAAATGACAACATATATTCTACAATTCCGGATATCACCTATTCAATAGATGACAAGATAACATATATTCAATAGATGGTAAGATAACATCTATTCAAAAATGGCAAGACAACATCTATTCAATAGATAACAACATCTATTCAATATATAACAACATCTATTCAATAGATGGCAAGATAACACCTGCACAATACAGGTTAAAATTATATCTATTCAAAAATGACAATACAAAATTTATTCAACGATGATAAGACAACATCTATTCAATAAATGACAAGATAACACCTGATCAATCGATTGCGAGACAACCTCTATTCAAAAATGGTAAGACAACATCTATTCAATAAATGATAAGGTAATATATATATGCAATATGAAATCTAGACAAGATAACATATGTTCAATAGATTACAAGTCAACATATTTTCAATAATAATACGAAAACAATGATGAACGACGAAGATTATCTAAAATAATGGAGTAGTCAACGAAATGTCGAGAGAAGATGGCATTTTCTGACCAAGTCTTGCAGATTACATTTAAAGGCAGCGGTATCCTCCACTCTAAATAGACTGAACGTAACAAGCCAAAAGGTAAGATTACGCTCTATATATTCTTATTTAAGTTTCTACGTATAGTCTTTCAAGCTAATGGATTCTGAAGAACTTTGTATCGGAAGCTTTGTACATTTCTGAGAAAAATTTAGTGATTTTCCATCTACAATTAATCGGCTTTATTAAAAGTTCCACCTGGTAATGACTTGAGCATACAAGTCGACAAATAAACGAAATTATAATACCGAATTCTTCGAAGATTTTTCCATTTAATAGCATTAGGATCGCATTCAAATGAAAGGATTATTTTTGATTGCGACTTCAAGTAAATGAGAGATAATGAATCGTTATCTTCAAATTTTAAGTAATGGAGGAAAATTTCTAATATTCAGGAAGGAAAAGTTGACAAATAAATTATTATTTGCTATAAAAAGAGAGGACATTGAAAACAAAGCGCTGAGATTATTCTGAGGTTTACATTCTATATTTTTGAAATATTTTCTCTTTTCTTTCTGTTTTGTAAAATTCTTTTAGAAATAGCCAATTAATATTTTATTATTGTATCCTAGAAAAAAAAATAATAGGTCAAAATAATCTAAATATTTTTTGAGATAATCATAATTCTGTTTTATCAATCAAAAACTTATTCCAAATTTTATTGCGCACCTCAAATAATCTTACAAAAAATAGAAATTTAAAGGAATTTTAAATAAAAAAAAATCTGGTGTGCAACACCACATATTTTAATGACAATAAATCGATCTTAACGTATCAAAGAAATATTTTTCTTCACGATTTTTAATAACATTCTGGTAACACAAAGAACTAGCAGACAAAAACTTGTTTATCATTCGAAATCAGTTTTCATGCTATTATAACTTCGCCTGTGTAAAAAAAATCCATTCATATTATAATTAAATCAAACATCTAATGTACAACATCACATACTTGCGAACTTTCCATTAGAATCTATGTGCCAGCAACAACTAAATGTAATTATGTTATACTAAAGCCAACAAAATCAAATTATTCGAACGACGTGCCTTACATAAGATATTTCTAATTTATGCAGTAAAGGTCATCATTTTATGCGGAATACTACTTCATATTAACCCGTACATGAAATCCATTTAAGTTATTTCTGTAAACCCTTAACTTTTAACATCGGCAGCTACAGTCATAAAACTATTGTATGGGTATAGTAAAGTGGCTGTCAGCTTTTCTATAAGACAGCTTAGTTTGGTTTGACTAATGGACGTCGCACTAGAGCTGTACAGTGGGCTATTGGCGACGGTTCGGGGCCTATCTCGAAGGAAAGACCCGGGAACGATGCCTTGTATTTTTGAACCATGGTCAGATGACGAGGACACCACCTGAGCTGGCATCCAACGCCTTCAATAGACGTCGGGACTTTGGACCCCGATCAGATTTATCGTGCACCAGTTCCGTATACACGCCGTTAATTTTTGTGGATGTTCTGGACGACATTCTAGTATTTTGGTAGTGAAGTTGGCAATCCTCCGATCGCAATATCAATACTTTTTACTATTCTTTAGTCTAGTCCGCGCAAAGGTTCGAACCGGGGACCCTTTGGATTCCCAGCTGACGCCTTAATCCACTCGGCTTCGTATTTTTGAACGAGATGACGAGGAAACACCTGAACGGGCACCCAACGCCTTCAATAGACGAGGAAAAAAAATACTCATGAAAGATATAATACAGCTTGGAGTAACCCCCCCCCCCCCCCCCACCAAAAAGTAAAGGTAGGAGGTAGCGAATATATCTCGGAAACTATTCAAGATACATGAAAATAATCAACTACAAAGAGTTATAGAGTAACATCAATTTGTGTAAGAAAAAGACACCTTACGCACTTCAATCCTATGAATTGAATGCTTACAACATTCGTTTGTTTGTTCGTGATTTTCAACAATATTACGTTACGAAACGCCCGACGAAAAAGGAGATATTATAGAGCAGAAAACGTCTTCTCTCCTCCCTTATTGTGGGGCGTTCGTAACTTTGGGTTTGAGTTCCCAAAGTATAAATCAAACAAACAAATAAGCGTTCTACGCGTTCTACATGGTGCGTTACATAAGTAATGCGACCAATTTTTTCCTGACGCGACTATACACTGCAGCGCCCTCTAATCTGCTGGGCTAGGTGGAGGGGGTAATTAGCTTCATAACGCACCCATTCTCCGTCGGCTCCAAGCTGCCGGAAAGACAGGGCGTGTGTTCTCTGAAGCCCGTTTTGAGCTTAATGTAACACGGCGCGATGGATGGAGCAACGTTACGCTATCAAATTTTGCGTTAAGCTTGGGAAGTCCGCCACCGAAACTTTCTATTAATTCAGCAAGCTTTTGGGAGTGATAGCTTGTCCAAATCACAAGTTCACAGATGGCACAAGTCGTTCAAGTAGGCATGATCAAGTCCAGGATCAAAACAATGCTCATTGTCTTCTTTGATGTCAAAGGCATTGTCTAACACGAATTCGTACCTACCGGGACCACTGTGAACGCAGCTTTTGACTTGAAAGTGCCCAAAAGGCTGAAAAAGAGGGTCTCGCACTGCCGAAGTGACATCAAGGACGCATGGAAACTTCATCACGAACGGCCACAGAACTTCGTTGTCAACGATTTCCTGGCCAGGACTCATACCCCACTAGTTCCCCAGCCTCCGTACAGTCCTGACCTGGCTCCCTTCAGCCCTAGTGCGACGTAAATTAACCAAACCAAACTTAACGATTGAAATTCCCAAATCAACAGTGCTAAAAATTCCCAATTTCAACTTATCGACATTTTTAAACTTTTTTTTATAGATTTAGGTAATATTAAACAGATCTCTCCAAAGTATTGATTTGTTGCGCGCATGTTCCAATGTAGTGTCCGTTCAGAGGTCTAATTTAATTTTAATCTTACAAGTTGGTCAATTTTTAATCTTCCTCGCTCTCATTTGCTAATAATATTAATTTTCTTCGGGCATATATTTTTCCCAACTTGGGGATTTTTAAAACTAAAAATTCCATTCTTCTAAGGTTTCCATATTATTGAGGTGGGGGGGGGGGGGAGGAAGTGCTCCTGATAGTCACTTTACTATATCTATTATTCAGTTTTATGATTATTGATGAGGTCGTTTAAAAGTTGAAGAGATGGTAAAAAAAAAATTTATAGCACCCTCAGTAGTGAGAGTATTGTTTTAGGATCGTTTTGATATTACAGAATGATTTGAGGTCCTTTCAATCCAGAAAACAACTTGTTAATCTTTATATTTGGACTGAAACAACATACAGCGTGCGTTCCGTAAGTAATGCGACTAAATTCATAAAAAATCATATATTGGACATATTCGTACAATTAGTTAAAAATCTTCAAAATAGCATCCTCCTGCGTCGATACATTTATGAAGGAGGTTTTTACAGGCCTGGAAGGCATTTTGGAAAGCCTTCTCCGTGAAGTCTTTTAGAGCCGATGTAACATGAGCCTGGATGGTTTCAATTGTGTCCCAATGTTTCCCTTTCGAGGCTCCTTCGGGGAAACAAAAACAAAGTCCGGGGGAGCCAGGTCAGGCTTGTAGGAGGCTGACCAACCAGTGGGGAATGCGTCCTGGCCAGGAAATCTATTGACAACAAAGGAGCTGTGGCTTGGCGCGTTATCGTGATGAAGTTTCCATGCGTCCTTGATGTCACTTCGGCAGCGCGCGAACCTCCTTTCTAGCCAGGACCCATTCCCCACTGGTTTCCCAGCGTCCCTACAGTCCTGACTCCTGACCTGGTTCCCTCAGACTTTTTTTTTGTTACCTCGCTTTAAAGAAGCCCTGAAAGGGAAACATTGGGACACGATTGAAAAATCCAGGCTCATGTTACATCGGTTCTAAAGGACCTCACGGAGAAGGCCTTCCTGGATGCCTTCCAGGCCTGGAAACTCCGCCTTCATAAATGTATCGACGCAGGAGGGTGCTATTTTGAGGATTTTTAACTAATAGTACGAATATGTCGAATAAATGATTTTTTATGAATTTAGTCGCATTACTTATGGAACGCACCCTGTATGTCCCATAGATTTTACAGGTGTAGCAAGGGGCTTGAGACAGTATTGACCACGGAGGGGAAGAATTGTTTGATCAAAATACCCTCTAACAGAATTATTATTAAAACGTAAGCTTAGCCATTCTTAATAGTGGGAGAAGTTACATTCATGTAGAAAGAGTTTAATAAGATTATTTTTAAATGGCATCTAAGCTACCTTATATGCAAAAACAAACATGTAAAAAAATATTTAAAAGAAGTAGATAAGCATCGAATTTTATTTTTAAAAAAAGGTTATAACCTCTACCCATTTTTGCAAAATAAATAATAATATTCCGAAAAATATCATTTTTGTTTCACAACTTGAAAATCCGAATCTCCATAGATTAGGTTTTCTGCGATTTGCGATCGAACTGACATGCTTGTTTGTGCGAGCACGATCCTCAAATAAATTCACTATTTATATAATATTAAAATACAAGACAAATGAATCAAACAATAACCACATTTTTAGAGAAAACGGACTAAATTTAAGGAAAAAGCTGTTGCTCTGATATTAAAATGGAGTTCATCAATTTCTGGCACATAGATTTTAACATATATTAGTAGAAGTTAGTGTTGCGCATCACATTTTTTTCTATTGGCCATACCCCATCCAGGATCAGTTAATGACTTATTGTTATTCCTGGTCTCAACTGGCCTTTTGGTAGGGGATTTTAAACAATAATACTGTAAACCAGTTTTTTATACAGATTTATATGACACGCCCATAACAATGTATAACAATTAATTTTCGTTCACTTATGCAAGTTAAACACGCGTGCTCATTTAAAAAAAAAAACACTTTCGTCATTTTGACGAAACAGACGCATGCAAAACGGTCAAGGCTAAAGGCAAATTTGTTCTGTTCATCTACCTCTATTTCTATACCTATAAATATTCAGAAAACGTATGACTTTAGATTATTTATTTACTTATGTACCAACCCGAGTATTTTAGTATACAATACAATTGAATCGATGTATACAAAAACGTTCCAAGTCAATTAAACCATTTTTTTTGGTAAACAATAAAAATCTGTCTTACAACTGAAAGGTCGTTTATAAAATCAACGGAAAATTAGTGTATTATTTTTATATGTTTATAAATTCATTTTCATTACATTTATGACATACTTTATTTTTATCACGTGTTTATTATACAAAAGTGTCAGACTTAAAACGTTTTAGTTTACACTATGGATTAATAAGTCAAATACCTTATTTTTTTTTCAAAAACATTACTTTTTACTATTTTGACAGTTACAGTTAATAGGATGATATAAAACAACTGTTGACAGTGCTTCCAACAGTGTAAAAAAAAAGGTTCTGAGTCACTGAGTCAGGATCTTTTAGGGATTTCTGGCTAAGTATTATTGTAAGAAGGATGTCCGGGTTAAAATCTTTCTACATACAAATGTGTATCTACCTTCGAACAACGACTTCCCGTCAAAAACTCAAAATTGAACAAAAAAATTGACTTACAACGTTTTTGAATAAACCATTCAATTAATACATACCCAAAAGACAATACAATGGAACTTATTTACAAAACGTGTGTACAGCTCTCTATCGATTATGTACTAATACAAATGGATGACATTTAATTAGAGGGATGGGCATTTCCTCACGGACTCTCAGTCGAGAAGAGGGGGGTAGCCTAGTCGATGATGGGGATTGGGGATCTTTCCTGCAATCAATTTCATAATTATGTGAGCAAAGAATGTCAAGCAACCATCCTTGCAACATCACCGTTCGGTAGTATTAAGATATATTTAATACCTTATTTAAATTTTTATACTTGTTTAATCAGAAAACACATTATATATAAGTGTATACGTAAGTATATATATATATATATATATATATATATATATATATATATATATATATATATATATATATATACATACATACATACATACATACAAACATAGATAGATACATACATACATACATATATATGTATGTATGTATATATATGTATGTATGTATATATACATATATATATATATATATATATATATATATATATATATATATATATATATATATATATATATATATATATTTATATATATATATATATATATATATATATATATATATATATATATATATATATATATATATATATATATATATATATATATATATATATATATATATATATATATATATATACATACATACATACATACATACAAACATAGATAGATACATACATACATACATATATATGTATGTATGTATATATATGTATGTATATATATATACATATATATATATATATATATATATATATATATATATATATATATATATATATATATATATATATATATATATATATATATATATATATATATATATATATATATATATATATATATATATATATATATATATATATATATATATATATATATATATATATATATATATATATATATATATATATATATATATATATATATATATATATATAATAGCGCTGACATTCGAGGAATGGGCCATAGCCCTTCGCGCTGAGTTGCTAATTGATTTAATCGATATTAAATATACACTATGGATCCCAGATCCACCTATATGCACTGTTAAAAATAGATATTCAAAAATAAGTCAAATGTACTTATTTTTGAATACATTCGATGCTTATCATGGCTCCGAATACATAAGTTTCAATTTACATGCTTATCATGGGTCCGTATACATAAGTTTTTCAAGAAAAAGACATGTACTCAAAAATGAGCAAAATGAATAAAAATAGCAGTTGCTTGCTTACATAGGCTGCCTTCATAAGTCACTTCCAATAAATATCGTCAATCACAACCAAGACTTACCGGGAATCGAACCCAGATCTGCAGGCACCGTTGTCCAGAGCCTCATCCGTTAAGCTGCCATGGTGACGTGAAGAAGTTATAAACAGATGATATGTTAAAAATGTGTGCCAAAAACAACTATTTTAAGTTTACCAGGTCTCTTTGTTAACATGGCTTG
The DNA here is from genome assembly GCA_963932185.1 of Troglohyphantes excavatus. Lineage (NCBI taxonomy): Eukaryota > Metazoa > Arthropoda > Arachnida > Araneae > Linyphiidae > Troglohyphantes > Troglohyphantes excavatus. Next base: position 63,644,060 of record OZ010669.1, on the reverse strand, counting down.
AACAGAAGCTGATATTAGATATTAAACTATAGTGCTTATTTTTGCGAAAGTACGATTACGTAAATTTGAGTACGCCATCCCTCATTTACGATGCAATTGTACTCAGAGTAAAACGAGTACGTTCAAGTAATCTTTTTTAAGTACTTTTTTTTTTCATTGTGCGATTTATCAAAGATTTTTAGATTCCCTGGATAAATATTAGTTTTATTTCATTTTTTTTTTTTAAAGTGATAAAATAAAACTGTTTCGGAATTTTGTTTTATGAAATACTCGACTAATCTAAATCCTTTTATGGTGTTCCAATGTTCATATTTTAATGATTTATTCACTGACTTAAGTACATATTCTCCGTTTTCGTAACACGAGCCTTTTCTCCGACTTTTAAAGAATAATTTGATATGAATATGAAAACATATATTGAATGTGTCAAATAATAATTAATTATCAGGTGCTAAATAATTGTGGAGTCCTTAACTTATCACAAATATTTATACGATTTAAAAAAATATATATATATAAATAGAGAAAACTACTCATCAATTTCAAAACATTAAAAAAAAAAAAACTTAAACAATTCCAACTAATAAAACAACAAAATATTATTTTTGACATTCAATTAATTTTTGTTACCCAAACTTTATCTCCATTTAGTAGCTTTAAATCATTAGTGCATATAATATGAGTTGCGAAACTTTACTGTCCATTTCTGACAATAACAACTATACACCTATTTGAAATGAAGTACGTATCCTTAAGGGAATAATGCCGTAAATAGCAACACGATGCAATTGTTCCTTCAGGATTAAAAGCTCTGTTACCATAGCAACCTTTCGGCCGAAGTTTATTTTTAACACACTCCTGGAAGCATATTTTGAAAATGAAATAGCTCTATATATTGTCAACAGCAATACGCCTATCGCTGTCCATGATTCAGCAATAAAATATACCTTCAATAGTGGGTATGCACTGTTAAAAATTATTACGACCTTCCGCGAAAATTTGGTACCCATTTAGCTGCAATCAACATGTAGTGCTTAGTTTTATCATTTTTCGGTGTGACGTTGCAACATTTAGTGCGGAAACGTTGCACCAAAACTCATATTTCTGCTTCACCATTTTATGGTGAAACGTTGAAACAAAATTGGTGTTTTTGCTACCCCTTATTATGGTGAAACGCCAGTATAATTTGTTGGGTGTTCTGGACGATTTTCTAGTATATTTGAAGCGAAGCTGGCAATACTTCGATCGCAAAAGCAATGCTTTTTTTGTCACGTCCATCGCACGGGCTTGAACTAGCAATCCTCTGATTACCAGATTATCCACTGGACAACCGGGCCTGTAATGTTAGACGATTGAGAGGATTCGCCGGTTTGTAGATTCAGCGAAAGTTTCGGTTGCAGTTTAGAAAATTGTGTCATTTTTTGGTAAAAGATGCGCTATTCTCGATAAAGGATCTTTGGTTCAACCAAGATTGCTCCATAATATGGTGTACGTTGCTGCAGAGCACCAATGTATGTTGCAACGTCGAACTGAAATGTTTAACAATATAGAAGTAAAGTTTATGGTCCCAATTTAACGATAAATGAACCGTCTATTTTCACACCCAGATAGATCCATTCGGAACAGATGTAGTATAGGACATTTGGCGCTGTTTTTTTTTTTGGCGACGAAAAATTCCCGTTAAACATAGCATAGGGTTGCCAAATTGAAAGTCGCCACAAGAATATGCTAACAATGTACTATCATAACTAATCATGTAATCATACTAACAATGTCTGGTGGGGTTGCCATACTATAAATTTATCGCCCCTATAAAACACGCCAAAAAAAAACTCGCGCGCCAAATGTCCTATACTACATCTGTACCATCCAGTCTTTCGATTTTCAGATTATGACATTAATCTTTAGTTTTCCTAAAGACCTTTCAGTAGGCAAAGTCGTAACATTGAATAGCATCTAGATGCCGTTAATTTTGAGGTGTGAAGGAATACTGTTAAAAATTATTAAGACGTTGCACTAAAATTTGGTACCCATTTAGCTGCAACCAACTTTTGGTGCTTAGTTTTACCACTTTAAGGTGCTACCACGGATGCCATTTAGTGGGGAAACTTTGCATCAAACGCATAACGTTGCATAAAACTACAAATTCGAGTTTTTTTTAATATTTTAGTAGTAGTATATTTGTAGCAAAGCTGGTATCCTTAGATGTTGCCCAGTGGAAAAAGGCGTTCAGCTGGTAATCAGAGGATTGCTAGTTCGATCCCGTGCTACAAACCGAGAATTCCTCAAAATACTCTAGCATTAGGGGTTGCCCAGTCGATAAAGGCATTCAGCTAGTAATCAGAGAATTGCTAGTTCGAACCCGTGCTACAATCCGGAGAATCCTCAAAATACTCTTGCATTAGGGGTTGCACAGTGGATAAAGGCGTTCCGCTGGTAATCAGAGGATTGCTAGTTCGAACCCGCGCTACCAACAGGAGAATTCTCTCAAACCTATTGCATTAGGGGCCCGTTGAATAAAGGCGTTCATCTGGTAATCAGAGGATTGCCAGTTCGAACCCGCGCTACCAACCGGAGAATTCTCTCAAAACACTTGCATTAGGGGCCCGTTGGAAAAAGGCGTTCAGCTGGTAATCAGAGGATTGCTAGTTCGAACCCGCGCTACAAACAGGAGAATTCTCTCAAACCTCTTGCATTAGGAGCCCGGTTGCCCAGTGGATAAAGGCGTTCAGCTGGTAATCAGATGATTGCTAGTTCGAACACGTGCTACAAACCGGGGAATCCTCTCAAACCTCTTGCATTAGGAGCCCGGTTACCCATTGGATAAAGGCGTTCAGCTGGTAATCAGAGGATTGCTAGTTCGAACCCGCGCTACAAACCGGAGAATTCTCTCAAACCTCTTGCATTAGGGGCCCGTTGGAAAAAGGCGTTCAGCTGGTAATCAGAGGATTGCTAGTTCAAACCCGCGCTACCAACCGGAGAATTCTCTCAAACCTCTTGCATTAGGGGCCCGTTGGAAAAAGGCGTTCAGCTGGTAATCAGAGGATTGCTAGTTCAAACCCGCGCTACCAACCGGAGAATTCTCTCAAACCTCTTGCATTAGGGGCCCGTTGAATAAAGGCGTTCAGCTGGTAATCAGAGGATTGCTAGTTCGAACCCGCGCTACCAACCGGAGAATTCTCTCAAACAACTTGCATTAGGGGCCCGTTGGAAAAAGGCGTTCAGCTGGTAATCAGAGGATTGCTAGTTCGAACCCGCGCTACAAACAGGAGAATTCTCTCAAACCTCTTACATTAGGAGCCCGGTTGCCCAGTGGATAAAGGCGTTCAGCTGGTAATCAGATGATTGCCAGTTCGAACCCGTGCTACAAACCGGAGAATTCTCCCAAACCACTTGCATTAGGGGCCCGTTGGAAAAAGGCGTTCAGCTAGTAATCAGAGGATTGCTAGTTCGAACCCGTGCTACAATCCGGGGAATCCTCAAAATACTCTTGCATTAGGGGTTGCCCAGTGGATAAAGGCGTTCAGCTGGTAATCAGAGGATTGCTAGTTCGAACCCGCGCTACCAACCGGAGAATTCTCTCAAACCTATTGCATTAGGGGCCCGTTGAATAAAGGCGTTCAGCTGGTAATCAGAGGATTGCTAGTTCGAACCCGCGCTACCAACCGGAGAATTCTCTCAAACCACTTGCATTAGGGGCCCGTTGGAAAAAGGCGTTCAGCTGGTAATCAGAGGATTGCTAGTTCAAACCCGCGCTACCAACCGGAGAATTCTCTCAAACCTCTTGCATTAGGGGCCCGTTGAATAAAGGCGTTCAGCTGGTATTCAGAGGATTGCTAGTTCGAACCCGCGCTACCAACCGGAGAATTCTCTCAAACCACTTGCATTAGGGGCCCGTTGGAAAAAGGCGTTCAGCTGGTAATCAGAGGATTGCTAGTTCGAACCCGCGCTAGCTACAAACAGGAGAATTCTCTCAAACCTCTTGCATTAGGAGCCCGGTTACCCAGTGGATAAAGGCGTTCAACTGGTAATCAGAGGATTGCTAGTTCGAACCCGCGCTACAAACCGGGGAATCCTCTCAAACCTCTTGCATTAGGAGCCCGGTTGCCCAGTGGAAAAAGGCGTTCAGCTGGTAATCAGAGGATTGCTAGTTCGAACCCGTGCTACAAACCGGAGAATTCTCCCAAACCACTTGCATTAAGGGCCCGTTGGAAAAAGGCTTTCAGCTGGTAATCAGAGGATTGCTTGTTCGAACCCGCGCTACAAACCGGGGAATCCTCTCAAACCTCTTGCATTATTAGCCCGGTTGCCCAGTGGATAAAGGCGTTCAGCTGGTAATCAGAGGATTGCTAGTTCGAACCCGCGCTACCAACCGGAGAATTCTCTCAAACCTCTTGCATTAGGGGCCCGTTGGAAAAAGGCGTTCAGCTGGTAATCAGAGGATTGCTAGTTCAAACCCGCGCTACCAACCGGACTATTCTCTCAAACCTCTTGCATTAGGGGCCCGTTGAATAAAGGCGTTCAGCTGGTAATCAGAGGATTGCTAGTTCGAACCCGCGCTACCAACCGGAGAATTCTCTCAAAGCACTTGCATTAGGGGCCCGTTGGAAAAAGGCGTTCAGCTGGTAATCAGAGGATTGCTAGTTCGAACCCGCGCTACAAACAGGAGAATTCTCTCAAACCTCTTGCATTAGGAGCCCGGTTGCCCAGTGGATAAAGGCGTTCAACTGGTAATCAGAGGATTGCTAGTTCGAACCCGCGCTACAAACCGGGGAATCCTCTCAAACCTCTTGCATTAGGAGCCCGGTTGCCCAGTGGAAAAAGGCGTTCAGCTGGTAATCAGAGGATTGCTAGTTCGAACCCGTGCTACAAACCGGAGAATTCTCCCAAACCACTTGCATTAAGGGCCCGTTGGAAAAAGGCTTTCAGCTGGTAATCAGAGGATTGCTAGTTCGAACCCGCGCTACAAACCGGAGAATCCTCTCAAACCTCTTGCATTATTAGCCCGGTTGCCCAGTGGATAAAGGCGTTCAGCTGGTAATCAGAGGATTGCTAGTTCGATCCCGTGCTACAAACCGAGGATTCCTCAAAAAACTCGGGGTTGTACAGTCGACAAAGGCGTTCAGCTAGTAATCAGAGGATTGCTAGTTCGAACCCGTGCTACAAACCGGAGAATTCTCTCAAACCTCTTGCATTAGGGGCCCGGTTGACCATTAGATAAAGTTGTTCAGCTGGTAATCAGAGGATTGCTAGTTCGAACCCGTGCTACAAACCGGAGAATTCTCCCAAACCTCTTGCATTAGGGGACCGGTTGACCATTGGATAAAGGCGTTCAGCTGGTAATCAGAGGATTGCTAGTTCGAACCCGTGCAACAAACCGAGGAATCCTCAAAACACTCTAGCATTAGGGGTTGCCCAGTCGATAAAGGCATTCAGCTAGTAATCAGAGAATTGCTAGTTCGAACCCGTGCTACAATCCGGAGAATCCTCAAAATACTCTTGCATTAGGGGTTGCACAGTGGATAAAGGCGTTCCGCTGGTAATCAGAGGATTGCTAGTTCGAACCCGCGCTACCAACCGGAGAATTCTCTCAAACCTATTGCATTAGGGGCCCGTTGAATAAAGGCGTTCATCTGGTAATCAGAGGATTGCCAGTTCGAACCCGCGCTACCAACCGGAGAATTCTCTCAAACCACTTGCATTAGGGGCCCGTTGGAAAAAGGCGTTCAGCTGGTAATCAGATGATTGCTAGTTCGAACACGTGCTACAAACCGGGGAATCCTCTCAAACCTCTTGCATTAGGAGCCCGGTTACCCATTGGATAAAGGCGTTCAGCTGGTAATCAGAGGATTGCTAGTTCGAACCCGCGCTACAAACCGGGGAATCCTCTCAAACCTCTTGCATTAGGAGCCCGGTTGCCCAGTGGATAAAGGCGTTCAGCTGGTAATCAGATGATTGCTAATTCGAACCCGTGCTACAAACCGGGGAATCCTCTCAAACCACTTGCATTAGGGGCCCGTTGGAAAAAGGCGTTCAGCTGGTAATCAGAGGATTGCTAGTTCGAACCCGTGCTACAAACCGGAGAATTCTCCCAAACCACTTGCATTAGGGGCCCGTTGGAAAAAGGCGTTCAGCTAGTAATCAGAGGATTGCTAGTTCGAACCCCTGCTACAATCCGGGGAATCCTCAAAATACTCTTGCAATAGGGGTTGCCCAGTGGATAAAGGCGTTCAGCTGGTAATCAGAGGATTGCTAGTTCGAACCCGCGCTACCAACCGGAGAATTCTCTCAAACCTCTTGCATTAGGGGCCCGTTGGAAAAAGGCGTTCAGCTGGTAATCAGAGGATTGCTAGTTCAAACCCGCGCTACCAACCGGAGAATTCTCTCAAACCTCTTGCATTAGGGGCCCGTTGGAAAAAGGCGTTCAGCTGGTAATCAGAGGATTGCTAGTTCAAACCCGCGCTACCAACCGGAGAATTCTCTCAAACCTCTTGCATTAGGGGCCCGTTGAATAAAGGCGTTCAGCTGGTAATCAGAGGATTGCTAGTTCGAACCCGCGCTACCAACCGGAGAATTCTCTCAAACCACTTGCATTAGGGGCCCGTTGGAAAAAGGCGTTCAGCTGGTAATCAGAGGATTGCTAGTTCGAACCCGCGCTACAAACAGGAGAATTCTCTCAAACCTCTTGCATTAGGAGCCCGGTTGCCCAGTGGATAAAGGCGTTCAACTGGTAATCAGAGGATTGCTAGTTCGAACCCGCGCTACAAACCGGGGAATCCTCTCAAACCTCTTGCATTAGGAGCCCGGTTGCCCAGTGGATAAAGGCGTTCAGCTGGTAATCAGATGATTGCTAATTCGAACCCGTGCTACAAACCGGGGAATCCTCTCAAACCACTTGCATTAGGGGCCCGTTGGAAAAAGGCGTTCAGCTGGTAATCAGAGGATTGCTAGTTCGAACCCGTGCTACAATCCGGAGAATTCTCCCAAACCACTTGCATTAAGGGCCCGTTGGAAAAAGGCTTTCAGCTGGTAATCAGAGGATTGCTTGTTCGAACCCGCGCTACAAACCGGGGAATCCTCTCAAACCTCTTGCATTATTAGCCCGGTTGTCCAGTGGATAAAGGCATTGAGCTGGTAATCAGAGGATTACCAGTTCGAGCCCATGCTACAAACCGAGGAATCCTCAAAATACTCTTGCATTAGGGGTTGCCCAGTGGATAAAGGCGTTCAGCTGGTAATCAGAGGATTGCTAGTTCGAACCCGCGCTACCAACCGGAGAATTCTCTCAAACCTCTTGTATTAGGGGCCCGTTGGATAAAGGCGTTCAGCTGGTAATCAGAGGATTGCTATTTCGAACCCGTGATACCAACCGGAGAAATCTCTCAAACCTCTTGTATTAAGGGCCCGTTGGATAAAGGCGTTCAGCTGGTAATCAGAGGATTGCTAGTTCGAACCCGCGCTACAAACCGGAGACTTCTCTCAAACCTCTTGCATTCGGTGCCCGGTTGCCCAATGGATAAAGGCGTTCAGCTGGTAATCAGATGATTGCTAGTTCGAACACGTGCTACAAACCTGGGAATCCTCTCAAACCTCTTGCATTAGGAGCCCGGTTACCCATTGGATAAAGGCGTTCAGCTGGTAATCAGAGGATTGCTAGTTCGAACCCGCGCTACAAACCGGGGAATCCTCTCAAACCTCTTACATTAGGAGCCCGGTTGCCCAGTGGATAAAGGCGTTCAGCTGGTAATCAGATGATTGCTAATTCGAACCCGTGCTACAAACCGGAGAATTCTCCCAAACCTCTTGCATTAGGGGACCGGTTGACCATTGGATAAAGGCGTTCAGCTGGTAATCAGAGGATTGCTAGTTCGAACCCGTGCAACAAACCGAGGAATCCTCAAAACACTCTAGCATTAGGGGTTGCCCAGTCGATAAAGGCATTCAGCTAGTAATCAGAGAATTGCTAGTTCGAACCCGTGCTACAATCCGGAGAATCCTCAAAATACTCTTGCATTAGGGGTTGCACAGTGGATAAAGGCGTTCCGCTGGTAATCAGAGGATTGCTAGTTCGAACCCGCGCTACCAACCGGAGAATTCTCTCAAACCTATTGCATTAGGGGCCCGTTGAATAAAGGCGTTCATCTGGTAATCAGAGGATTGCCAGTTCGAACCCGCGCTACCAACCGGAGAATTCTCTCAAACCACTTGCATTAGGGGCCCGTTGGAAAAAGGCGTTCAGCTGGTAATCAGATGATTGCTAGTTCGAACACGTGCTACAAACCGGGGAATCCTCTCAAACCTCTTGCATTAGGAGCCCGGTTGCCCAGTGGATAAAGGCGTTCAGCTGGTAATCAGATGATTGCTAATTCGAACCCGTGCTACAAACCGGGGAATCCTCTCAAACCACTTGCATTAGGGGCCCGTTGGAAAAAGGCGTTCAGCTGGTAATCAGAGGATTGCTAGTTCGAACCCGTGCTACAAACCGGAGAATTCTCCCAAACCACTTGCATTAGGGGCCCGTTGGAAAAAGGCGTTCAGCTAGTAATCAGAGGATTGCTAGTTCGAACCCCTGCTACAATCCGGGGAATCCTCAAAATACTCTTGCAATAGGGGTTGCCCAGTGGATAAAGGCGTTCAGCTGGTAATCAGAGGATTGCTAGTTCGAACCCGCGCTACCAACCGGAGAATTCTCTCAAACCTCTTGCATTAGGGGCCCGTTGGATAAAGGCGTTCAGCTGGTAATCAGAGGATTGCTAGTTCGAACCCGTGATACCAACCGGAGAAATCTCTCAAACCTCTTGTATTAAGGGCCCGTTGGATAAAGGCGTTCAGCTGGTAATCAGAGGATTGCTAGTTCGAACCCGCGCTACAAACCGGAGACTTCTCTCAAACCTCTTGCATTCGGTGCCCGGTTGCCCAATGGATAAAGGCGTTCAGCTGGTAATCAGATGATTGCTAGTTCGAACACGTGCTACAAACCTGGGAATCCTCTCAAACCTCTTGCATTAGGAGCCCGGTTACCCATTGGATAAAGGCGTTCAGCTGGTAATCAGAGGATTGCTAGTTCGAACCCGCGCTACAAACCGGGGAATCCTCTCAAACCTCTTACATTAGGAGCCCGGTTGCCCAGTGGATAAAGGCGTTCAGCTGGTAATCAGATGATTGCTAATTCGAACCCGTGCTACAAACCGGGGAATCCTCTCAAACCACTTGCATTAGGGGCCCGTTGGAAAAAAGCGTTCAGCTGGTAATCAGAGGATTGCTAGTTCGAACCCGTGCTACAAACCGGAGAATTCTCCCAAACCACTTGCATTAGGGGCCCGTTGGAAAAAGGCGTTCAGCTAGTAATCAGAGGATTGCTAGTTCGAACCCGTGCTACAATCCGGGGAATCCTCAAAATACTCTTGCATTAGGGGTTGCCCAGTGGATAAAGGCGTTCAGCTGGTAATCAGAGGATTGCTAGTTCGAACCCGCGCTACCAACCGGAGAATACTCTCAAACCTCTTGCATTAGGGGCCCGTTGGAAAAAGGCGTTCAGCTGGTAATCAGAGGATTGCTAGTTCAAACCCGCGCTACCAACCGGAGAATTCTCTCAAACCTCTTGCATTAGGGGCCCGTTGAATAAAGGCGTTCAGCTGGTAATCAGAGGATTGCTAGTTCGAACCCGCGCTACCAACCGGAGAATTCTCTCAAACCACTTGCATTAGGGGCCCGTTGGAAAAAGGCGTTCAGCTGGTAATCAGAGGATTGCTAGTTCGAACCCGCGCTACAAACAGGAGAATTCTCTCAAACCTCTTGCATTAGGAGCCCGGTTGCCCAGTGGATAAAGGCGTTCAACTGGTAATCAGAGGATTGCTAGTTCGAACCCGCGCTACAAACCGGGGAATCCTCTCAAACCTCTTGCATTAGGAGCCCGGTTGCCCAGTGGATAAAGGCGTTCAGCTGGTAATCAGATGATTGCTAATTCGAACCCGTGCTACAAACCGGGGAATCCTCTCAAACCACTTGCATTAGGGGCCCGTTGGAAAAAGCCGTTCAGCTGGTAATCAGAGGATTGCTAGTTCGAACCCGTGCTACAAACCGGAGAATTCTCCCAAACCACTTGCATTAAGGGCCCGTTGGAAAAAGGCTTTTATCTGGTAATCAGAGGATTGCTAGTTCGAACCCGCGCTACAAACCGGGGAATCCTCTCAAACCTCTTGCATTATTAGCCCGGTTGCCCAGTGGATAAAGGCGTTCAGCTGGTAATCAGAGGATTGCTAGTTCGATCCCGTGCTACAAACCGAGGATTCCTCAAAAAACTCGGGGTTGTACAGTCGACAAAGGCGTTCAGCTAGTAATCAGAGGATTGCTAGTTCGAACCCGTGCTACAAACCGGAGAATTCTCTCAAACCTCTTGCATTAGGGGCCCGGTTGACCATTAGATAAAGTTGTTCAGCTGGTAATCAGAGGATTGCTAGTTCGAACCCGTGCAACAAACCGAGGAATCCTCAAAATACTCTTGCATTAGGGGTTGCCCAGTGGATTAAGGCGTTCAGCTAGTAATCAGAGGCTTGCTAGTTCGAACACGTGCTACAAACCGGAGAATTCTCCCAAACCTCTTGCATTAGGGGACCGGTTGACCATTGGATAAAGGCGTTCAGCTGGTAATCAGAGGATTGCTAGTTCGAACCCGTGCAACAAACCGAGGAATCCTCAAAATACTCTTGCATTAGGGGTTGCCCAGTGGATTAAGGCGTTCAGCTAGTAATCAGAGGCTTGCTAGTTCGAACACGTGCTACAAACCGGAGAATTCTCTCAAACCTCTTGCGTTAAAGCCCGGTTGCCCATTGGATAAAGGCATTGAGCTGGTAATCAGAGGATTGCCAGTTCGAGCCCATGCTACAAACCGAGGAATCCTCAAAATACTCTTGCATTAGGGGTTGCCCAGTGGATAAAGGCGTTCAGCTGGTAATCAGAGGATTGCTAGTTCGAACCCGCGCTACCAACCGGAGAATTCTCTCAAACCTCTTGCATTAGGGGCCCGTTGGAAAACGGCGTTCAGCTGGTAATCAGAGGATTGCTAGTTCGAACACGCGCTACCAACAGGAGAATTCTCTCAAACCTCTTGCATTAGGGGCCCGTTGGATAAAGGCGTTCAGCTGGTAATCAGAGGATTGCTAGTTCGAACCCGTGCTACAAACCGGAGAATTCTCTTAAACCTCTTGCATAAGGGGCCCGTAGGAAAAAGGCGTTCAGCTGGTAATCAGAGGATTGCTAGTTCGAACCCGCACTACCAACCGGATAATTCTCTCAAACCTCTTGTATTAAGGGCCCGTTGGATAAAGGCGTTCAGCTGGTAATCAGAGGATTGCTAGTTCGAACCCGCGCTACAAACCGAGGATTCCTCAAAATACTCTTGCATTAGGGATTGCCCAGTCGATAAAGGAGTTCAGCTAGTAATCAGCGGACTGCTAGTTCGAGCCCGTGCTATAATCCGGGAAATCCTCAAAATACTCTTGCATTAGTTGTTGCCCAGTGGATAAAGGCGTTCAGCTGGTAATCAGACGATTGCTAGTTCGAACCCGTGCTACAATCCGGGGAATTCTCTCAAACCTCTTGCATTAGGGGCCCGTTGGATAAAGGCGTTCAGCTGGTAATCAGAGGATTGCTAGTTCGAACCCGCGCTACCAACCGGAGAATTCTCTCAAACCTCTTGCATTAGGGGCCCGTTGGAAAAAGGCGTTCAGCTGGTAATCAGAGGATTGCTAGTTCAAACCCGCGCTACCAACCGGAGAATTCTCTCAAACCTCTTGCATTAGGGGCCCGTTGAATAAAGGCGTTCAGCTGGTAATCAGAGGATTGCTAGTTCGATCCCGTGCTACAAACAGGAGAATTCTCTCAAACCTCTTGCATTAGGAGCCCGGTTGCCCAGTGGATAAAGGCGTTCAGCTGGTAATCAGAGGATTGCTAGTTCGAACCCGTGCTACAATCCGGGGAATCCTCAAAATACTCTTGCATTAGGGGTTGCCCAGTGGATAAAGGCGTTCAGCTGGTAATCAGAGGATTGCTAGTTTGAACCCGTGCTACAATCCGGGGAATTCTCTATAACCTCTTGCATTAGGGGCCCGGTTGACCATTGGATAAAGGCGTTCAGCTGGTAATCAGAGGATTGCTAGTTCGAACCCGTGCTACAAACCGGAGAATTCTCTCAAACCTCTTGCATTAGGTGCCCGGTTGCCCAGTGGATAAAGGCGTTCAGCTGGTAATCAGCGGATTGCTAGTTCGAACCCGTGCAACAAACCAGAGAATTCTCTCAAACCTCTTGCATTAGGGGCCCGGTTGACCATTGGATAAAGGCGTTCAGCTGGTTATCAGAGGATTGCTAGTTCGAACCCGCGCTACCAACCGCAGAATTCTCTCAAACCTCTTGCATAAGGGTCCCGTTGGAAAAAGGCGTTCAGCTGGTAATCAGAGGATTGCTAGTTCGAACCCGCGCTACCAACCGGAGAATTCTCTCAAACCTCTTGCATTAGGGGCCCGTTGGATAAAGGCGTTCAGCTGGTAATCAGAGGATTGCTAGTTCGAACCCGCTCTACCAACCGGAGAATTCTCTCAAACCTCTTGCATTAGGGGCCCGTTGGAAAAAGGCGTTCAGCTGGTAATCAGAGGATTGCTAGTTCGAACCCGCGCTACAAAACGGGGAATCCTCTCAAACCTTTTGCGTTAAAGCCCGGTTGCTCATTGGATAAAGGCATTGAGCTGGTAATCAGAGGATTGCTAATTCGAGCCCATGCTACAAACCGAGGAATCCTCAAAATACACTTGCATTAGGGGTTGCCCAGTGGATAAAGGCGTTCAGCTGGTAATCAGATGATTGCTAGTTCGAACCCGTGCTACAATCCGGGGAATTCTCTCAAACCTCTTGCATTAGGGGCCCGTTGGAAAAAGACGTTCAGCTGGTAATCAGAGGATTGCTAGTTCGAACCCGCGCTACCAACCGGAGAATTCTCTCAAACCTCTTGCATTAGGGGCCCGTTGGATAAAGGCGTTCAGCTGGTAATCAGAGGATTGCTAGTTCGAACCCGCGCTACCAACCGGAGAATTCTCTCAAACCTATTGCATTAGGGGCCCGTTGAATAAAGGCGTTCATCTGGTAATCAGAGGATTGCCAGTTCGAACCCGCGCTACCAACCGGAGAATTCTCTCAAACCACTTGCATTAGGGGCCCGTTGGAAAAAGGCGTTCAGCTGGTAATCAGATGATTGCTAGTTCGAACACGTGCTACAAACCGGGGAATCCTCTCAAACCTCTTGCATTAGGAGCCCGGTTGCCCAGTGGATAAAGGCGTTCAGCTGGTAATCAGATGATTGCTAATTCGAACCCGTGCTACAAACCGGGGAATCCTCTCAAACCACTTGCATTAGGGGCCCGTTGGAAAAAGGCGTTCAGCTGGTAATCAGAGGATTGCTAGTTCGAACCCGTGCTACAAACCGGAGAATTCTCCCAAACCACTTGCATTAGGGGCCCGTTGGAAAAAGGCGTTCAGCTAGTAATCAGAGGATTGCTAGTTCGAACCCCTGCTACAATCCGGGGAATCCTCAAAATACTCTTGCAATAGGGGTTGCCCAGTGGATAAAGGCGTTCAGCTGGTAATCAGAGGATTGCTAGTTCGAACCCGCGCTACCAACCGGAGAATTCTCTCAAACCTCTTGCATTAGGGGCCCGTTGGATAAAGGCGTTCAGCTGGTAATCAGAGGATTGCTAGTTCGAACCCGTGATACCAACCGGAGAAATCTCTCAAACCTCTTGTATTAAGGGCCCGTTGGATAAAGGCGTTCAGCTGGTAATCAGAGGATTGCTAGTTCGAACCCGCGCTACAAACCGGAGACTTCTCTCAAACCTCTTGCATTCGGTGCCCGGTTGCCCAATGGATAAAGGCGTTCAGCTGGTAATCAGATGATTGCTAGTTCGAACACGTGCTACAAACCTGGGAATCCTCTCAAACCTCTTGCATTAGGAGCCCGGTTACCCATTGGATAAAGGCGTTCAGCTGGTAATCAGAGGATTGCTAGTTCGAACCCGCGCTACAAACCGGGGAATCCTCTCAAACCTCTTACATTAGGAGCCCGGTTGCCCAGTGGATAAAGGCGTTCAGCTGGTAATCAGATGATTGCTAATTCGAACCCGTGCTACAAACCGGGGAATCCTCTCAAACCACTTGCATTAGGGGCCCGTTGGAAAAAAGCGTTCAGCTGGTAATCAGAGGATTGCTAGTTCGAACCCGTGCTACAAACCGGAGAATTCTCCCAAACCACTTGCATTAGGGGCCCGTTGGAAAAAGGCGTTCAGCTAGTAATCAGAGGATTGCTAGTTCGAACCCGTGCTACAATCCGGGGAATCCTCAAAATACTCTTGCATTAGGGGTTGCCCAGTGGATAAAGGCGTTCAGCTGGTAATCAGAGGATTGCTAGTTCGAACCCGCGCTACCAACCGGAGAATACTCTCAAACCTCTTGCATTAGGGGCCCGTTGGAAAAAGGCGTTCAGCTGGTAATCAGAGGATTGCTAGTTCAAACCCGCGCTACCAACCGGAGAATTCTCTCAAACCTCTTGCATTAGGGGCCCGTTGAATAAAGGCGTTCAGCTGGTAATCAGAGGATTGCTAGTTCGAACCCGCGCTACCAACCGGAGAATTCTCTCAAACCACTTGCATTAGGGGCCCGTTGGAAAAAGGCGTTCAGCTGGTAATCAGAGGATTGCTAGTTCGAACCCGCGCTACAAACAGGAGAATTCTCTCAAACCTCTTGCATTAGGAGCCCGGTTGCCCAGTGGATAAAGGCGTTCAACTGGTAATCAGAGGATTGCTAGTTCGAACCCGCGCTACAAACCGGGGAATCCTCTCAAACCTCTTGCATTAGGAGCCCGGTTGCCCAGTGGATAAAGGCGTTCAGCTGGTAATCAGATGATTGCTAATTCGAACCCGTGCTACAAACCGGGGAATCCTCTCAAACCACTTGCATTAGGGGCCCGTTGGAAAAAGCCGTTCAGCTGGTAATCAGAGGATTGCTAGTTCGAACCCGTGCTACAAACCGGAGAATTCTCCCAAACCACTTGCATTAAGGGCCCGTTGGAAAAAGGCTTTTATCTGGTAATCAGAGGATTGCTAGTTCGAACCCGCGCTACAAACCGGGGAATCCTCTCAAACCTCTTGCATTATTAGCCCGGTTGCCCAGTGGATAAAGGCGTTCAGCTGGTAATCAGAGGATTGCTAGTTCGATCCCGTGCTACAAACCGAGGATTCCTCAAAAAACTCGGGGTTGTACAGTCGACAAAGGCGTTCAGCTAGTAATCAGAGGATTGCTAGTTCGAACCCGTGCTACAAACCGGAGAATTCTCTCAAACCTCTTGCATTAGGGGCCCGGTTGACCATTAGATAAAGTTGTTCAGCTGGTAATCAGAGGATTGCTAGTTCGAACCCGTGCAACAAACCGAGGAATCCTCAAAATACTCTTGCATTAGGGGTTGCCCAGTGGATTAAGGCGTTCAGCTAGTAATCAGAGGCTTGCTAGTTCGAACACGTGCTACAAACCGGAGAATTCTCCCAAACCTCTTGCATTAGGGGACCGGTTGACCATTGGATAAAGGCGTTCAGCTGGTAATCAGAGGATTGCTAGTTCGAACCCGTGCAACAAACCGAGGAATCCTCAAAATACTCTTGCATTAGGGGTTGCCCAGTGGATTAAGGCGTTCAGCTAGTAATCAGAGGCTTGCTAGTTCGAACACGTGCTACAAACCGGAGAATTCTCTCAAACCTCTTGCGTTAAAGCCCGGTTGCCCATTGGATAAAGGCATTGAGCTGGTAATCAGAGGATTGCCAGTTCGAGCCCATGCTACAAACCGAGGAATCCTCAAAATACTCTTGCATTAGGGGTTGCCCAGTGGATAAAGGCGTTCAGCTGGTAATCAGAGGATTGCTAGTTCGAACCCGCGCTACCAACCGGAGAATTCTCTCAAACCTCTTGCATTAGGGGCCCGTTGGAAAACGGCGTTCAGCTGGTAATCAGAGGATTGCTAGTTCGAACACGCGCTACCAACAGGAGAATTCTCTCAAACCTCTTGCATTAGGGGCCCGTTGGATAAAGGCGTTCAGCTGGTAATCAGAGGATTGCTAGTTCGAACCCGTGCTACAAACCGGAGAATTCTCTTAAACCTCTTGCATAAGGGGCCCGTAGGAAAAAGGCGTTCAGCTGGTAATCAGAGGATTGCTAGTTCGAACCCGCACTACCAACCGGATAATTCTCTCAAACCTCTTGTATTAAGGGCCCGTTGGATAAAGGCGTTCAGCTGGTAATCAGAGGATTGCTAGTTCGAACCCGCGCTACAAACCGAGGATTCCTCAAAATACTCTTGCATTAGGGATTGCCCAGTCGATAAAGGAGTTCAGCTAGTAATCAGCGGACTGCTAGTTCGAGCCCGTGCTATAATCCGGGAAATCCTCAAAATACTCTTGCATTAGTTGTTGCCCAGTGGATAAAGGCGTTCAGCTGGTAATCAGACGATTGCTAGTTCGAACCCGTGCTACAATCCGGGGAATTCTCTCAAACCTCTTGCATTAGGGGCCCGTTGGATAAAGGCGTTCAGCTGGTAATCAGAGGATTGCTAGTTCGAACCCGCGCTACCAACCGGAGAATTCTCTCAAACCTCTTGCATTAGGGGCCCGTTGGAAAAAGGCGTTCAGCTGGTAATCAGAGGATTGCTAGTTCAAACCCGCGCTACCAACCGGAGAATTCTCTCAAACCTCTTGCATTAGGGGCCCGTTGAATAAAGGCGTTCAGCTGGTAATCAGAGGATTGCTAGTTCGATCCCGTGCTACAAACAGGAGAATTCTCTCAAACCTCTTGCATTAGGAGCCCGGTTGCCCAGTGGATAAAGGCGTTCAGCTGGTAATCAGAGGATTGCTAGTTCGAACCCGTGCTACAATCCGGGGAATCCTCAAAATACTCTTGCATTAGGGGTTGCCCAGTGGATAAAGGCGTTCAGCTGGTAATCAGAGGATTGCTAGTTTGAACCCGTGCTACAATCCGGGGAATTCTCTATAACCTCTTGCATTAGGGGCCCGGTTGACCATTGGATAAAGGCGTTCAGCTGGTAATCAGAGGATTGCTAGTTCGAACCCGTGCTACAAACCGGAGAATTCTCTCAAACCTCTTGCATTAGGTGCCCGGTTGCCCAGTGGATAAAGGCGTTCAGCTGGTAATCAGCGGATTGCTAGTTCGAACCCGTGCAACAAACCAGAGAATTCTCTCAAACCTCTTGCATTAGGGGCCCGGTTGACCATTGGATAAAGGCGTTCAGCTGGTTATCAGAGGATTGCTAGTTCGAACCCGCGCTACCAACCGCAGAATTCTCTCAAACCTCTTGCATAAGGGTCCCGTTGGAAAAAGGCGTTCAGCTGGTAATCAGAGGATTGCTAGTTCGAACCCGCGCTACCAACCGGAGAATTCTCTCAAACCTCTTGCATTAGGGGCCCGTTGGATAAAGGCGTTCAGCTGGTAATCAGAGGATTGCTAGTTCGAACCCGCTCTACCAACCGGAGAATTCTCTCAAACCTCTTGCATTAGGGGCCCGTTGGAAAAAGGCGTTCAGCTGGTAATCAGAGGATTGCTAGTTCGAACCCGCGCTACAAAACGGGGAATCCTCTCAAACCTTTTGCGTTAAAGCCCGGTTGCTCATTGGATAAAGGCATTGAGCTGGTAATCAGAGGATTGCTAATTCGAGCCCATGCTACAAACCGAGGAATCCTCAAAATACACTTGCATTAGGGGTTGCCCAGTGGATAAAGGCGTTCAGCTGGTAATCAGATGATTGCTAGTTCGAACCCGTGCTACAATCCGGGGAATTCTCTCAAACCTCTTGCATTAGGGGCCCGTTGGAAAAAGACGTTCAGCTGGTAATCAGAGGATTGCTAGTTCGAACCCGCGCTACCAACCGGAGAATTCTCTCAAACCTCTTGCATTAGGGGCCCGTTGGATAAAGGCGTTCAGCTGGTAATCAGAGGATTGCTAGTTCGAACCCGCGCTACCAACCGGAGAATTCTCTCAAACCTCTTGCATTAGGGGCCCGTTAGAAAAAGGCGTTCAGCTGGTAATCAGAGGATTGCTAGTTCGAACCCGCGCTACCAACCAGAGAATTCTCTCAAACCTCTTGCATAAGGGGCCCGTTGGAAAAAGGCGTTCAGCTGGTAATCAGAGGATTGCTAGTTCGAACCCGCGCTACCAACCGGAGAATTCTCTCAAACCTCTTGTATTAAGGGCCCGTTGGATAAAGGCGTTCAGCTGGTAATCAGAGGATTGCTAGTTCGAACCCGCGCTACAAACCGGAGACTTCTCTCAAACCTCTTGCATTCGGTGCCCGGTTGCCCATTGGATAAAGGCATTGACCTGGTAATCAGAGGATTGCTAGTTCGAACCCGTGCTACAAACTGGGGAATCCTGTCAAATCTCTTGATTTAGGTGCCCGGTTGCAAAATGGATAAAGGCGTTCAGCTGGTAATCAGAGGATTGCTAGTTCGATCCCGTGCTACAAACCGAGGATTCCTCAAAATACTCTTGCATTAGCGATTGCCCAGTCGATAAAGGAGTTCAGCTAGTAATCAGATGATTGCTAGTTCGAACCAGTGCTACAATCCGGGGAATCCTCAAAATACTCTTGCATTAGGGGTTGCCCAGTGGATAAAGGCGTTCAGCTGGTAATCAGAGGATTGCTAGTTTGAACCTGTGCTACAATCCGGGGAATTCTCTATAACCTCTTGCATTAGGGGCCCGGTTGACCATTGGATAAAGGCGTTCAGCTGGTAATCAGAGGATTGCTAGTTCGAACCCGTGCTACAAACCGGAGAATTCTCTCAAACCTCTTGCATTAGGTGCCCGGTTGCCCAGTGGATAAAGGCGTTTAGCTGGTAATCAGAGGATTGCTAGTTCGAACCCGTGCAACAATCCGGGGAATTCTCAATAACCTCTTGCATTAGGGGCCCGGTTGACCATTGGATAAAGGCGTTCAGCTGGTAATCAGAGGATTGCTAGTTCGAACCCGTGCTACAATCCGGGGAATTCTCAATAACCTCTTGCATTAGGGGCCCGGTTGACCATTGGATAAAGGCGTTCAGCTGGTAATCAGAGGATTGCTAGTTCGAACCCGCGCTACAAAACGGGGAATCATCTCAAACCTTTTGCGTTAAAGCCCGGTTGCTCATTGGATAAAGGCATTGAGCTGGTAATCAGAGGATTGCTAATTCGATCCCATGCTACAAACCGAGGAATCCTCAAAATACTCTTGCATTAGTTGTTGCCCAGTGGATAAAGGCGTTCAGCTGGTAATCAGATGATTGCTAGTTCGAACCCGGGCTACAATCCGGGGAATCCTCAAAATACTCTTGCATTAGGGGTTGCCCAGTGGATAAAGGCGTTTAGCTAGTAATCAGAGGATTCCTAGTTCGAACCCGTGCTACAAAACGGGGAATCCTCTCAAACCTCTTGCGTTAAAGCCCGGTTGCCCATTGGATAAAGGCATTGAGCTGGTAATGAGAGGATTGCTATTTCGAGCCCATGCTACAAACCGAGGAATCCTCAAAATACTCTTGTATTAGGGGTTGCCCAGTGGATAAAGGCGTTCAGCTGGTAATCAGAGGATTGCTAGTTCGAACCCGTGCTACTAACCGGAGAATTCTCTCAAACCTCTTGCAGTAGGTGCCAGGTTGCCCAGTGGATAAAGGCGTTCAGCTGGTAATCAGAGGATTGCTAGTTCGAACCCGTGCTACAAACCAGAGAATTCTCTCAAACCTCTTGCAGTAGGTGCCAGGTTTCCCAGTGGATAAAGGCGTTCAGCTGGTAATCAGAGGATTGCTAGTTCGATCCCGTGCTACAAACCAAGAATTCCTCAAAATACTCTAGCATTAGGGGTTGCCCAGTCGATAAAGGCATTCAGCTAGTAATCAGAGAATTGCTAGTTCGAACCCGTGCCACATTCCGGGGAATTCTCTCAAACCACTTGCATTAGGGGCCCGTTGGAAATAGGCGTTCAGCTGGTAATCAGAGGATTGCTAGTTCGAACCCGTGCTACAAACCGGAGAATTCTCCCAAACCACTTGCATTAGGGGCCCGTTGGAAAAAGGCGTTCAGCTGGTAATCAGAGGATTGCTAGTTCGAACCCGCGCTACAAACAGGAGAATTCTCTCAAACCTCTTGCATTAGGAGCACGGTTGCCCAGTGGATAAAGGCGTTCAGCTGGTAATCAGATGTTTGCTAGTTCGAACACGTGCTATAAACCGGGGAATCCTCTCAAACCTCTTGCATTAGGAGCCCGGTTACCCATTGGATAAAGGCGTTCAGCTGGTAATCAGAGGATTGCTAGTTCGAACCCGCGCTACAAACCGGGGAATCCTCTCAAACCTCTTGCATTAGGAGCCCGGTTGCCCAGTGGATAAAGGCGTTCAGCTGGTAATCAGATGATTGCTAATTCGAGCCCATGCTACAAACCGAGGAATCCTCAAAATACTCTTGTATTAGGGGTTGCCCAGTGGATAAAGGCGTTCAGCTGGTAATCAGAGGATTGCTAGTTCGAACCCGTGCTACAAACCAGAGAATTCTCTCAAACCTCTTGCAGTAGGTGCCAGGTTTCCCAGTGGATAAAGGGGTTCAGCTGGTAATCAGAGGATTGCTAGTTCGATCCCGTGCTACAATCAAAGGATTCCTCAAAAAACTCGGGGTTGTACAGTCGACAATGGCGTTCAGCTAGTAATCAGAGGATTTCTAGTTCGAACCCGTGCTACAATCCGGGGAATCCTCAAAATACTCTTGCATTAGGTGTTGCCCAGTGGATAAAGGCGTTCAGCTGGTAATCAGAGGATTGCTAGTTCGAACCCGCGCTACCAACCGGAGAATTCTCTCAAACCTCTTGCATTAGGGGCCCGTTATAAAAAGGCGTTCAGCTGGTAATCAGAGGATTGCTAGTTCAAACCCGCGCTACCAACCGGAGAATTCTCTCAAACCTCTTGCATTAGGGGCCCGTTGAATAAAGGCGTTCAGCTGGTAATCAGAGGATTGCTAGTTCGAACCCGCGCTACCAACCGGAGAATTCTCTCAAACCACTTGCATTAGGGGCCCGTTGGAAAAAGGCGTTCAGCTGGTAATCAGAGGATTGCTAGTTCGAACCCGCGCTACAAACAGGAGAATTCTCTCAAACCTCTTGCATTAGGAGCCCGGTTGCCCAGTGGATAAAGGCGTTCAGCTGGTAATCAGAGGATTGCTAGTTCGAACCCGCGCTACCAACCGGAGAATTCTCTCAAACCACTTGCATTAGGGGCCCGTTGGAAAAAGGCGTTCAGCTGGTAATCAGAGGATTGCTAGTTCGAACCCGCGCTACAAACCGGAGAATTCCCTCAAACCTCTTGCATTAGGAGCCCGGTTGCCCAGTGGATAAAGGCGTTCAGCTGGTAATCAGATGATTGCTAGTTCGAACACGTGCTACAAACCGGGGAATCCTCTCAAACCTCTTGCATTAGGAGCCCGGTCACCCATTGGATAAAGTCGTTCAGCTGGTAATCAGAGGATTGCTAGTTCGAACCCGCGCTACAAACCGGGGAATCCTCTCAAACCTCTTGCATTAGGGGCCCGTTGAATAAAGGCGTTCAGCTGGTAATCAGAGGATTGCTAGTTCGAACCCGCGCTACCAACTGGAGAATTCTCTCAAACCACTTGCATTAGGGGCCCGTTGGAAAAAGGCGTTCAGCTGGTAATCAGAGGATTGCTAGTTCAAACCCGCGCTACCAACCGGAGAATTCTCTCAAACCTCTTGCATTAGGGGCCCGTTGAATAAAGGCGTTCAGCTGGTAATCAGAGGATTGCTAGTTCGAACCCGCGCTACCAACCGGAGAATTCTCTCAAACCACTTGCATTAGGGGCCCGTTGGAAAAAGGCGTTCAGCTGGTAATCAGAGGATTGCTAGTTCGAACCCGCGCTACAAACAGGAGAATTCTCTCAAACCTCTTGCATTAGGAGCCCGGTTGCCCAGTGGATAAAGGCGTTCAGCTGGTAATCAGAGGATTGCTAGTTCGAACCCGCGCTACCAACCGGAGAATTCTCTCAAACCACTTGCATTAGGGGCCCGTTGGAAAAAGGCGTTCAGCTGGTAATCAGAGGATTGCTAGTTCGAACCCGCGCTACAAACCGGAGAATTCCCTCAAACCTCTTGCATTAGGAGCCCGGTTGCCCAGTGGATAAAGGCGTTCAGCTGGTAATCAGATGATTGCTAGTTCGAACACGTGCTACAAACCGGGGAATCCTCTCAAACCTCTTGCATTAGGAGCCCGGTCACCCATTGGATAAAGTCGTTCAGCTGGTAATCAGAGGATTGCTAGTTCGAACCCGCGCTACAAACCGGGGAATCCTCTCAAACCTCTTGCATTAGGAGCCCGGTTGCCCAGTGGATAAAGGCGTTCAACTGGTAATCAGATCATTGCTAATTCATACCCGTGCTACAAACCGGGGAATCCTCTCAAACCACTTGCATTACGGGCCCGTTGGAAAAAGGGGTTAAGCTGGTAATCAGAGGATTGCTAGTTCGAACCCGTGCTACAAACCGGAGAATTCTCCCAAACCACTTGCATTACGGGCCCGTTGGAAAAAGGGGTTCAGCTGGTAATCAGAGGATTTCTAGTTCGAACCCGCGCTACAAACCGGGGAATCCTCTCAAACCTCTTGCATTAGGAGCCCGGTTGCCCAGTGGATAAAGGCGTTCAGCTGGTAATCAGAGGATTGCTAGTTCGATCCCGTGCTACAAACCGAGGATTCCTCAAAAAACTCGGGGTTGTACAGTCGACAAAGGCGTTCAGCTAGTAATCAGAGGATTGCTAGTTCGAACCCGTGCTACAAACCGGAGAATTCTCTCAAACCTCTTGCATTAGGGGCCCGGTTGACCATTAGATTAAGTTGTTCAGCTGGTTATCAGAGGATTGCTAGTTCGAACCCGTGCTACAAACCGGAGAATTCTCCCAAACCTTTTGAATTTGGGGACCGGTTGACCATTGGATAAAGGCGTTCAGCTGGTAATCAGAGGATTGCTAGTTCGAACCCGTGCAACAAACCGAGGAATCCTCAAAACACTCTTGCATTAGGGGTTGCCCAGTGGAGTAAGGCGTTCAGCTAGTAATCAGAGGCTTGCTAGTTCGAACCCGTGCTACAAACCGGAGAATTCTCTCAAACCTCTTGCGTTAAAGCCCGGTTGCCCATTAGATAAAGGCATTGAGCTGGTAATCAGAGGATTGCTAGTTCGAGCCCATGCTACAAAACGGGGAATCCTCTCAAACCTCTTGCGTTAAAGCCCGGTTGCCCATTGGAAAAAGGCATTGAGCTGGTAATCAGAGGATTGCCAGTTCGAGCCCATGCTACAAACCGAGGAATCCTCAAAATACTCTTGCATTAGGGGTTGCCCAGTGGATAAAGGCGTTCAGCTGGTAATCAGAGGATTGCTAGTTCGAACCCGTGCTACAATCCGGGGAATTCTCAATAACCTCTTGCATTAGGGGCCCGGTTGACCATTGGATAAAGGCGTTCAGCTGGTAATCAGAGGATTGCTAGTTCGAACCCGATCTACAAAACGGGGAATCATCTCAAACCTTTTGCGTTAAAGCCCTGTTGCTCATTGGATAAAGGCATTGAGCTGGTAATCAGAGGATTGCTAATTCGATCCCATGCTACAAACCGAGGAATCCTCAAAATACTCTTGCATTAGTTGTTGCCCAGTGGATAAAGGCGTTCAGCTGGTAATCAGATGATTGCTAGTTCGAACCCGTGCTACAATCCGGGGAATCGTCAAAATACTCTTGCATTAGGGGTTGCCCAGTGGATAAAGGCGTTTAGCTAGTAATCAGAGGATTCCTAGTTCGAACCCGTGCTACAAAACGGGGAATCCTCTCAAACCTCTTGCGTTAAAGCCCGGTTGCCCATTGGATAAAGGCATTGAGCTGGTAATGAGAGGATTGCTATTTCGAGCCCATGCTACAAACCGAGGAATCCTCAAAATACTCTTGTATTAGGGGTTGCCCAGTGGATAAAGGCGTTCAGCTGGTAATCAGAGGATTGCTAGTTCGAACCCGTGCTACAAACCAGAGAATTCTCTCAAACCTCTTGCAGTAGGTGCCAGGTTTCCCAGTGGATAAAGGCGTTCAGCTGGTAATCAGAGGATTGCTAGTTCGATCCCGTGCTACAAACCAAGAATTCCTCAAAATACTCTAGCATTAGGGGTTGCCCAGTCGATAAAGGCATTCAGCTAGTAATCAGAGAATTGCTAGTTCGAACCCGTGCCACAATCCGGGGAATTCTCTCAAACCACTTGCATTAGGGGCCCGTTGGAAATAGGCGTTCAGCTGGTAATCAGAGGATTGCTAGTTCGAACCCGTGCTACAAACCGGAGAATTCTCCCAAACCACTTGCATTAGGGGCCCGTTGGAAAAAGGCGTTCAGCTGGTAATCAGAGGATTGCTAGTTCGAACCCGCGCTACAAACAGGAGAATTCTCTCAAACCTCTTGCATTAGGAGCCCGGTTGCCCAGTGGATAAAGGCGTTCAGCTGGTAATCAGATGTTTGCTAGTTCGAACACGTGCTATAAACCGGGGAATCCTCTCAAACCTCTTGCATTAGGAGCCCGGTTGCCCAGTGGATAAAGGCGTTCAACTGGTAATCAGATCATTGCTAATTCATACCCGTGCTACAAACCGGGGAATCCTCTCAAACCACTTGCATTACGGGCCCGTTGGAAAAAGGGGTTAAGCTGGTAATCAGAGGATTGCTAGTTCGAACCCGTGCTACAAACCGGAGAATTCTCCCAAACCACTTGCATTACGGGCCCGTTGGAAAAAGGGGTTCAGCTGGTAATCAGAGGATTTCTAGTTCGAACCCGCGCTACAAACCGGGGAATCCTCTCAAACCTCTTGCATTAGGAGCCCGGTTGCCCAGTGGATAAAGGCGTTCAGCTGGTAATCAGAGGATTGCTAGTTCGATCCCGTGCTACAAACCGAGGATTCCTCAAAAAACTCGGGGTTGTACAGTCGACAAAGGCGTTCAGCTAGTAATCAGAGGATTGCTAGTTCGAACCCGTGCTACAAACCGGAGAATTCTCTCAAACCTCTTGCATTAGGGGCCCGGTTGACCATTAGATTAAGTTGTTCAGCTGGTTATCAGAGGATTGCTAGTTCGAACCCGTGCTACAAACCGGAGAATTCTCCCAAACCTTTTGAATTTGGGGACCGGTTGACCATTGGATAAAGGCGTTCAGCTGGTAATCAGAGGATTGCTAGTTCGAACCCGTGCAACAAACCGAGGAATCCTCAAAACACTCTTGCATTAGGGGTTGCCCAGTGGAGTAAGGCGTTCAGCTAGTAATCAGAGGCTTGCTAGTTCGAACCCGTGCTACAAACCGGAGAATTCTCTCAAACCTCTTGCGTTAAAGCCCGGTTGCCCATTAGATAAAGGCATTGAGCTGGTAATCAGAGGATTGCTAGTTCGAGCCCATGCTACAAAACGGGGAATCCTCTCAAACCTCTTGCGTTAAAGCCCGGTTGCCCATTGGAAAAAGGCATTGAGCTGGTAATCAGAGGATTGCCAGTTCGAGCCCATGCTACAAACCGAGGAATCCTCAAAATACTCTTGCATTAGGGGTTGCCCAGTGGATAAAGGCGTTCAGCTGGTAATCAGAGGATTGCTAGTTCGAACCCGTGCTACAATCCGGGGAATTCTCAATAACCTCTTGCATTAGGGGCCCGGTTGACCATTGGATAAAGGCGTTCAGCTGGTAATCAGAGGATTGCTAGTTCGAACCCGCGCTACAAAACGGGGAATCATCTCAAACCTTTTGCGTTAAAGCCCGGTTGCTCATTGGATAAAGGCATTGAGCTGGTAATCAGAGGATTGCTAATTCGATCCCATGCTACAAACCGAGGAATCCTCAAAATACTCTTGCATTAGTTGTTGCCCAGTGGATAAAGGCGTTCAGCTGGTAATCAGATGATTGCTAGTTCGAACCCGTGCTACAATCCGGGGAATCGTCAAAATACTCTTGCATTAGGGGTTGCCCAGTGGATAAAGGCGTTTAGCTAGTAATCAGAGGATTCCTAGTTCGAACCCGTGCTACAAAACGGGGAATCCTCTCAAACCTCTTGCGTTAAAGCCCGGTTGCCCATTGGATAAAGGCATTGAGCTGGTAATGAGAGGATTGCTATTTCGAGCCCATGCTACAAACCGAGGAATCCTCAAAATACTCTTGTATTAGGGGTTGCCCAGTGGATAAAGGCGTTCAGCTGGTAATCAGAGGATTGCTAGTTCGAACCCGTGCTACAAACCAGAGAATTCTCTCAAACCTCTTGCAGTAGGTGCCAGGTTTCCCAGTGGATAAAGGCGTTCAGCTGGTAATCAGAGGATTGCTAGTTCGATCCCGTGCTACAAACCAAGAATTCCTCAAAATACTCTAGCATTAGGGGTTGCCCAGTCGATAAAGGCATTCAGCTAGTAATCAGAGAATTGCTAGTTCGAACCCGTGCCACAATCCGGGGAATTCTCTCAAACCACTTGCATTAGGGGCCCGTTGGAAATAGGCGTTCAGCTGGTAATCAGAGGATTGCTAGTTCGAACCCGTGCTACAAACCGGAGAATTCTCCCAAACCACTTGCATTAGGGGCCCGTTGGAAAAAGGCGTTCAGCTGGTAATCAGAGGATTGCTAGTTCGAACCCGCGCTACAAACAGGAGAATTCTCTCAAACCTCTTGCATTAGGAGCCCGGTTGCCCAGTGGATAAAGGCGTTCAGCTGGTAATCAGATGTTTGCTAGTTCGAACACGTGCTATAAACCGGGAAATCCTCTCAAACCTCTTGCATTAGGAGCCCGGTTACCCATTGGATAAAGGCGTTCAGCTGGTAATCAGAGGATTGCTAGTTCGAACCCGCGCTACAAACCGGGGAATCCTCTCAAACCTCTTGCATTAGGAGCCCGGTTGCCCAGTGGATAAAGGCGTTCAGCTGGTAATCAGATGATTGCTAATTCGAGCCCATGCTACAAACCGAGGAATCCTCAAAATACTCTTGTATTAGGGGTTGCCCAGTGGATAAAGGCGTTCAACTGGTAATCAGAGGATTGCTAGTTCGAACCCGTGCTACAAACCAGAGAATTCTCTCAAACCTCTTGCAGTAGGTGCCAGGTTTCCCAGTGGATAAAGGGGTTCAGCTGGTAATCAGAGGATTGCTAGTTCGATCCCGTGCTACAATCAAAGGATTCCTCAAAAAACACGGGGTTGTACAGTCGACAATGGCGTTCAGCTAGTAATCAGAGGATTTCTAGTTCGAACCCGTGCTACAAACCAGAGAATTCTCTCAAACCTCTTGCAGTAGGTGCCAGGTTTCCCAGTGGATAAAGGGGTTCAGCTGGTAATCAGAGGATTGCTAGTTCGATCCCGTGCTACAATCAAAGGATTCCTCAAAAAACACGGGGTTGTACAGTCGACAATGGCGTTCAGCTAGTAATCAGAGGATTTCTAGTTCGAACCCGTGCTACAATCCGGGGAATCCTCAAAATACTCTTGCATTAGGTGTTGCCCAGTGGATAAAGGCGTTCAGCTGGTAATCAGAGGATTGCTAGTTCGAACCCGCGCTACCAACCGGAGAATTCTCTCAAACCTCTTGCATTAGGGGCCCGTTGGAAAAACGCGTTCAGCTGGTAATCAGAGGATTGCTAGTTCAAACCCGCGCTACCAACCGGAGAATTCTCTCAAACCTCTTGCATTAGGGGCCCGTTGAATAAAGGCGTTCAGCTGGTAATCAGAGGATTGCTAGTTCGAACCCGCGCTACCAACCGGAGAATTCTCTCAAACCACTTGCATTAGGGGCCCGTTGGAAAAAGGCGTTCAGCTGGTAATCAGAGGATTGCTAGTTCGAACCCGCGCTACAAACAGGAGAATTCTCTCAAACCTCTTGCATTAGGAGCCCGGTTGCCCAGTGGATAAAGGCGTTCAGCTGGTAATCAGAGGATTGCTAGTTCGAACCCGCGCTACCAACCGGAGAATTCTCTCAAACCACTAGCATTAGGGGCCCGTTGGAAAAAGGCGTTCAGCTGGTAATCAGAGGATTGCTAGTTCGAACCCGCGCTACAAACCGGAGAATTCCCTCAAACCTCTTGCATTAGGAGCCCGGTTGCCCAGTGGATAAAGGCGTTCAGCTGGTAATCAGATGATTGCTAGTTCGAACACGTGCTACAAACCGGGGAATCCTCTCAAACCTCTTGCATTAGGAGCCCGGTCACCCATTGGATAAAGTCGTTCAGCTGGTAATCAGAGGATTGCTAGTTCGAACCCGCGCTACAAACCGGGGAATCCTCTCAAACCTCTTGCATTATTGGCCCGTTGAATAAAGGCGTTCAGCTGGTAATCAGAGGATTGCTAGTTCAAACCCGCGCTACCAACCGGAGAATTCTCTCAAACCACTTGCATTAGGGGCCCGTTGGAAAAAGGCGTTCAGCTGGTAATCAGAGGATTGCTAGTTCAAACCCGCGCTACCAACCGGAGAATTCTCTCAAACCTCTTGCATTAGGGGCCCGTTGAATAAAGGCGTTCAGCTGGTAATCAGAGGATTGCTAGTTCGAACCCGCGCTACCAACCGGAGAATTCTCTCAAACCACTTGCATTAGGGGCCCGTTGGAAAAAGGCGTTCAGCTGGTAATCAGAGGATTGCTAGTTCGAACCCGCGCTACAAACAGGAGAATTCTCTCAAACCTCTTGCATTAGGAGCCCGGTTGCCCAGTAGATAAAGGCGTTCAGCTGGTAATCAGAGGATTGCTAGTTCGAACCCGCGCTACCAACCGGAGAATTCTCTCAAACCACTTGCATTAGGGGCCCGTTGGAAAAAGGCGTTCAGCTGGTAATCAGAGGATTGCTAGTTCGAACCCGCGCTACAAACCGGAGAATTCCCTCAAACCTCTTGCATTAGGAGCCCGGTTGCCCAGTGGATAAAGGCGTTCAGCTGGTAATCAGATGATTGCTAGTTCGAACACGTGCTACAAACCGGGGAATCCTCTCAAACCTCTTGCATTAGGAGCCCGGTCACCCATTGGATAAAGTCGTTCAGCTGGTAATCAGAGGATTGCTAGTTCGAACCCGCGCTACAAACCGGGGAATCCTTTCAAACCTCTTGCATTAGGTACCCGGTTGCCCAGTGGATAAAGGCGTTCAACTGGTAATCAGATCATTGCTAATTCATACCCGTGCTACAAACCGGGGAATCCTCTCAAACCACTTGCATTACGGGCCCGTTGGAAAAAGGGGTTAAGCTGGTAATCAGAGGATTGCTAGTTCGAACCCGTGCTACAAACCGGAGAATTCTCCCAAACCACTTGCATTACGGGCCCGTTGGAAAAAGGGGTTCAGCTGGTAATCAGAGGATTTCTAGTTCGAACCCGCGCTACAAACCGGGGAATCCTCTCAAACCTCTTGCATTAGGAGCCCGGTTGCCCAGTGGATAAAGGCGTTCAGCTGGTAATCAGAGGATTGCTAGTTCGATCCCGTGCTACAAACCGAGGATTCCTCAAAAAACTCGGGGTTGTACAGTCGACAAAGGCGTTCAGCTAGTAATCAGAGGATTGCTAGTTCGAACCCGTGCTACAAACCGGAGAATTCTCTCAAACCTCTTGCATTAGGGGCCCGGTTGACCATTAGATTAAGTTGTTCAGCTGGTAATCAGAGGATTGCTAGTTCGAACCCGTGCTACAAACCGGAGAATTCTCCCAAACCTTTTGAATTTGGGGACCGGTTGACCATTGGATAAAGGCGTTCAGCTGGTAATCAGAGGATTGCTAGTTCGAACCCGTGCAACAAACCGAGGAATCCTCAAAACACTCTTGCATTAGGGGTTGCCCAGTGGAGTAAGGCGTTCAGCTAGTAATCAGAGGCTTGCTAGTTCGAACCCGTGCTACAAACCGGAGAATTCTCTCAAACCTCTTGCGTTAAAGCCCGGTTGCCCATTAGATAAAGGCATTGAGCTGGTAATCAGAGGATTGCTAGTTCGAGCCCATGCTACAAAACGGGGAATCCTCTCAAACCTCTTGCGTTAAAGCCCGGTTGCCCATTGGAAAAAGGCATTGAGCTGGTAATCAGAGGATTGCCAGTTCGAGCCCATGCTACAAACCGAGGAATCCTCAAAATACTCTTGCATTAGGGGTTGCCCAGTGGATAAAGGCGTTCAGCTGGTAATCAGAGGATTGCTAGTTCGAACCCGCGCTACCAACCGGAGAATTCTCTCAAACCTCTTGCATTAGGGGCCCGTTGGAAAACGGCGTTCAGCTGGTAATCAGAGGATTGCTAGTTCGAACCCGCGCTACCAACAGGAGAATTCTTTCAAACCTCTTGCATTAGGGGCAAGTTGGATAAAGGCGTTCAGCTGGTAATCAGAGGATTGCTAGTTCGAACCCGTGCTACAAACCGAGGAATCCTCAAAATACTCTTGCATTAGGGGTTGCCCAGTGGATAAAGGCGTTCAGCTGGTAATCAAAGGATTGCTAGTTCGAACCCGCGCTACCAACCGGAGAATTCTCTTAAACCTCTTGCATAAGGGGCCCGTAGGAAAAAGGCGTTCAGCTGGTAATCAGAGGATTGCTAGTTCGAACCCGCACTACCAACCGGAGAATTCTCTCAAACCTCTTGTATTAAGGGCCCGTTGGATAAAGGCGTTCAGCTGGTAATCAGAGGATTGCTAGTTCGAACCCGCGCTACAAACCGGAGACTTTTCTCAAACCTCTTGCATTCGGTGCCCGGTTGCCCATTGGATAAAGGCATTGAGCTGGTAATCAGAGGATTGCTAGTTCGAACCCGTGCTACAAACCGAGGATTCCTCAAAATACTCTTGCATTAGGGATTGCCCAGTCGATAAAGGAGTTCAGCTAGTAATCAGCGGACTGCTAGTTCGAGCCCGTGCTATAATCCGGGAAATCCTCAAAATACTCTTGCATTAGTTGTTGCACAGTGGATAAAGGCGTTCAGCTGGTAATCAGAGGATTGATAGTTCGAACATGTGCTACAAACTGAGGAGTCCTGAAAATACTCTTGCTTTAGGAGTTGCCCAGTGGATAAAGACGTTCAGCTAGTAATCAGAGGATTGCTAGTTCGAACCCGTGCTACAATCTTTGGAATCCTCAAAATACTCTTGCATTATGGGTTGCCCAGTGGATAAAGGCGTTCAACTGGTAATCAGAGGATTGCTAGTTCGAACCCGTGCTACAAACCGGATAATTCTCTCAATCCTATTGCATTAGGGGCCCGGTTGACCATTGGATAAAGGCGTTCAGCTGGTAATCAGAGGATTGCTAGTACGAACCCGTGCTACAAACCGGAGAATTCTCTCAAACCTCTTGCATTAGGTGCCCGGTTGCCCAGTTTATAAAGACGTTCAGCTGGTAATCACAGGATTGCTAGTACGAACCCGTGCTACACACCGGAAAATTCTCTCAAACCTCTTGCATTAGTGGCCCGGTTGACCATTGGATAAAGGCGTTCAGCTGGTAATCAGAGGATTGCTAGTTCGAACCCGTGCTACAAACTGGAGAATTCTCTCAAACCTCTTGCATTAGGGGCCCGGTTGACCATTGGAAAAAGGCGTTCAGCTGGTAATCAGAGGATTGCTAGTTCGAACCCGCGCTACAAAACGGGGAATCCTCTCAAACCTGTTGCGTTAAAGCCCGGTTGCTCATTGGATAATGGCATTGAGCTGGTAATCAGAGGATTGCTAGTTCGAGCCCATGCTACAAACCGAGGAATCCTCAAAATACACTTGCATTAGGGGTTGCCCAGTGGATAAAGGCGTTCAGCTGGTAATCAGATGATTGCTAATTCGAACCCGTGCTACAATCCGGGGAATCCTCAAAATACTCTTGCATTAAGGGTTGCCCAGTGGATAAAGGCGTTCAGCTAGTAATCAGAGGATTCCTAGTTCGAACCCGTGCTACAAAACGGGGAATCATCAAAAACCTCTTGCGTTAAAGCCCGGTTGCCCATTGGATAAAGGCATTAAGCTGGTAATCAGAGGATTGCTAGTTCGAGCCCATGCTACAAACCGAGGAATCCTCAAAATACTCTTGCATTAGGTGCCAGGTTGCCCAGTGGATAAAAGCGTTCAGCTGGTAATCAGAGGATTGCTAGTTCGAACCCTTGCTACAAACCAGAGAATTCTCTCAAACCTCTTGCATTAGATGCCCGGTTGCCCAGTGGATAAAGGCGTTCAGCTGGTAATCAGAGGATTGCTAGTTCGAACCCGTGCTACAAACCCAGGCATCCTCAAAATACACTTGCGTTAGGGGTTGCCCAGTGGATAAAGGCATTCAGCTGGTGATCAGAGGATTGCTAGTTCGAACCCGTGCTACAATCCTGGGAATTCTCTCAAACCTCTTGCATTAGGGGCCCGTTTGACCATTGGATAAAGGCGTTAAGCTGGTAATCAGACGATTGCTAGTTCGAACCCGTGCTACAATCCGGGGAATTCTCTCAAACCTCTTGCATTAGGGGCCCGTTGGATAAAGGCGTTCAGCTGGTAATCAGAGGATTGCTAGTTCGAACCCGCGCTACCAACCCGAGAATTCTCTCAAACCTCTTGCATTAGGGGCCCGTTAGAAAAAGGCGTTCAGCTGGTAATCAGAGGATTACTAGTTCGAACCCGCGCTACCAACCGGAGAAATCTCTCAAACCTCTTGTATTAAGGGCCCGTTGGATAAAGGCGTTCAGCTGGTAAACAGAGGATTGCTAGTTCGAACCCGCGCTACAAACCGGAGACTTCTCTCAAACCTCTTGCATTCGGTGCCCGGTTGCCCAATGGATAAAGGCGTTCAGCTGGTAATCAGAGGATTGCTAGTTCGATCCCGTGCTACAAACCGAGGATTCCTCAAAATACTCTTGCATTAGGGATTGCCCAGTCGATAAAGGAGTTCAACTAGTAATCAGATGATTGCTAGTTCGAACCCGTGCTACAATCCGGGGAATCCTCAAAATACTCTTGCATTAGGGGTTGCCCAGTGGATAAAGGCGTTCAGCTGGTAATCAGAGGATTGCTAGGTCGAACCCGTGCTACAATCCGGGGAATTCTCTATAACCTCTTGCATTAGGTGCCCGGTTGCCCAGTGGATAAAGGCGTTTAGCTGGTAATCAGAGGATTGCTATTTCGAACCCGTGCAACAATCCGGGGAATTCTCTATAACCTCTTGCATTAGGGGCCCGGTTGACCATTGTATAAAGGCGTTCAGCTGGTAATCAGAGGATTGCTAGTTCGAACCCGTGCTACAAACCGGAGAATTCTCTCAAACCTCTTGCATTAGGTGCCCGGTTGCCCAGTGGATAAAGGCGTTCAGCTGGTAATCAGAGGATTGCTAGTTCGAACCCGCTCTACCAACCGGAGAATTCTCTCAAACCTCTTGCATTAGGGGCCTGTTGGATAAAGGCGTTCAGCTGGTAATCAGAGGATTGCTAGTTCGAACCCGCGCTACAAAACGGGGAATCATCTCAAACCTTTTGCGTTAAAGCCCGGTTGCTCATTGGATAAAGGCATTGAGCTGGTAATCAGAGGATTGCTAATTCGATCCCATGCTACAAACCGAGGAATCCTCAAAATACTCTTGCATTAGGGGTTGTCCAGTGGATAAAGGCGTTCAGCTGGTAATCAGAGGATTGCTAGTTCGAACCCGCGCTACAAAACGGGGAATCATCTCAAACCTTTTGCGTTAAAGCCCGGTTGCTCATTGGATAAAGGCATTGAGCTGGTAATCAGAGGATTGCTAATTCGATCCCATGCTACAAACCGAGGAATCTTCAAACTACTCTTGCATTAGGGGTTGTCCAGTGGATAAAGGCGTTCAGCTGGTAATCAGATGATTGCTAGTTCGAACCCGTGCTACAATCCGGGGAATCCTCAAAATACTCTTGCATTAAGGGTTGCCCGTGTATAAAGGCGTTTAGCTAGTAATCAGAGGATTCCTAGTTCGAACCCGTGCTACAAAACGGGGAATCCTCTCAAACCTCTTGCGTTAAAGCCCGGTTGCCCATTGGATAAAGGCATTGAGCTGGTAATCAGAGGATTGCTAGTTCGAGCCCATGCTACAAACCGAGGAATCCTCAAAATACTCTTGCATTAGGGGTTGCCCAGTGGATAAAGGCGTTCAGCTGGTAATCAGAGGAATGCTAGTTCGAACCCGTGCTACAAACCGGAGAATTCTCTCAAACCTCTTGCAGTAGGTGCCAGGTTGCCCAGTGGATAAAGGCGTTCAGCTGGTAATCAGAGGATTGCTAGTTCGAACCCGTGCTACAAACCAGAGAATTCTCTTAAACCTCTTGCAGTAGGTGCCAGGTTGCCCAGTGGATAAAGGCATTCAGCTGGTAATCAGAGGATTGCTAGTTCGAACCCGTGCTACAAATCGGAGAATTCTCTCAAACCTCTTGCAGTAGGTGCCAGGTTGCCCAGTGGATAAAGGCGTTCAGCTGGTAATCAGAGGATTGCTAGTTCGAACCTGTGCTACAAACCGGAGAATTCTCTCAAACCTCTTGCATTAGCTGCCCGGTTGCCCAGTGGATAAAGGCGTTCAGCTGGTAATCAAAGGATTGCTAGTTCGAACCCGTGCTACAAACCGAGGAATCCTCAAAATACACTTGCATTAGGGGTTGCCCAGTGGATAAAGGCGTTCAGCTGGTAATCAGAGGATTGCTAGTTCGAACCCGTGCCACAATCCTGGGAATTCTCTCAAACCTCTTGCATTAGGGGCCCGGTTGACCATTGGATAAAGGCGTTCAGCTGGTAATCAGAGGATTGCTAGTTCGAACCCGTGCTACAAACCGGAGAATTCTCTCAAACCTTTTGCATTAGGTGCCCGGTTGCCAAGTGGAAAAAGGCGTTCAGCTGGTAATCAGAGGATCGCTAGTTCGAGCCCGTGCTACAATCCGGGAAATCCTCAAAATACTCTTGCATTAGTTGTTGCCCAGTGGATAAAGGCGTTCAGCTGGTAATCAGAGGATTGCTAGTTCGAACCCGTGCTACAATCCGGGGAATCCTCAAAATACTCTTGCATTAGGGGTTGCCCAGTGGATAAAGGCGTTCAACTGGTAATCAGAGGATTGCTAGTTCGAACCCGTGCTACAAACCGGATAATTCTCTCAATCCTCTTGCATTAGGGGTCCGGTTGACCATTGGATAAAGGCGTTCAGCTGGTAATCAGAGGATTGCTAGTTCGAACCCGTGCTACAAACCGGAGAATTCCCTCAAACCTCTTACATTAGGTGCCCGGTTGCCCAGTTTATAAAGGCGTTCAGCTGGTAATCAGAGGATTGCTAGTACGAACCCGTGCTACAAACCGGAGAATTCTTTCAAACATCTTGCATTAGGTGCCCGGTTGCCCAGTGGATAAAGGCGTTCAGCTGGTAATCAGAGGATTGCTAGTTTGAACCCGTGCAACAAAACGGGGAATCCCCTCAAACTTCTTGCATTAGGGGCCCGGTTGTCCATTGGATAAAGGCATTGAGCTGGTAATCAGAGGATTGCTAGTTCGAGCCCATGCTACAAACCGAGGAATCCTCAAAAT
This sequence comes from Troglohyphantes excavatus, assembly GCA_963932185.1. Lineage (NCBI taxonomy): Eukaryota > Metazoa > Arthropoda > Arachnida > Araneae > Linyphiidae > Troglohyphantes > Troglohyphantes excavatus. Next base: position 63,608,440 of record OZ010669.1, on the reverse strand, counting down.
ACTCTTGCATTAGGGGTTGCCCAGTGGATAAAGGAGTTCAGCTGGTAATCAGAAGATTGCTAGTTCGAGCCCGTGCGGTGAACTTGACAAAAATGTCGTGATCTTGCTATCGGAGGGTGCCAACTTCGTTACAAAAATACTAAAAAATCGTCTAGAACATCTAATAAATTATACCGGCGTTTCCACATATTATGAAGTAGCAAAAACGCAAATTTTGGTTCACCATTTTACCATAAAATGGACTAGCGAAAAAGCGAATTTTGGTTGAACGTTTTTACCATAAAATGGTGAAGCGAAAATATGAATTTGGTGCTAACGTTTCACCACTGAATGGTATCTGTGGTATCATCACAAAATGGTGAAACTAAGCACCAAATAATGGTTGCAGCTGAATGGGTATCAATTTTGGTGCAAGGTCGTACTAAATTTTTAACAGTGTAGCCGAGCTACATTGCATAGTTTTGTTGCAAACCAAATCCGAAAGAGGGGAAAAATTCTCTCACAAAGTAGTAATTATACAGAGCTAAAATTTGGTTAAGACTATCAGGGTGTGTCATGTATTATCAGGGTATTTACAATGAATTACAAATTTAATTACAAATTTACTATCTCTATTTACAATTACAAATTTCCTATCTCTATTTACAATTACAAATTTCCTATCTCTATTTACAATTACAAATTTCCTATCTCTATTTACAATTACAAATTTCCTATCTCTATTTACAATTACAAATTTCCTATCTCTATTTACAATTACAAATTTCCTATCTCTATTTACAATTACAAATTTCCTATCTCTATTTACAATTGCAAATTTAATTACTCTCAAATTTAATTACAAAGTTACTATCTCTATTTACAATTACAAATTTCCTATCTCTATTTACAATTACAAATTTCCTATCTCTATTAACAATTGCAAATTTAATTACTCTCAAATTTAATTACAAAGTTACTATCTCTATTTACAATTACAAATTTCCTATCTCTATTTACAATTACAAATTTCCTATCTCTATTTACAATTACAAATTTCCTATCTCTATTTACAATTGCAAATTTAATTACTCTCAAATTTAATTAGAAAGTTACTATCTCTATTTACAATTACAAATTTCCTATCTCTATTTACAATTACAAATTTCCTATCTCTATTTACAATTGCAAATTTAATTACTCTCAAATTTAATTACAAAGTTACTATCTCTATTTACAATTACAAATTTCCTATCTCTATTTACAATTACAAATTTCCTATCTCTATTTACAATTGCAAATTTAATTACTCTCAAATTTAATTACAAAGTTACTATCTCTATTTACAATTGCAAATTTAATTACTCTCAAATTTAATTACAAATCATAAATAATGACGATTTTATTAAAAAAGAAGATTAAATTCATAAATGAATAATGCAATTAATTAATAATTTCTTTTGAAAAATTTGTTAAAAGGGATCTATCTTGTTTTGATACTAGAGGGCTCAAATATGCCTAACTATAATGGTTTAAGCAATTTTTCATAATACTAGAAATACATCGGGTAGAAAATACCGTGTTATACCGTGGGAACACTCACTATTATTTTAAAAATCATATCAAATATATGCACACAATAAAATATTGTTTCTAAAGAAAGTAAAGTAGACTTTCCAAAAACTTATAATAACTCATTTCTCTTTTAAATATACCAATATGAATTGAATAACTTTCATTTGGATTTCTATGTTAAAATGATAATATTTTATTAAGGTCGGTCTAGAAATGATTTATTAAGGGCAGACTAAATTTTACATTTAATTTAATAGGAAAAATAAAATCGGGTTTTTTTTGCTGCTATAACACACCTTCCAGTAACCTTTCGAAAGGCTGTTCTGGAAAGTTCCACCATGAGATCACCAGTTTTTTCAGCAACACACATTCTTTTTTAATTAATATAAATACTTGATGTTTCAATATTTTTCAAATCTGTTTGATTTGGGTACGAAATTAAGTGCTCACTGTTTGAAAAGAATACATTAAAAATAAATTAAAGGCATTTTTTAAAAATTAACGCCTTTAAATAGAAAACAACTTTACTTTTTCGATGAGTTGCTGGCCGCTTGAAAGGTTAAGATAAAAAAAAATTCGACTTTAAAATCTCCTTTCGAGTGAGAAAAATAATTTTACCAACCCTTGTCAATAACGAATAATTAATTTTCAAGATTAAGCTGACATACCTGACAAATACATACCCTTCCTTCTTGTGATTATAATAGTATATATTAGTAAAAAACATATGACTAAATTTCGGAGTAAAAGAAAGGACCGTTTAATTAAACTTCCAACCAGTGAAAAACAGCTTTATAGTTGACAAACTCGCTTGCGTGTCAGTGGGTTAAATTAGGTAAATATTGAAATCTCAAAAGCGTTTTAAAAAAGAGTATCATAAATTGTTTCTAAATAATTAAAATATTTAGTTTTCATTCCGAATTTTAAGTATTAAATTGGTATTTCTGTTTTTAATTGGTACTAAAACATTTAAATTAGAAATATACCAAAATCAAATCATGACAAAATAATATTTTTTTTCCAAAACCTGTAACGAACCATTCAATGCACAATCCAAAACCATTAACGCAATGAGCTTTCTTCTTAGTATGGGTGTACGGGAATTATCATTACAACTTTGACACGCAACAAAAACTGAAAGAAATAAGATAACTAAGTTACTTAGTTTGTACGTGTCACAGCAACACATAAAGTTTTATTTGTAACCATTTTTTTAAAAATTAAAGTAATTAAAAATGAACTAATGTAGAGCAAGTTTCTGTCAATGACCACTGTAAACATGGCAGTTTTAAAAAACATTCACATTAAAAATGAGGCTTCGTCTATTTCCATGCCCAACTACGCTTATAACTTCTCTTGATTAGAAGACTGTACTGATAAGACAAGTTAGATATTCAGAATACTTTAAAGTTACTAAGCTCTTTCGGGTTTTAACTATTTTAAAATTACGTACTTCTTTATGATTACTAATTAGTTTTATACGAATTATTTTAGAGTTACTAACATCTCCAGAGTTATTAGGCACTTGACAGATGCATACTATGCTAATTCACTTAATTATCACGAAATATTCTAGAATTAATAACTTCTTTAGAGTTACAAACTATTTTAAAGTAACTTACCATTTTAGATTTCTGACTATTTAAAAGTTGCATACTATTTTCGAGATTTTGATACTTAAAGTTATATACTATTTTAGACTTGTATCTATTTTGTAATTACATGCGTTATTTTGGATTCTAATACCTTTAATTTTAAGATGCATAATTTCTTTACTCTTACCATTTACTTTAAACTTACTAAGTCATTTATAGTCATATTATATTTATAGTTACAAACTACTTTAGAGTATCATTTTACTTTAGAGTATCAAACTATTTTAGAATAACTATTTTAGAATAACTATTTTAGAATAACTATTTTAGAATAACTATTTTAGAATAACTATTTTAGAATAACTATTTTAGAATAACTATTTTAGAATAACTATTTTAGAATAACTATTTTAGAATAACTATTTTAGAGAAACTATTTTAGAATAACTATTTTAGAATAACTATTTTAGAATAACTATTTTAGAATAACTATTTTAGAATAACTATTTTAGAATAACTATTTTAGAATAACTATTTTAGAATAACTATTTTAGAATAATTATTTTAGAATAACTATTTTAGAATAATTATTTTTGAATAACTATTTTAGAATAACTATTTTAGAATAACTATTTTAGAATAACCATTTTAGAATAACTATTTAAGAATAACTATTTTAGAATAACTATTTTAGAATAACTATTTTAGAATAACCATTTTAGAATAACTATTTAAGAATAACTATTTTAGAATAACTATTTTAGAATAACTATTTTAGAATAACTATTTTAGAATAACTATTTTAGAATAACTATTTTAGAATAACTACTTAGAAATATATGCCGCTTTAAAGTAACATACTTCCCTTATGTGCAAAAGTAAAGCACAAATCCTGTTTGCGGACATATTTCTTGTCTCATAAATAAAATTTAATACACAAGTATATAAAGTCTATGCAATATTAAAAAAATTAATATTAAATGTGATTTTTTTTAATAATCGTGTTTAAAACACTATATTCTAAAACTGAGTGTCAGTCAATGGCATTCAGTTAAAATAAAAATAAACACTTGAGCGAGTACTCCCATTGAGCGACAATGTACTTCTCCGCATACAATTCGGAAGAAAGGTTGAGAAAACATTCGTCCTTCGCTTTGTGACGTCACAGAAATATTTAAAACTTTTCCTTTCTGTTCCGTTTGTTATTCTTTTACTTGTTAGTAAGAAAGTAAGTATGTCAAAACATTTATTGTATGACATTTAATGTATTTTTGAAATCCGTTAAAGCGTTTTTTAATATACGCAAACCTTTTGCGGATGGATTATTTTTCCTACCTTGGCACAAAAAGGTGTAAAGTGGTCGTGCAAGCATAGTCCTCCGCTTCAACGTCTATTATTATATTAGATCAGTGGTCACTGGTAAATATAAAGGTAAAAACTATGAGCTAACCTTCAAAAATGGATGTGGCAGTGTATAACCGGTCAAAATTCCTTCATACTATGGAAGTTGCTATTAATTAGCTTCGTAAGCAACTAGTGTCAAGTCCAGCGTAAAGATGTTTTCAATTCTAGTTCTCTGGTGGTGGAAGTAATGAAACAATGTGTCTTCCAACATTGCTTTACCCATGATCTATTTAGATTGAACTGGTAGATTTCGCTGGTCAATTCATTCCACATATATCTTCCGTTTCACCATTGTCATTGAGCAAGTAGCAAGTATAGAAGCAGTGTTGGGGATGGGGTGTACTTTTGAGTAGTAACAGAACCTCTATGGAAGCTGTGAAGGTATGTGTGGCTGTTTAAAATGAGGAATCTCCAAACCAGCACACCGGATATTTGAAAGAGATACCATTAAGTAAACAAATTAAGGAAAGGAGGTTCCAGATTCGTTTCACATAGCTGTACGCGAAATCAGGCTATAACAAATCTCGAAAATCAATTTTTCCACCTATTTAAGAGCCCCAGTTGCTCAGTGGATAAGGCGTTCAGCTACTAATCAGAGGATTGGTGGTTCGAATCCGTGCGATGTACTTGACAGAGAAAAGTAAAAAAGTAGTGCTCTTGCAATCAGAGGATTGCCAGCTTCGCTACAAAAATACTAGAAAGTCGTCCAGAACATCCAACAAATTATACTGGCGTGTATACGGGACTGGTGCACGATATCTGATCGGGGTCCAATGTCCTGACGCCTATTGAGGTTACATCGGATGCCAGCTCAGGTGTTGTCCTCGTCATCTGACCATGGTTCAAAAATACTAGACATCGTTCCCGGGTCTTTCCTTCTTCGAGATAGGCCCCGAACCGTCGCCAATAGCCCACTGTGCAGCTCTAGTGCGACGTTAATTAAACAAACCAAACCACATATTTAATTTTTAAATAAATCCATAATAAGTTCACTGTAAAAAAAATGGTGCTTAAAATTGAATACATGAACGTACTGGTTTTAATACAATTGCGTCGTAAATGAGCAATAACGTGCTCAAATTTAAGTAATCGTACTTTTCCAAAAATGAGCAGTGTTATTTAATATTGTTGATATCGGCTTCTGTTCAAGCCATCTTAACAAAGCGACAAAACAAACTTAAAATATTTGTTCAGTAAGGTTGGGAAAGTGTGTTGTCACACTTTGTAATTTGTACATGGGGGGACCTGACCTGCATAGTACAATGTGCAATATGGTAAGTTGACTAGACTGACGGTCGCTGGGGTTATTGCAATATTACAATAGTTGGGGAGAGTTACGTCACTAAGCTATTTATGACCAATACATGATTGGCAGAGTGGGGTCACCCAGGAGGGCGCAGCTGATCCCGATTGGTAGGCATGGAAATTAATGCAGGATTTCAGCCCCATCCCAAAAGATTACAGAGGGAAAATTCAAGATTTTCTACACACTTCCTATTTTGCATTTGGCCATGAACGACTTGTGATTTTGGTTACTTCATCAACTCCCGACTCCCAGTCAACAAACCGGGCTGACTCATGAAAGACGGAATAATCCCGATTCCATGCTCAACAAATGTCAACGCAGCCCTCTAGCTAGAGATGACAACACCCCTAGAAGCTGGTTACTGTCTTGACGCAGACTGCATCGACTGCTAATACCCAAAAAGACTCAGACGGAGAAGATCCGACGCTAAGTCCCACCGGGAGATGACACAGCCCAAAGCCCATGCGGAAATGACACAGCCCAAAGCCCATGCGGAAATGACACAGCCCAAAGCCCATGTGGAGATGACACAGACCAAAGTCCATGTGGAGATGAATCAGCCCAAAGCCCATGCGGGGATGACACAGCCCAAAGCCCATGTGAAAATGACACAGCCCAAAGCCCATGTGGAGATGACACAGCCCAAAGCCCATGCGGAGATGACACAGCCCAAATCCCATGCGGAGATGAATCAAACCAAAGCCTATGCGGAGATGATACAGCCCATAGCCCATGTGGATATGACACAGCCCAAAGCCCATGTGGAGATGAATCAGCCCAAAGCCCATGAGGAGATGAATCAGCCCAAAGCCGATGTGGAGATGACACAGCCCGAAGCCCGGACGGAGATGACACAGCCCAAAGCTTATGTGGAGATGACACAGCCCATAGCCCATGCGGAGATGACATAGTCCAAAGCTCATGTAGAGATGACACAGCCCATGCGGAGATGACACAGCCCAAAGCCCATGTGGAGGTGCCAACACCCCTAGAGGCCGGCTACACACGACGCTGGAGACCATAGCCCAACGACAAACGGTACCTCTCCTGGACGCTTTACGTAAGTCAGTTTTACCTAACTTTTATACATACCCCTTTTACCTAATACTTCCTCATGAACGTACTTAAAACCTAGATGTTAAAAAAACACATTTAAAAGTTATTTGTATTACTTTAAGTCTATTATTCCCACTAACATTATTATTAATGAAACTCAAAAATCAAACACAACGCGAGAAAATGCACTAGCCAACTTCACAACAAGGGTGTTTGCCACATTTATTCGATTGCTTAAATGGTACCTGAGTCATTACAATTCAATTATCTTACTTCCGATTCTTTGAGAAACGTTTTTAACATTACTTCTGTTTATAACTTCTTCACCTCGTCCTGGTAGCTTAACGGAGTCGCGGTAAGTCTTGGTTGTAATAGTCGATATTTATTGAAAGTGATTTATGAAGGCAGCCTATGTAGACTAGCATCTGCTCTTTTCATTTATTTTTACCCATTGTACTCATTTTTAAGTACATGTCTTTTTCAAAAATGAAACTTATGTATTCGGTGCCATGATAAGCATCGAATGTATTCAAAAATGAATAAATTTTACTTAATTTTGAATACCTATTTTTAAATTTTTAAAAGCGTTGGTTTCGTGATTTGTCATAATGGCCACACAGACATTCCTACAATGTTAAAAATAGATACTTAAAAATAAGTCAAATATATTAATTTTTTTAGTACATTCTCTGCATATCATAGCTCCGAATACATAAATATCATTTTTGAAAAAGACATGTACTCAAAAATGAGTACAATGAGTAAAAAGAGCAGTAGCTTGCTAACGTAGGTTGCCTTTATAAATCATTTTCAATAAATATCTCCAACTACAACCAAAACTTATCGGTAATCGGACCCAGATTCTCAAGCACAGCCTTATCTGCCCAGAGCCTTATCCGTTGTACTAACAGGGCGACGTGAAGTAATTTTAAACAGAAATAATGTTAAAAAGGCTAGGCAAAAGAAATGGAAGTATAAGAAAATTGAATCGTCATAACTCAGTTTCCATTTATGCAATCGACATAAAAAAAATGTGGAAAACACGCTTCTGAACAAATATTTTAAATTTATTAGGTCGCTATGTTAAGGTGGCTTGAACAGAAGCTGACGTTACCAATATTAAACTATACTGCTAATTTTTTGCGAACGTACAATTACTTAAATTTGAGTACATCATCCCTTATTTACGATTGATGCAATTGAGTATTCCAACAAAACCGAGTACGCCCATGTACTCATTTTTAAGCACATTTTTTTCACTGTGTAACTTTGATCTTTGAGCATGGATCCTTCATAGTAGAAAAAACATAATGTTATAATCTCGCTTACAGCAAAGTGAGGCCAACAAGTATGGCATGAGACACGTGGTTAATTACGTCATTCCATTCATAAATTTTCACTGTTACACATTTCCCAATTCATCAGCCAATCGCGAGTATTTTTTTAATTCATAATTTTGAAAAGAAGTCACGTGTCTGAGGCCATTCGGTCTGAGATGTTGGTTTCACGAATATGACGTCATATTCGCTCTACTACAGTCCATTCATGCTCGAAGACTTTGACAGAGGATGCCGTATTGCATAGGAGTACAGATTCGACACCTTTGATATAACGTTGGTATGTTTTTAAGTAGTGTAGAACGTTAGTTTTTAATTCATAGCTGGAAATGCGTCTCCGCTCTTATATGCTCAATGACTATTGAAAAACTAAAGATATCCAGAGAATTGATTTATGAGAAAAATCTGTCTATCCAAACCAAATAAACCAAGTGTGAGACGTTATTGAAAAACAAATTACGTCGTTAAGACAGCTCTCTCTCAAACGTTAAAAAAAAAGTTCAAACAGACACTTGTTGCTTTCACTGCAAAAATCAATAACTTCATCCAAAGTCTGAATGTTTTTTTCCCCGGCCTGCTTGCGTGCAAGGGGTTACCACATTGCTTATTTAAAGTTCAGAGAATTACTTTCTTTATTTAATCAATGAATAATAATCCGTTTTAGTAGCTAACAACTTAAACATCATAAAATAATTTTAAATAATTATTTTCGATATTTATTTGTTCATTTATATTGCATAAACTTTTATATACTTGCAAATATTGACAACCAATAACAGGCTGCGCTTTGCCAACAAGATAAAAATTAATCCAGCTAGTATCTCCTAACTATCCCTCAATGAATATCCAATTTCTTCTTAAAATCCTTTACTACAATTAACAATATTGTCTATTACCCTAGTAGTTCTATTTCCCTATTTCATTTGTCTATTATCCTATTATAGAAATAGAGTTTTCTTAGTGTTGTTTCAATGAACAATAATCCATTTTAGTAGCTAATAATTTAGTCACGATATAAATAATTTAAAATAATTATTTTCCATATGTATCTGTTTATTTATATTTCATAAACTTTTACATACTTACAAATGCAAATATTGACGACCAAAAACAGGCTCAAGGCCTAACAAGGTTGATCCAGCAAGTACCTCCTAACTATCCCTCAATGAATGTCCAACTTCTTCCTAAAATCCTTTATTTATGTACAATTACCAATATTCACTGGTAGGTTGTTCTATTTGTCTATTTCCCTATTAAAGACATAATGTTTTTCTTACTGCTATTTTAAAATACGATTTGCTTAATTTAAATCCATGACCTATCGTTCTATCACTCATATTAACATCAAACCCTCCACATCCCCAAGTTTAATAAATTTGAACAGTTAAATCAAATATTCTATAACCCATCTCTCTTCCAGAGTATACATATTCAAATTTCTTAAGCTTTCTTCATAATCCATGCCTGAAAACCCTTAGAACCTTTTAGAAGCTCTGTGCTGAACTCTCCAACAAATCAATGTCTTTTTTAAGGAAAAAAAGACATTAATTTGTTAGAGGAAAGTACCTTAATATAAAATGGACTCGGTACTCTAAAATAAATGAAAATGTCGAATTTTTTAATAGTATAAAATATTGTTGGACCCCCCCCCCCCCATAATTTTGATAAAACCTCTCCCACCTAATGTTCCAGAACCAATTATACAAAAGTTAGATAAATCTCTGACCCAGAACACCTATTCCTACGTGACCTCTAACAACAACGGAAAAATATAAATTTTGGTTTAAATAATATTTATTGTTAGTTTGACTAATTTAATTTAACCTATTTGTTTTTAAAAGCTGTAATTGTGACTGTGTCTCAGGAAAATATCTATTAGCAATTTTATTTAGCACAATTTTATGGTAATTTACTGTGAAGTAATTCAAAGAGACATAAGGACTTAAAAATCACAAATATACCATATTTAGCTTTTAAAGTATATTCTTAATTTCACTCCATTACTTTTAGACATTTGTAAAATATCTCCACAAATAAGAGTTGTGCTTAACTATTACCCACTACAGTATTTTAGAGTTCTGAATATGTACTTTAAAAAATACATTTTAGAATTATTTATTTAGAGTTCCTGTAGAATTATGTATTTAGAGTTCCTTTAGAATTATGTATTTATAGTTCCTGTAGAATTATGTATTTATAGTTATTTTTGAATTATTATTTAGAATTAAGTATTTAGAGTTATTTTAGAATTTATGTATTTAGGGTTTCTTTAGAATTATGTATCTAGAGTTCCTTTGGAATTATGTATTTAGAGATCCTTTAAAATTATGTATTTAGAATTAAGTATTTAAAGTTCCTTTAGAATTATGTATTTAGAATTAAGTATATAGAGTTCATTTAGAATTATGTATTTAGGGTTCCTTTAAAATTATGTATCTAGAGTTTCTTTAGAATTATGTATTTAGAGTTCCTTTAGAATTATGCATTTAGAGTTCCTTTAGTATTTTGTATTTAGAGTTACATAATCTTATTTAGAATTAAAAACGACTTTTCCCATGTTAACCTCTTAAAATTTACTAAACAATTTTTAATTACAAACAGTAATACATTTGGATAAATAATTTATATTCTAACATTTTTTAATAAACACATCCTCAGATACAACATTTTCAAATATGCAAACATATTTAAATTTTCTCGGATATTAAACGATTCGATGAAGAATATAAAAATTTATCTACATATTTTAATCGCTTAAAAAATCCCTTTCTAATCCCCTTCTAAATTCCCTTTAAGAATTTTTTGGTTAGTTACGATCTTAACTATTTCTAGAATAAAATCCCTCGTCTTTAATTTCAAGGACGGCGTTAACAAGCAGAGGACTAACTAACCAAAAATAACTCCATGTCTTCCAATCGATCGCCTAGCAACGAATAAAAAATGAGAAATTAGTTAATATTTTTATTAAAGGGACATATTAAACTTTTATTTATTTTACTATATTATTTATTTAGATAAATATTTTTAATTACGCCTTAATTAAAATTCAACATTATATTCTGAATGTTTTCAAAAACTTTAAAGCAAAAAAGAAATAGCTATTTTGAAAACAGACTGTGAAATTTAATCAATACGATTTTCTTAAAAATTATCATAAGACCTTTGTCCAATCTTACACGGACGAAATAAACGCACGCATGCTTTTTCAGACGGCTCTGTCATTGCAGCAGATTAACCACGTGTTTTGAATCCACCAATCGCATTGCCATATGCGAAAGCTCGCGCGCGTTTATTTCGTCCGCGTAGGATTTGTCAATAGGCAATTTGTCTATTATATAATTTTTAAATATTTGTTTTGTTTTATAAACATACATATATTCTCTCTTTGAACATACAAAATAATAAGCGTGTTATATAAAATTGATGATGAACACTCTGTAAAAAAAATGCTTAAAAATGAGTACATAAACGAATTCGTTTTTTTTTTTTAGTACAATTGCATCGTCAATGAGCGATGGCGTACTCAAATTTAAGTAATCGTGCTGTCGCAAAAATGAGCAGTGTGGTTTAATATTGCTCATCTCAGCTTCTGTTCAAGTCATCTTAACAAAACGACCTACCAAACAAAAAATATTTGTTCAGAAGATGGTTTGCCACATTTTTTGATGTCGATTGCAAAAAGGGAAACTGTGTTATTATAATTCAATTATCTTACTTCCCATTCTTTTGGTACACTTTTTCAAAATTATTTCTGTTTATAACTTCTTCACGTTGCCCTGGCATCTTAAAGGATAAGGCTCTGGACAGAGGTACTGGCAGATCTGGGTTCGATTATAAGTCTTAATTGTAATTGTCGATATTTATTGAAAGTGATTTATGAATGCAGCCTACGTAACATGACATCTTTGCTTTTTTTATTCATTTTTACCCATTGTACTTATCTTTAAGTACATGTCTTTTTCGAAATTGAAACTTATGCATTGGGAGCCGTGATAAGTATCGAATGTTTTCAAAAATGAGTACATTTTACTTATTTTTGAATATTTATTACTATCAGTGCACTGTGTTCTTTTATTTTAATTTCTTTTAGACATGTTATTTGGTATTGGGGGATATATACATATTTCCTTTTAAGTCAAAATTCACAAAAACATTTAAGGAAATTTAAAGGCTTGTACCTCAAGAAGCCATTTTTGTGCTTCAACCGTCCATTTTGAGTACTTGGAAAAAATAACATTTTATAACAATTAAAGTTCCTCTATAATTAAGCTAATTTTTCTTGAATATGTAAGGGCGCTATGACTCAGAATAATGTAAATTTCGATTTATTTTGGGAGATACAAATAAAACTGGTTTTTCACTCGAATTGCATTAGCATCATCTACCCTAAACAAAATAACATTACACTTAATTAAAAAAAAACAGTTGAAAAACATCACAAAAGTTTATAATCTTCTATAAATATTATATTTTTGTGTTATATAAAATTGCGTTATAGAGCTCTTTTCTGAGTTTTTACATCAAAACTTAGAAACTTCGGGAACTTGCAAAACAATTGGTGTGTCAATTGTTAAAGATTAAGTTATAATATCCTCTAACGTCTTATATTAAAAAAAACAAGTATGTTACAATTACTAAACATCTGGTGTGCAACATCATAGTTGACCTCCCATCTTTTTTCTAATATCAGGAGGCAACATTCTTGATTTTAATATGTGAGCAACAACTTTCTATTTCAACTGTAGGTTTTCTATAAAATGTAGTTATTGATTTTAATACAATTATGTATAGACAGACAATGAAACAACTCATGTTTACCTATTTGTTCAAGTAATGACACATTTTAATACAGTATGTAAGTAGAAAATTCAAGCAAAATTTTTTCAGTCATTAAATTACATTACATACTAAAACAAGATTCGTTTTTTTACTGAGATTTAAACTTTTCTGTGAATTATTCAATTATCCGCATATTCTATTATACACATGGTGCCTGGTACCAATTAATCTGGTACAAAAACCACTATTTTCTGGTACAAAACCGGTATTTTTCAGTCATTAAATTACATTACATACTAAAACAAGATTTGTTGTTTTACTAAGATTTAAAATTTTCTGTGAATTATTCAATTATCCGCATATTCTATTAATGGTACCAATTAATATGGTACAAAAACAACTCCCTCCCCCCTCAACAAAAAGATACTTTCATTTTATTTGATAATTGTAATGTTAGCAATGAATTGAAGTTTATATTTATTAAACATGAATTCTGTCATCATTCCACTAATTGCGAACTTAAATAAAAATCCGAAGCTTTGACAGTATTTTTCAAAAGCTAATCAGTCGAAATCTTTATTGTACAAAGAATACAAATACAATAGAAACTCGAAACTCTTAAAGACTTTATCAAAGGCTAAACAATCGCATTTTTTTTATAGAATAGAAATTAAAAATAATTCAAAGTTCCAAAGCATTCAAAGAAATTTTAATTACTAAGCATTCAAAATCACCATCGTAAACGAACACAATTCCAGCCAAAAAGAATTGCTGAAATCATCCTCTTTCAAAAAATATCAGGGATATACAATTTATTATTAAGAAAATTAAACACTGGATGCACTAGATACAAGAAGAATTATTTAAACAAACATTAGAAAAAAATCTGGAAAACTTAAAATACATCCCCTTATATATATTTTAGAATAAAATATTTTTGGTAAAATATTTTTTAAAAAATTATTTTCATCTGTACTTTTAATTTTTTAATTGCCAAATGTTTCTATATTTGGTTTAAAATTGCGACAGAGTTTTTGCAAGAATCATTTGGTGGACCGTTTTTACATAGTTTGCAAATGTATCATATTATTTTCTATCTCAAATAACCAAAAATTTTGAAATTGATTAGGTTTGGAGCAAAAAAGCTTCTAAATCTAAGCTTTTTGCACGATTTTGAAATTAGTTGCCTTGACCATTCTTAATATTAAAATTAACTAAACCTATATATTAGGGTGGGTCGAAAAAACTGTTTTCCGATATAGGTATTCTAATAGTGAGAAAAGGTGACCGGTGTGATCAATAAATAAAATGTAAAATATTTTTTTGATTGGATAATATCTCCTGCCTCCTCGTCGTACTTGAAATTTCGAAATTTGGGTAAAATTTTTCTTTTTTCTCTTATTATAGTGAAAAGAATATTTTTTGAAATAGTTATCTTAATAGCACGGAAAGGGTATCTAATGTGATCAGTAAACATGATCCAAAATATTTTTTCGATCGTATAGTATCTTCTGCCTCCACATCGCACTTGAATTATCGCTATTTTTTTTAAAGACTTTTTAATGTGATAGAAATATGGTTCGAATACTATTTAATACATGCACTTATACAAATACATTTACAGATAACTAGATTACAGGTATTTGAATTTATCTTTATGATCAAATTCCCCACTTAGACCGGTCCGCTTCGTTTTTCCTTATGTAATCGCAAAAAAATTAGCACAGTTTTTGTTCTTTTCTACAAAATCAGGAAGTCAAGTATTAACAAAATAGGGACAGCAGCCACTTAATCAATATACCGTGCAGTGATCTATCTCTCCTTTGAAATAATCACACGGCACCTTTACATAAATCATATCACTGATTGTGATAAGAACGTTGTTCTAATGAATTCATCTCTATTGTTAGCCTTACATAAATCTTAGCAAATGATTATGTTTCTAACTTCACACATCGTTCAACTCCCTGTACGTGAGATGAGAAGTAAACTTTAAGTCCCATTTCGAGTCGATTTTATATCTCACAATGGACCAGAATATGTCAGTGGATATATATCACGGAGCATTGGAGGAGAATCCTAGAACACTATCGCATTCCCGTTGTCTTGAGTACTACGATTATATATCAACTCTCCCACACACATAGGTAAGTTTTTTATGAGAATTTACACGCCGAAATGGATCGACATAAAGTTTACACATTCTCTAAAATATGGTTATAAACCTTTTCTCTTGCCTTGATCTAGGATAGCTATCTCTAGATCAAAATATCTTGGTCAAAATCTGAAGAATGGCGTTGATGCAGCCATTTCTCACCACGCATACTCCACTTATCTTGAGAACCTTTTGCTGATAATGCTGAAGGACGGAAAGTCATACATTAAAGAGCTTGCTGCAGGGCGCATAATTAAGGCAAGAATGTCACCTTCCAAAGCTGATGTAGAGAGGGGTGTACGTTCATTTCTCTCACCAAAGCTGAGCTTTGAAACTGATAACTATACGGAAATAATTGACTAGTCATATTCTAATGTTACTCCTCGTCCAATGCTCCGTGATATACCCACTGATATATTCTGGTCCATTGTTTGAGGTAAAACCAACCCAAAATGGGACGTATGGTTCACTTCCCATCTCACGCACATACAGTTGAACGATGTATGAAGTTAGTAACAGAAACATCTGCTAAGGCATAGTTGGGGTTGAAAATAGTGTAGAATTCATTATAATAACGTGTTTATCACAATCAGTGATATGATTTACGTAAAGATGTTGTGTGATTATTTCAAAGAAGAGTGGATATCACTGCACGACATATTGATTAAGTGGTTGTTGTCCAAAGGTTGTTAATGTTTGACTTCCTGATTTTGTAGTAAATGGAAAAAATCTGTGCTAAATGTTTTACCTACATACATCACACATCTTCCACGATTTCATAAGGAAAACAGAAATAGACCGGTCTAAGAGGGGGGGGTGCACGGGTCCCTGTGTGACCATAAGTATTACTTCAAATATCTGTAATCTACTCGTCTATAAGTGTATTTGTATAAATGCGTGTACTATATATAGTGTTCGAACCATATTTCTATCACATAAAAATGTGAACATTTTTAGCAAAAATAGCGATACCTCAAGTGCGATGTGGTGGCAGAAGATATTATCCGATCAAAAAAATGTTTTACATCATCGCTATTGATCATGTTATATCCTTCCCGTTCTATTAGGATAACTATTTTGAAAAATATTCTTCTTACTATAATAAGTGAAAAAAGACAAATTTTACTCAAATTTCGAAATTTCAAGTGCGATGAGAAGGCAGAGGATATTATCCAATCAAAAAAAATATTTTCTTTCTTATTTATTAATTACACTGGTCATCCTTTCCGCACTATTTGAATACCTATATCGAAAAAAAGTTTTTTCGACTCACCCTAATATATATGGAAAGTGTCCAATGAGAAAAAAAATTACAAAATTCTTTTACATGTAAACTACATTTAACGTATTACATATTTTCAAAAACTACATAAGAGTAATATTTCAAATTTTTGAGAAACAAAGAAAAACATTATATCTACGATATTAAAACAGATTTTGTATTAAAAAATTAGAGTATTAGTTAACATCTTCTCGAGGTGGATTTTGTCTATAATTAAGTTATAATATTTATTCCTTACTTTAAAAAAAATAGTTTTTACAATTAGTTGATTTCTTTAATAAAATACATTTTTTATTGTAAAAACGCACATTTTAAAAGTTAGTTTGGCAGTTCACAAACTGACAGTTAACAAGATTGTGCACAAACATAGATGTTTTCCATACAAGATTCCGTAAAATAAAATCCTATTTTTCCTAATTTCAGAAACAAGTCAACAGACGATTCAATTTTACATTCACGCTCAACATCCTATGTAATTTCGCTTGACTGGTTTCTGCACTAAACGAAATATTCACTGCGACAAATAAAACATAAAATGGAATTAAATTTGTATGGAATGTGGACAAATATATATATATCTACCATACGAGATTCCAATTTCGTAAAATATAAAGTTTCAAAAAAAAGTGTATTGACTGGTATCTGAAATATCAAATGGACTTGGTTCAAGTAGAAAGCTGTTGTTGCGATATTAAAATCGAGTACATATATTCACGACACATAGAATTTCACAAAGATTTTTAGAAATTAGTGTTGCACACCATATTTTTTTTCAGCCGGCCATACCCCATCCAGGACCAGTAGTGAAATAAATTCCTTCATTTCTGGTCTCAACCGGCCATTCTTTGGTAGGGGATTTTAAACAATAATACTGTAATTTACTTTTATAATCAGATTTAAATTTGATTTGATTCATTTATATCATCAACATTTAGTTTTCATTTACCTAGTAGGAATTATAGAGCAACAAATATATTGTTATCGTTTTAAAATTTCTCTTTCCTACATACTAAGTAAGCATCACACTTGATGAACAAAAACAACACACTTAAAATCAGCTTATTATTACTAAGGGCAATTTTACCAATTTTAAATATTTAATTAAAATATATATTTTCAAATGCAAGAAAAACGTGCTGAAATAATTGGTATTCTACGGATAATTTAAAGCTGCCTTATACTTTTTTTTATCAAAGTGAGGCCAACCTGTATGGCCTCAGACACGTGGTTTACTACGTCATCCATTCATAATTTTTTTCTAGTTAATTCATAAAAATATCCTGTACTTCATGAAGTAACACATGTACTATTATTTCCAAATCACAAGTCAATCGTGAACGTTTTTTCGTTCATAAATTTTGAAAGAAAGTCACGTGTTTAGTGCCATCAGGTCTGATATGTTTGCATCACGATGAGGACCTCATATTCGCTCTACTGCAGTCCATTCGTGCTCGAAGGTTTTTTCTTCTTATTGGTGTATTGAGTCAATGCCTCAATCAGAAGCAAAAACCACTAAGAACAATATTGTAATTTTCTTTCGGATGAATTCATAATAACTCATAATTATTTCATCATGAAATTTTAACTTTAATGTTAGAAAAAAAAGCTTAAATAAATTGAACTACATAACTACAAATAAAACGATTGAAATATCAACATCGGCCACTCTAAGGTGGTATTAGCTGTTTTCGAAACGCATTTGCCATGATCTGGTACCAAAATCGGCGGTTCGAGTCCGATAAAATGTCTGGCACAATTTCTCAACGGTTTACCATCTGTTTTATAATAGCACCCGGTTACAAAATCAACTTTTCAAAATGGATGAGAACGCCAAAACGACTCAAAGGGGGTACCAGCTATTTATGAACAGCGTGACGATTTTTTTTTTAATTTTGTAGTTATGTTGTCTCCTTCAACTTGATTTCCGACTTTTAAATAAATTAATAATTATTATTTTATCAAAATTAAATTATTTTATCAAATTTAAATTATTTTATCAAAATTAAATTATTTTATCAAATTTAAATTATTTTATCAAAATTAAATTATTTTATCAAATTTAAATTATTTTATCAAAATTAAATTATTTTATCAAAATTAAATTATTTTATCAAAATTAAATTATTTTATCAAAATTAGATTATTTTATCAAAATGAAATTATTTTATCAAAATGAAATTATTTTATCAAAATGAAATTATTTTATCAAAATGAAATTATTTTATCAAAATGAAATTATTTTATCAAAATGAAATTATTTTAACAAAATGAAATTATTTTATCAAAATGAAATTATTTTAACAAAATGAAATTATTTTATCAAAATTAAATTATTTTATCAAAACTAAATTAATCAATTTACTAAAGAAGCTATAAAATCATAAACAATTCGTTCAGGATATTTTTGCGGTGGAAATCAGTAATAGGTTGTACAAAAACTAAAGTTTACTGCGGATTTTTCAGATGTTTTTCGAGAGAAATTCACCTATGCGAGTGGTACCCAACCCATTGTCCATGAGAAGGTCTTAAGTTTTTCGTTGAGCTTATGTCTAATCAAGATATTTGGTCTTTCAAAAATAATCAGGCATTGTTTGGGAATATATTGTATTTTTTACTAAAACAAATGCAATGAAGGAATGGACTTTTTCCTATACAATAAACAAAATTTTGTGCATTGAATGCAAATTCCATTTTTATACTTTTTCGACATTATTATTTGAAATGGCATCATTTTTATTTGAGTGCAAATAAAAACACATGATTTAACTGATTTTAAAAACTACGTTGTATATTTAGAGAGAAAACAATTATATTAAATACTTAGATTTTTAATAAACTAATTTATTTAAACACATAGTATTTAATATTTAACTTAAGTTTTAGTATCTGAATCACATATATATTTACTACCTGATTTGTTTAATTGTTAATTGACAGTAGTAGCCGCTCAATGTCTAATTTTTATTCAATGGTCTCCGGCCACTTAAAGCTTAGTAAACGTTAACTTATGACCATGGTGACATAGCATTATAAAAGTCATTAGCAGGAGTATTTCATACTTTGCCAGTTAAACTTTCAGCATTATATACAAAAGTATATAATTTATTAAACTAATTAGTTTATTCCATACTTTAAATAAAACACCAAGCATTATATAGAATTATTAGTTTCTATAAAATGCAATTAAGCCACGCCTTCTGTAGAATGCCTGGCTTTATACTTAGCCGGCAACACGTGTTATTATTTTGTGGTTATCATTTTAAATAGTGGATATGATACTAAGATCTTGGCATTTTTTTCATATAGTTGTAAAATATCAGCTGTCATACGAATGGTCCCAAGTTAAAACATTTCGCACATCACTACAAATTACATATTTAAACTACAGCGAGGGACTAACTAACTATCTAGTAAGACTAATTAACTACTAACTTTTAGAGCGTTGGACACTGTAATAAGAGATCCGCGGTTTGAGTCAGTCCGTGCACATCTAATTATTATATTATTTAAAACAGACCTAGTTTTTAACAAAATAAATTTCGTTAAAAAAACCTACAAAATGAATTTCCTTAGTTTGACGAAATATTTAATCGGAGCATATAGCAAGTGTCTGTTTCGTCAAAAAATACAAAAATTTCGTAACATATGAAAATGTATTTTTAACAGTGTTGTGGTCTAATGGACAATCTTTGATAAAAGTTTCCAATCAGTGACAGTGAAAGTTGAAATGTTTACAATATAATAATTTTTTTTTTAAATGTCATATTTATCAAAACTTAAGATTAAAGAAGTAACTTAAAAAATTGGTATTTTGAAGTTTCTGTAAAGAGACATTCGTTTTTGTGATTTCAAATTTCTATATCTAACCGTACTCGAGATTTATAAAATGTTCAATCGGTAGATTCAATGTTTCAAATAAGAAACTCAAACCTTAAATTTCCTTTCCTGAAAACTTATATAAATGTTACTTCAAGGCGTTGTGTAATCTGTACTATATACTCAAAATAAAATTGTAATGACAATAAAATTAATATAAAAACAAATATATGAAACAAGTATTTAGTTTTAAAAAAGATTTTTTTCTTCAAAATTTGAGTTTTTTTAGTAAAACTGCAGCACGTTTTTGCAGCGCGATTTAGAATTATTATTACAGTTTTGTCATATTCTAAATTAAATTCGTTACCTCTAAAATCACGAACTCTGTAGCATCTCGAATTTCCTTATCCAATTAGTTGCATTTAACTATTTTTAAGTGAAATTATAAATATGAAAAGTTCTTGCCTTTTAAACGATTGAAATGTTCATACAAATAAGCATAGATATGTACATATACATCGATGAAATCCAGTTTTACAAGGAAATATGAAAAATTATTAATTATTTCAAAACAAATGGTTACTAAAATAGTCTCTTGTATAAAAAATTAGATTGTGATTGGGTAGGTTTAGGTCAAAGTACGCATGGGACAAAACTACGCAGAGTGGCGTTTGATAAACACAAACCTAGATTCCTGAGCCAGCCTGCGTGCTTTACACATCAGGGCCAGCTAAAAAACGGAGCCGCAAGATCGCATCGTAACTTAAGGGGGTCCGATACCCAAAATTCGCAAAATAAGTCATTTTTTTTTATATTTAAAAAATAATATTCAAACTTATCTTAATAACTCACAAAAAACTCCTTCAAAAAATTCCTATTACTTTTTTAGTTATGAATGTTTTAATGATGTGTTCCTATAACATAGTTGTATCATATGTAAACTTTAAAAGCAAATATCTCTGTTCGTGGTTTTGAAATTTAATGAACACTAAAAATGCTAAGGCTTTTTTACTATTATACATAAAATCATAATTTTTGTGTGTATAGAAAGATAAATATATTTTAAATAGTTGTATGCATTCAGATTTTCTATTTTTACCATAATTTGTTTTTTAAAACCACTTAAAATGGAATTTTATTTTTTTCGTCAATTTTTTTTCCAAAATTTCTAATATATTTTATTTTTTTAAAGTGATGTATCTGAATCAAAATTTGAATGCATACATTTATTTACATATTATTCAAGTTCTTAAATAAAAAAAATTGCTTCAAAATATTGAAAAACAAAAAAGGAGTAGAAATTTTAAAATTGTTAAAAAATTTACTAAAATTTTTAATTAAAAAAAAATGTGCAATTTTAAAAAAAAATTGAGCGTCTTAAAATGGTTTTTTATGCATATTTAGAAAGAGAAAAAAAATTGGATTGTACAAGTATAAAAATAAAGAAAAAAATGTCGAAGGTATCGGACCCCCTTAAAGACAGAAAAAGGAGGTAAGTCACTATTTAACAGTTATTGTGTAATATATCCAATATTATTTAAACATTTTAAAAATCAGAATAGAGATTTCGTTTTTCATGTTGATAGTGATGCATGTGACTATTTGATTCGTATCATAAAACTTCACACCGATAAAAATTGGTATTCAAAAGTAAGTAATATATACTCAGTTTTGATTACATTCAATGCTTATCATGGCTCCGAATACATAAGTTTCAATGTTGAAAAAGACATATACTCAAAAATAAGCACAATGAATAAAAAAAGCAGATGTTAGCCTACATAGGCTGCCGTCATAAATCACTTTCAATAAATACCGACAATTACAACTAAGACTTAAGGGGAATCGAACCCAGGTCCTCAGGGATCGCCGCCCAATGTCTTTTTCGTTGCACTGCCAGGGCCACGTAAAGAAGTTATAAACAGCAGAAATGTTAAAAAGGTGTTCCAAAAGAATGGGAAGTAAAGTAATTGAATTGTAATAACTGAATTTCCATTTAAGCAATCGACATAAAATTATATGTAAAACCATCTTTTGAACACCTATTTTAATTGTGTCAGGTCGCTTTGTTAAGATGGCTTGAACAGAAGCTGATATTAGATCACACTACTCACTTTTGAGAAAGTACGGTCACTTCACTTTGAGTACGTCATCGCTCATTTACGATGCAATTGTACACAAAGAAAAACAAGTAGGTTCATGTACTCATTTTTAAGTACATTTTTTTACAGTGCAATGTTTTCGTAGTTCACTTACCTGTAGAGTGATGAAAGAACAGAATCTGATTTAGATACTAATAATTGTTATTATGAGATGTTTTATTAAGGTTTTATATTGTGATTAAACTAGTCTGATTTTTGAATTTTGGTTTCGTTATTAAAAAGTTTATTTGGTGAATAATCATGCGAAATGATAACGGTTACAGAGTTTTCATGTTTTTTTAAATTTAAATTTTCTCGGTCACACACCTCTTTTTTTTATGGTATATAAGTGTTCATTGCATACTTTTCCCCTTCGTGGAGGGTAAAAGTTTGCAAAAAAATAATTTGGAAATTTCTCTGCTGATAATGCTCTAATAAAATGGGCTCTTGGGTAGAATTATATACTTTATACAAAATCGTGGGAAATGTGAACAATTTTTTTAAATATAAAAAAACAAATTGCGTACTTCTTCCACATATACCCACAATTAAAAAAAATGCTACGCAACATCACAAACTTTATATTGTCTTCCTACATAGTTAACATTATCACAAAGTATATAAGCGTCTTTGACGTCATCACCATCTAGCCGTATGCCTTAGGGCGGGCCGGCCTGCATCTTTACTGCGCAACAAATTGAACTTATCACAAAGTATTGTCTTGATTTTGATAAAAAAAAATCTCTCCGTTACAAAATTTGTTTTCTTTAAAAATCATTGCTTAAATTCGGTTATTAATATTATATTATATTATATTACATTACATTACATTACACTACACTACACAACACTACACTACACTACACTACACTACACTACACTACACTACACTACACTACACTACATTATATTATATTATTATGTTTTTATTTTAGCCACTTTAAAAAAATTCTAAATATTATTCAATATTGAAAAGAGCACACTACTCTTTTTGAACTGTTGCTTTTTATCGCAAATTCTGCTACACGTCCCATGGAAACTATTAAGTAGCAGGAAAAATTTGGTAGTCATTGCTTAATATGTGTTTGATACATGGCGTTCACAGACACAAACAGACTTAATTAAAAAAAAAATGTACTCAGAAAACTTATAAAGGGATAGAAACACACAAATAAACAAAATCCGAGTTCCGGTTTTATAATTTCATTCTTTCGTTTGTAATTACCATTAATTTAATCGTTAGAAAAATATTAATTTTACTCCTGAAGATTTAAAACAAAAAGTGTATTAGAAAAGAAACTTTAAAATCAAGTGTAAAAAATTATTATTTTTATTAGTGAAATCCAGATACTTAAGAAAGTAACGGAAATCAAATTTTAAACATTTACTGCATGTCAATGTATAGCGTCATATTTCAATTAATTTCTTCATATAAAATTACTATTAATTAGAAAAAACGTGGTAAAAAATTAAAGTGACTAATATATGAAAAAATTTTTGTAAAATACTTTTGGAACATTATATTAACAAACTATTTAAGGGCGAATTTTAGATAAACTAGTTCAAAATTTCACAATATAACGTTTTTTGTAGCTTTCTGTATTTCTTTATGTAACGTTGATAACAAAGAAGAAACAGTTTCTCTAAATAACCTTATTTAGTATACTTTGGAAGAGAGAAAACATTTGTTTTCAATGAACACAATTCTACCAAAAATCAAATATATGGTAAACTTAATGCTAAACAGACAAACCCTTCATTTATCAACGAAAACAATTCAAATCTACTTCAAAATTCTAAATTTCTAAATATATTTGTCAAATCCTAAACAGTCAAAATTACAATCTTTTGATAATAAATTTACTTTAAAGCTCTAACGAAAATTCAAAAATTATCAAATCCTCCTCAGTTAAAATCATCCTCTTTCAACAATTGTAATTCAAATCAAAGATATAAAATCTAAAGTTTTAAAGACAACATCATATGCAGGTATTACAATTGCATTAATTGCTATGTGGCAAGTGTGTGTGATGGAGTAAATATAAAGTTTGTGGTGCTGCATAGACATTTTTTTCAACTGGCCATACCCCATCCAGGACCAGCAATGACCTAAAATCCTTCATTGCTGGTCTCAACCGGCCATTCTTTGGTAGGGGACTTTAAACAACTACTTTGATATTAAGTAAGTTACTTTTATATTCAGATTTGTATGAAATCTAAACTTTATAAAATCTAAAGTTTTAAAGACAACATCATATGCAAGTATTACAATTGCATTAATTGCTATGTGTGAAGGGTGTGAGATGGAGGAAATATAAAGTTTTTTGGTGCTGCATAGACATTTTTTTCAACTGGACATACCCCATCCAGGACCAGCAATGACCTAAAATCCTTCATTGCTGGTCTCAACCGGCCATTCGTTGGTAGGGGACATTAAACAACTACTTTGATATTAAGTAAGTTACTTTTATATTCAGATTTATATGAAATCTAAACTTTATAAAATCTAAAGTTTTAAAGACAACATCATATGCAAGTATTATAATTGCATTATTTGCTATGTGGGAATTGTGTGCGATGGAGGAATTATAAAGTTTTGTGATGTTGCATAGACATTTTTTTAACTGGTCATACCCCATCCAGGACCAGTAATGACCTAAAATCCTTCATTACTGGTCTCAACCGGCCATTCGTTGGTAGGGGACATTAAACAACTACTTTGATATTAAGTAAGTTACTTTTATATTCAGATTTATATGAAATCTAAACTTTATAAAATCTAAAGTTTTAAAGACAACATCATATGCAAGTATTACAATTGCATTAATTGCTATGTGTGAAGGGTGTGAGATGGAGGAAATATTAAGTTTTGTGGTGCTGCATAGACATTTTTTTCAACTGGCCATACCCCATCCAGGACCAGCAATGACCTAAAATCCTTCATTGCTGGTCTCAACCGGCCATTCGTTGGTAGGGGACATTAAACAACTACTTTTATATTAAGTAAGTTACTTTTATATTCAGATTTATATGAAATCTAAACTTTATAAAATCTAAAGTTTTAAAGACAACATCATATGCAAGTATTATAATTGCATTATTTTCTATGTGGGAATTGTGTGCGATGGAGGAAATATAAAGTTTTGTGATGTTGCATAGACATTTTTTCAACTGGCCATACCCCATCCAGGACCAGTAATGACCTAAAATCCTTCATTACTGGTCTCAACCGGCCATTCGTTGGTAGGGGACATTAAACAACTACTTTTATATTAAGTAAGTTACTTTTATATTCAGATTTATATGAAATCTAAACTTTATAAAATCTAAAGTTTTAAAGACAACATCATATGCAAGTATTATAATTGCATTATTTTCTATGTGGGAATTGTGTGCGATGGAGGAAATATAAAGTTTTGTGATGTTGAATAGACATTTTTTTAACTGGTCATACTCCATCCAGGACCAGTAATGACCTAAAATCCTTCATTGCTGGTCTCAACCGGCCGTTCGTTGGTAGGGGACATTAAACAACTACTTTTATATTAAGTAAGTTTCTTTTATATTCGTATTTATAGGAAACGTTATACAAAATAATTAATTTCCTCTAAGTCGTTAATTTGCATCAATATAATTCAGGGTGGTCACAAATTGTTTGGCTGGTCATTGTTTGGCTGTATCACATTATTTTTACCTAACTACTTCGATTTTTACCGATTAATTTATTGTTGTCGCGTTATAAGATCTTCAATGTAAAAAAAGTGCTAAAAAATTAATATAAAAATAAAATAGTTTAAGTATAGCAAAAAGCATTTATTTATATATGTAATTAAACATTGGAAAAAGAAATCGACCAACAATTTGATTTCACCCTTTATTTTTTTATTATCCTATATAAAAAATGCTCATGAAACTTGAATTAATTATAAAAATAATTTTTACCGATTAATTTATAGTTGTCGCGTTATAAGATCTTCAATGTAAAAAAAGTGCTAAAAAATTAATATAAAAATAAAATAGTTTAAGTATAGCAAAAAGCATTTATTTATATATGTAATTAAACATTGGAAAAAGAAATCGACCAACAATTTGATTTCACCCTTTATTTTTTTATTATCCTATATAAAAAATGCTCATGAAACTTGAATTAATTATAAAAATAATTTTTACCGATTAATTTATAGTTGTCGCTTTATAAGATCTTCAATGTAAAAAAGTGCTAAAAAATTAATATAAAAATAAAATAGTTTAAGTATAGCAAAAAGCATTTATTTATATATGTAATTAAACATTGGAAAAAGAAATCGACCAACAATTTGACTTCACCCTTTATTTTTTATAAGATCTTCAATGTAAAAAAAGTGCTAAAAAATTAATACACGAACCTACTTGTTTTTCTTTGAGTACAATTGCATCGTTATTGAGCGATGAAGAACTCAAATTTAAGTAACTGTACTTTCACAAAATGAGCAGTGTGATTTAATATTTCTAATCTCAGCTTCTGTTCAAGCCATCATAACAAAGCTAATCTGACAAACATAAAATAGTTGCTCTGAAGATGATTTTTTTTACATTATTTTATGTCGATTGCTTCAATGGAACTGAGTTATTACAACTCAATAATCTTACTTCCCATCCTTTTGGCACACTTTTTTAATATTTCTTCTGCTTATTACTTATTCAAGTCGCTCTGGTATCTTAACGGATAAGGCTATGGAGAGCGGTGAATGACTATGTGGGTTCTATTTCCTGTACGTCTTGTTTGTAATTGTCGATATTTATTGAAAGTGATTTATGAAGGCAGCCTATGTAAGCCAGCATCTACTTTTTATATTAATTGTAATCATATTTCAGTACATGTCTTTTTTAAAATGGAAACTTATATATTCGGAGCCATGAAAAGCATCGAATGTACTAAAAAATAAGTACTTTTTGCTTATTTTGAGTGCCTTTTTTTAAGAGTGTTCCAAGCAAATAAGTGCACTTATGGATAAAATATTTTTTTTTATTTATTTGGTAAGCATACAAGTATATTGAAAGTTATTGATATCAGGAAGAGTGCCATTCCAAATACCGTTTCGAATAAAACATTGCAACGGCCCTATTCACTTTTATTGCGCATTCAGTGTAATATTAAGTTCAACGCAGTTTATTTCCCTGCAGATTTTTCAAATATTGTAAACAAGATTAGAAATAAGTTAAAATCAATTTTTATTTTCTACAAGCATTTTTTTTTTAGACATTGCGGTTGTTTTTTAAATTTTTATTGGTTTTGACTATACTTTAGAAACAGAATTTAGTTTTATATTTTATGAGGGGGTGATTTTTTTTGGCTAGTTATTTTCATTCAATTAAATATTTTTCTTCATATTTTTCTTCAATTATTATGTGTTCATTATTTTTAATATAGTATTTATATTAACATTGAATGTCATAGGTTACTTTACCAAATCAGTATATTATTTTCAACTTTTGTCTTCTGTGTTTCCGCATACGTATTCTCTAAGAAAAAAATTATTCTAATATTTTTTGTCCGGGGAAGCTTAGCTTTTAACTAAAACAAATATTTCATCAAAATTCTAAATTACAAAAATTAATCTTATGAATCATTACAGTTCACCTTATGAATTTAAAAAAAAAATTTGCTAATATTTTTAGACTGAGGAAGGAAGCTTAGCATTTAACTAAAACAAGTAATTCATCAAAATTCGTAATACCAAAAATTAACCTTATGAATCAATACAGTTCACCTTATGAATTAAAAAAATCATCAAAATTCTAAATCCCAAATATTAATCTTACGAATCATTACAATTCACATTAAGAATTAAAAAATTATCAAAATTCTAAATCCCAAAAATTAACCGTATGAATCATTACAATTCACATTATAAATTTTAAAAAATCATCACAATTCTAAATCCCAAAAGTTGACCTTATGAATGATTACAATTCACATTATGAATTAAAAAAAATCATCACAATTCTAAATCCCAAAAGTTGACCTTATGAATCATTACAATTCACATTAAGAATTAAAAAAAAATTGTACTATAATCAAAACATTTTCTCACCTAATAACTTTCTAACTAACTAACTTTCTTTTTTCTTCATTAAAATAATTGTCATTCTCCAGTAATCCATTTACATACATAAGATAATTTGATGAATTTTGATGATCAGAATTATGAGATTCCCCGCAATAATCATGTATTTACAATTGATATCGCAATCATCGTCATAATCACCATAACAATCAAACACACATTTTTTAATGATAAAACAACACACATCATTATTACTACAATTTTTCTTATTATCAGAAGAACTTTAAAAACGTTATCTCAATCCTCATATTAATTAACTAAATCATATTTTCACTAAAAAAAATTATCGCCAACTATATAAATAACATTATCATCATAATTGTCGTATTAATAATCAATAAAATCCTTTAAATACTTTTTAATAGTCGCGACCCATTTATTACTTAATCATCGCGATTCATTTTTATTTAATCATAATTTTTATTATCACTATATGTAAAGATTCAATAGTTTGGTGGCAG
The DNA here is from genome assembly GCA_963932185.1 of Troglohyphantes excavatus. Taxonomy (NCBI): domain Eukaryota; kingdom Metazoa; phylum Arthropoda; class Arachnida; order Araneae; family Linyphiidae; genus Troglohyphantes; species Troglohyphantes excavatus. Next base: position 63,579,447 of record OZ010669.1, on the reverse strand, counting down.
TCGTCATAATTTTTAGGGGTCAGTCGCAAAAAGTATAGTAATAAAGGCCGATAATTTAAGTTCAAAACATTTATTAATCCAGAGCCGAGAGACGTTTCGTTACAGGATCTGGGTTACATTAACAACGAGATTATGTGTCCCCTCGTAGGGACTTTTCGTATTTAAAACAGGGATTTTTAGGGATTATCTTTCATTAGATAGACTAAGGAACGTCAGTCATTGGCCAGTAATGGTTCTGCTCAGGGACTTTTCACGTAGAAGCATTAAAAAAAAACTACATTTTTCCTGAGTAAAAGTTACACCTAAATATTCGCGTAGGCTGTTTGTTATGACTAAATCGAGACTGTAATTGAATAGTCAGCGAAAAATTATGAGACCTCTATTTTTACTAAATAAATAAAAATGAATCTGATAGATAAGTTACGTGAGACGGTTAAAAGAGTCTTGTAGACCCTATATATATATATATATATATATATATATATATATATATATATATATATATATATATATATATATATATATATATATATATATATATATATATATATATATATATATATATATATATATATATATATATATATATATATATATATATATGTATATATATATATATATATATATATACATGGGGAAGATTGTTACTACGCTATTATGTAATAGAAAAAGGGTGGTAGTTAAAGAAAATTTAAAATATAGTATTTTATGGCAAATATATTACATATATTCATTCATCAGCATTATGTATCATAAAGCACTTAATTGCAAATTTTCGGCGTGACCATTTTAACCATTTTTGTTCCATAATTATCCTCAACCTTTTAAATATAGTCTATCTTAACACTTTAATCACTCACATCATTATAAAATCAAAATTAAGGGGGTCCGATACCTTCGACATTTTTTTCTTTATTTTTATACTTGTACAATCCAATTTTTTTTCACTTTCTAAATATGCATAAAAAACCATTTTAAGACGCTCAATTTTTTTTTTAAATTGCACATTTATTTTTAAATTAAAATTTTAGTAAATTTTTTAACAATTTTGAAATTCCTACTCCTTTTTTGTTTTTCAATATTTTGAAGCAATTTTTTTTATTTAAGATCTTGAATAATATGTAAATAGATGTATGCATTCAAATTTTGATTCAGATATATCACTTTAAAAAAATAAAAAATATTAGAAATTTTGGAAAAAAAATTGACGAAAAAAAATAAAATTCCATTTTAAGTGGTTTTAAAAAACAAATTATGGTAAAAATAGGAAATCTGAATGCATACATCTATTTAAAATGTATTTATCTTGCTATACACACAAATATTATGATTTTAAGTATAATAGTAAAAAAGCCTTAGCATTTTTAGTGTTCATTAAATTTCAAAACCACGAACAGAGATATTTGCTTTTAAAATTTACATATGATACAACTATGTTATAGGAACACATCATTAAAACATTCATAACTAAAAAAGTAATGGGAATTTTTTGAAGCAGTTTTTTGTGAGTTATTAAGATAAGTTTGAATATTATTTTTTAAATATAAAAAAAAAATGACTTTTTTTGCGAATTTTGGGTATCGGACCCCCTTAAGGTATATAAAAATATACATAATCACTTCCATGATCATCAAGCCTATAACTTATCACCAAAGCAATTAGAATACTTGTTATATTAATTACAATATAATGACTCATTTTTTAAGCAAATAATAATTCTTAGACAAAGCTACGATATGCTTTAATCAGGTGAACAGATTGAATTTCAAGAACAAACTTCTTTACGTGAAAGAAAAGATTCCGATGATAAGATTTCACTTACCAATTATCCAACTTTAAAACTTTTCGCAAATTTTATCCGCTTGTTATCCCCAACAAAAAAATTATTTCTATTCTCTTCACTTCAACGAACAGACTAAGGAAGCTGTGGAACTGGATAAGACCAAACATTTTTTTATATGTTTCCGTCAAACAATAAATAATTTCTTAAATAAATTACACGCTATAAATTGTCGATTTTTTGCACTATCAAGATATAATTGAACGTCACAAGTTTTACACCCACCGATAACTTAAAGTTCTTAGAGAACTTTTGGAAGGATTGCTTCCAATTAGGTTTTTTTTTTGTCAGCACATCAGACAATTGTTTACAGGATGATAGGTATAATCCGGCAGACTGTAAATTCGTACACTTAATTAGCATACTTCGGAATGATTTACGTGGAGTTGACTTTAATTACCATAATCTTAATCACTTCAGAAGGTTTTCCCGGTAAAAACTTTTTCAAACTATATTCAACTTAACTAGTATTAAAATATTACGAAAAATAGCAGATAAAAATATTAAAAAATAGTCTTATAACTAAAGATTATCTTACTCATCTCTTTAACTTTTCACACTCATTTAATTTTAACGGGATTATATTTTTTTTTAATGAAAATTATAATTATTTTTATTTCTAAACATATTTTTTTTTATTTATGGGATATAATTAATGTTCTTTTTTAAGTTATAGCTCTTCTACAGGACAGATTAAAGTTTTTATAAAGACTGCCATACTTCCCTATTTAAATATTAAAATTTTTATAAAGACTGCCATGCTTCCCTATTTAAATATTAGTTTTTTTTATAAAAACTGCCATACTTTCCTATTTAAATTTTAAAAAATTTATAAAAACTGCCATACTTCCCTATTTAAATATTAAATTTTTTATAAAGACTTCCATGCTTCCCTATTTAAATATTAATTTTTTTTATAAAGACTGCCATACTTTCCTATTTAAATATTAAATTTTTTATAAAAACTGCTATACTTCCCTATTTAAATATTAAATTTTTTATAAAGACTGCCATACTTCCCTATTTAAATATTAAATTTTTTATAAAGACTGCCATACTTCCCTATTTAAATATTAAATTTTTTATAAAGACTGCCATACTTTCCTATTTAAATATTAAAATTTTTATGAAAACTGCCATACTTCCCTATTTAAATATTAAATTTTTTATAAAGACTGCCATACTTCCCTATTTAAATATCAAATTTTTTATAAAGACTGCCATACTTCCCTATTTAAATATTAACATTTTTATAAAGATTGCCATACTTCCCTATTCAAATATTAAAACTATTATAAAATTATCATGATAATGTTTTTGGCAAAAAATACAAATTATTAAATTAAAATGTATTGTTTTTGGTCATCTATAACTTATTTAAAAGTTATTGGGTCTTCTTCGGGGCGGATAAAACTTTTTTTAAACGAATAGCTGTATATATCCACCTGAAAGATAAAAACAGGTATATCCGTTCGTATATCTCCAGTTTTTCCAGTAGTACACATAACATATAAAATAATCTTTCAAAAAAAAAAAAGGAAAACCGACCTAAAGAAAATGCGCTGAAAAGTAAAAAATAATTTTTTAATTTTACGAAAAAGTTGAAAAAATTGAATTATTTAATATAAATTGTATACTTATTAAAACTTTTTGAAATCGGCGCCAAAATTTAGGTATGATTTTTGTAAATTCGCACCAACTTCAAAAAGGTCTAATAAGTATAAAATGTATATTAAATAATTCAATTTTTTCAACTCGTTCGTAAAATTAAAAATTATTTTTTACTTTTTAGCGCATTTTCTTAAAGTCGGTTTTCTTTTTTTTTTAGAAATATTATTTTATTTTTCCCTTTTTAGTTTTTAATTTAGCGGGGGCTTCGTCCCTGCTATTATTCACCAATAAATTAAAGTAACAAAATTTTGTACTTACATTTTGTCTGAACAATGTATATCATAAAAAAATCCCTATGGCAATAAATGCTGGGTAAACGAAATGTCATTGTTGTACAACTTCTGTTAACCGATGAAAATATTATGAAATCGGATAAATTGTTTAAAAAAACTCCGGTTAATCGACATTTCCGGATATATAACAGCCGAATAACCGATTATTTTATGGCAGATTTTGCCTAAGTGGATTTTTCTCCATGAAACAAAAAAGAATTTTCGAAATCGAAGAATATTTTTTTCTAACGGTCCGGTTAATTGAGAATTCCGGATAGTTAAATGCCAGATAACACCGGATATTTTTTTCAAATTGCTCCCAGGTGAAACATCCCCTATCCAACAAAAAAATGTTGTACAAATGTCTGAAGTAGAACCGAAATCCCGCGCGAACATACATAAAAAAATATTTTTAAAAATATATAACAGACGAATTGATAACCTCTTGACTTGGCGCACGTTGGCGGTTTTAATTTAAAGTTCCTGGCGGTTTTATTTTAAAGTGATGTTGGGCGCGCTTGGAAGTCGGTTAAAAAGTTTATTAAAATCTCTTTTTTGAAATAACTTTCAAATTTAAAGCAGTAGGAAGACTTTTGAAAACCTTCTCTACTGATATAATTAAAAAATATACATAAAAAAGGAAAGTGTTGGACATATAAATTATACTTTTCTGCAGTGAAAGCAAACTACAGATATTGCTTATCCATCAGAGGGCTATGTAAGAGTACAAAATATTTTTAAACATTTCCTTTTAATATTTCATATATTTTTATTGGCTTTTAAAGATAATCAACTTATTTTAAATCGACTTGATATAATTGAGTTATTTTCCGTAATTAAAATAATTATCAATCTGACTGTCAATTTCCATTTACTTATTTTTCTGAAAACCCTTATTTACTTATTTCATCCCGGAAAATATAAAGAATTAGCTGGAGCTTTATTAGTTTCGAATGTACAGTAACAACCTTCCATTAAATAAAAAAAACTATTATGAGTTTTCTCAAATTCAAAATTTGACATATTCAGTTTTACTTATATTTCCTTCATGATGTTTTGCATACAGAATTTCCATAATCATCGCTTATCTCCAGTAGTTAATTGTTCATTAAACTGCTAAGCTGTGTAATAAAATTCATAATCTCATTTAAGGCATTAATAATTATTTGTGTGTTTTCAGTTATAGAGACGTTATAAAAGATAATTAGCAGTTAAAAGTAAACATTATAAAAGTTAATTTACTAAAGTTAATTTACAAATAATTTTCACGTAAATTATGTCCATTTTAAAACTGCGTTCACAAAACAATTATATATGTAAATAGATGGTCATTTATTTTCATCAATAATTAAATAACCTTTTTAAAAAATTAAAACCGACTTTAAGAAAAAAGTGTTAAAAAGTGTTTTTTTTAATTTAATTTTACTAAATAGTTGAAAAAATTTAATTATTTAATATAAATTTTATTACTTATTAAATCTTTCTGAAATCGTCGCCAAAACTTAGATATGATTTTTGTAAATTGGCACCAACTCTAAAAACGTGTAATAAGTATAAAATTCAAATGAGATAATTCAAATTTTAATTATTTAATATAAATTTTATTACTGATTAAATCTTTCAGAAATCGTCGACAAAATTTATATATGATTTTTGTAAATTGACAACAACTTCAAAAACGTGTAATAAGTATAAAATTGAAATGTGATAATTCAAATTTTAATTATTTAATATAAATTTTATTACTGATTAAATTTTTCAGAAATCGTCGAAAAAATTTAGATATGATCTTTGTAAATTGACACCAACTCCAAAAACGTGCAATAAGTATAAAATTGAAATGAGATAATTCAAATTTTAATTATTTAATATATAAAATTATTTAAATTATTTAATATACCTATTAAATCTTTCTGAAATCGTCGCCAAAATTTAGATATGATTTTTGTAAATTGGCACAAACTTCAAAAACGTGTAATAAGTATAAAATTGAAATGAGATAATTCAAATTTTAATTATTTAATATAAATTTTATTACTTATTAAATCTTTCTGAAATCGTCGCCAAAATGTAGATATGGGTTTTGTAAATTGGCACCAACTTCAAAAACTTGTAATAAGTATATAATTGACAAGAAATAATTCAAATTTTTCAGCTAGTTCGTAAAATTAAAAATTGTTTTTACATTTTAGCGCAGTTTTCGAAAGTGTATTTTCCTTTTTTTAAAAAAAAAGGTTCTTTTATTTTTCCCTTTTTACTTTTTAATTTAGCAGGTGCTTGGCATCCTGCTATTATTCACCAAGAAATTCGAGCTGTTGCATTTTATCTCAATAATTTGTATTTTAAAACAATTCCTACCCATGCCAATAACTGCTGAGTAAACGAAATGTCATTATTGTAATGATACAATAAAACATAATATAATATTAGAGATACTCTTAAAAATAGTCCGGTTAATCGATATTTCTAGATGTATAACAGCCGGAGTTTTTTTTAGTTTTTCCAAAATGGATTTTTCTCTAACCGACAAAAAAAGAGAATTCTCAAAATTGGACAATATTAGTTTTCTAACGGTCCATTTCGTTAAAAAGTCCGGATAGTTAAATGCCGGATTTTTTTCTTAAAAAAAGTTCCTAAGTGAAACATCTCCTATGCCACGCAAAAAAATGTCTAAATATCTGAATTAAAACAGAATTCTATATAAAAATGTTAATTATTTTTACCTTTTTATGTATGCGCGAACATATATAAAAAAAATTAAACATAACAGTCGAATCGATAACATATCTCCTTTTGGCTCGCTTAACGGAGGTTTTGGTTGGAGCGCTTTTCAGTCGGTTAAAATTAATTTCGTTATAGCAACAACAAAAATACGATAGTTGTAGAGCTTTCAAGTTTTAAGCAATTTCTAAATGCCAGAAAGTTTGAACTTCTTAATAATTAGTTTTTTAAGTCAAATGGGTGCTTAAATACGATTGAATAATCGTATGATAGAAAATAAATTGTAATTTGTATATCACAGTTTTCGAAAAACATATACCTGATATCTTATAAAATACTCATTCAAAAATTTTAAAATGTATTTTTTATTTGTTTCTTAAAAAATATGCTACAAAAACTACAATTTTTTTATTTTCTAAGAAATATAAATATGTCTTTATTAAATTGATGGCTTGTGAAAACAACTAGTAGAAAGAGGATCTCATCTCCTCCTTTTTCAATTAATTATTTTTTGCAAAACTTCTAAAGAAAAATATTTTTTAAAAATACCATAAACAACACCTGCTTCATTGCTATTGGTCCTCTTTGACTCCTCCCACAACAGTTCCCATCCAATCGCGTCACAACGCATTGCACAATATCAACTCCACCCATTTTCTTTCTGCTGCCACCGTCACTTACTAAAGATTTATACGAAAACTCTAAAAAAGCCGTTGCCATGCAGACTTTCCAAAATAATTAATGCGACTTGTTTTCCTATAGTTAGAATAAAGAATATAAATAATGAAAAGAACCCATTTATTTGTTTTCCTCATAGAAATTTCTTGTAATAGTTAAAAAAAAAAAAATTCCAATACCAATTCCAACTAAAACACATCCTATCCAATCAATTTAAGCTAGACACTATTGTCCTGCCATGTAAACAGAATCCATATCATGAAAGCCTTTGTGGATATAGTTTTCATTGTGGGCGTAGAATGCTTTCGCGTGGCGCCATTTCGCCAAGCCCAACTCCACCTCATAATCACTATAGTTATGAATAGAACTATTTTCCCCTTACTACTATGGGTTCTTAAATTAGGTCTTGCGGGTCTTCGTCGGTATTGTGTTCTTGCAGTGGTATTTATTCCAGACGTCTAGGACAAATTGATCCTGGGATGTGTCCTAGACAGGAAAGGAGGGATAACAATATTAGATATTGAAGCCCTAGATTGCTGCCTGACGTCCTGGAGTTAATTGGCGTCATCTGGAGATAATGGAATGAATTTTAGATATTAGTGGAGAGTGCTTTTGGAAGACATGCAAAAATGGGGAATGTCGTCATGAAAAGACTATTCTCTGAAAAGATGAAATTAATATTAAAAAGTAAGTATAGGAAACTCCCAAAGAATTATAATAAGTACATGTGTTGTTTACAAATTTATATGATTTTTTTTATATAAAAATTATTTGGCATGTTTTAATACCAAAATTATATTAACGTCATATGAGTCGGGCAGTGGCAAAACTCGCTAACCTCAATTCAGATTTTTTTTTTTTTACAAAAAGTGAAAAAAAAGAAATGCGTGGGGGGGTGGGGAGGACGCGGCTCACCTTCTTCCACATGAAGGTATGCTATTTATCCCCATTAAATGGTTTCGTAGTGATTTATTAAAGCGGAATCGTATACTGCAGTTGCCGGACGACTCCCATAGCCCCCACGAGGTACAAAAATGTCATAGGGGTTGAATGGGTTTGCGTCCATTGTCTGTAGAAATGGGGGAAGGAGGGGGTATGTTTAATTTTTTAAAAAGTGTATTATTAAAAGTGCGGGGTCAACCGCCCTCCTTTGCCCCCCTTCCCCCGAATCGCCGCCACTGTATGGATTTGCAGAGTTTTCTATAATGTATAGTATAATGGCTTATATAATGTATAGTATAATTTCTATATAGTATAATGGCTTTTTTAAAGGAAGTGAAAAAACTTTTGTTAAGTTTAATTTTCGAGCTAACTGTTTGACATGCAGCATTTTAACGCAAAATTTCGCTTTGAATTCGATTTCATAAATACTTTTCCTAAATTTGGTATAGTTTTTGCGTTATTTTAATTTTGATTACGGATTTGCAGAGTTTTTCTATAGTATGATGGACTTATTAAATTTTGCAGAAATATTTCCCTTACATAAAGTTGTTTTTATTTCCTTCAAATGTTTCAATTCCTTTACACAAAAATAAGTGAAAATATTGATAGGGGGTTGATAATATTGAAATAAAAACAGGAGAAAAAAGAGTGATGATTTAACGAGTTTTGCAGCTAAACCAAGTACGCCAAGTACTTATAGGTGTGGATATAATGAGTTTTGATGTAGTTTGAATCGAACGTATTAAAGGGGACCCCAGCCCCAAAATCCGGAAAAATTGCTAAAATTTTTTTCTTCATAAAACGATGCTAAACGTACTTAAGAAGGTGTGTATAAAATTTCAAAACAGTAAAAGAAACAGAACATATGTTGTTTTATATATTTAAATACCATTTAGCATCTTTATACATGCTTTTCGTCTGCAACAATCATCATTTACTCAAAATATATTTTTAAACTTTTGGTCACGTTCAAAATGCTAAGGCTTTGTTAATAATTAACTTAAAACTAATCTGTTAATAGTTTTTTGAAGCTCTAATATTTGTTTTATAAACGTATGTATATCTTTTTTAAATTAAGTTATAAATTGTTTTTTTACAAATTATTAAACTTACAAAATTTAATATTTTTTGGGTTTTGAACTTAAAATAAGTTTTTAAAGACAATTAAAACACAAATCTGCAAAAGTCTATTCATAGGTTTATAGTATGTACTTTGATGTTATTTAATCAATTAAAAAAATTAAAAAAATTAAAATTTAAAAGAGGAGTAGTATTTTTAAAAACAGTCTTTTTAAGCTTAAAAAATGCAAAAAATAACAAAGTTTATTTTTTTAATATATCTTTTTGTTTTTGATTATTGTTCAGTAAAAAAAGATGTTCTAATAATATAAAAAAATAGTATATCTGAATTAATTAATAAACAAATTAGGATTTGGGGCTCCCTCGGGTATGCGTGGTGGTCAGACTTAAAGAGGTTTACAGCAGTATAGCATTTTTAAGCTTTTTTTCGAAGGTTTAAAAGTGTTTTGCAACTGTTTGAGATACGAACCCCACAGAGGTTGTTTAAACGAACAAAATGGCGCAAAAACCTCAATTTTCGATTTTTCGTATTTAATGAGTTTTGCGATTGGGCGACTCATCAATTTGTCCTTACAAGTATCCTAGTACGTAAAGTTATATTTATCTTTTCAAGAAAGTTAAAACTAGATTACAGTTTTGTTTAATTGCAAAAGTTCACTGTTCTGTTGCACAGTTCTTAATTTTTATGTTGAATATTTTACAAATTATATTACTTTTGCTGCACAATACCCTCTTTGAAGATATCCATAGAAGAGGTACAGGAAAAATTATTTATACCTTCAAGCATAGAAGACAGCATTACAATTGTGAAAATTGCTTGAGCGCCACTGAGTTTAAACTATACAAATAGCGATTAATTTCCAGAAAAGCAACCGGACATTTTTGGTAACCTATATTTAAAATAAGTAGCTTTAGTTTATGAAGTTTATTTTTAAATTCATAAAAAAGCTTCATTAAAAGTTTAAAAGTGTTTTATTTAAAAGTGTTTTATGAGGTATGTTTTTTGAGGAACGCAAACTTTAAATCGTTATTTCCTAGTGTTTAATCTTCCTTGATATCAGTTCTTTGAAACGATAAGGCTTTTTTTTATTATTAAGAGAGAAATGTATAATTTTTAAGCATATTCTAAAATAGATGTATATTAATAATTTGCATGTGAATTATCTCTATGAATAGTACTTTTTTTAATTAATAAAGTAAAAAAAATTAGTTGTATTAAAAATAAGTGTATTATTCTGAATAACTATTTATATAAAAAAAATAAAATACATATCGCATAAAAAATGTAGTTCAAATAATTTGAAAAAAACTGTGGAACAAATATAAAGATTTTTTTTAAAAAAACGCCTTGGCGTTTTAATAAAAAGCTTTACATTTCATTTGAAACATGTTTATTTAAATGCTATGCAGTCCAACTTTGATTCGAAAAGTCCAAAATAAAAGTTGCGATGGTATCTGATCCCTTTCATATTTTCACTTTCAGCTGTGTATATTTTATCAGTCCTTATATTATATTTAAGAAAAGTATTTAAAATACCTGAATTCCTATTAAAATGTTTCTTTTAAAGTGGTTACCACGCTATTAGATTTAAGATCCATCTCTGACATTTTCGTAAACTTTATACCTTCAAAACAAGTTTTATTTCCTTCCATATTTAGATTTCTAGAATATATAAAGATTTCTGTATTAACCTTAAATTTATTGAAAAATTTCAAGAAGCACTTTACACATAAAATATATTAAAATGCTCACATAAAAATTGAAACACTGGATTTAAATATTAAATGCAGCAAATCAAAAGTTATGCATATTTGCATTAATAAAAGCATTTATATTTAATTATAAAATGCAGCACAGCAAACGGTTTGCATATTTGCATTTATGTGTGACTTACTTTTAAAAAAAATTCCACCCAACCTAATACTTCTTCGTCAATATCGCACATATTATAGCCAAATATATATTTCAAAAATTCTAAAACCGGCTTATGATATCCGTACTAAAACATTTAATAAATTCTCAATTATTTATATTTGAAATATTTTATTATGCTTACTACAATATAAAATTTCTCAGCAAAACAAAATTATAAAAAAAAAGCATAGAAGTTTTATAAATCCTTAAGGAAACGTGCCAATAATTCCATTACAAAAAAATGCATTTTTTTAAAGTTTTTAATTTACTTGCATAAAACTTATAAAAACATTTATTTCTCCAGTCAAAAATTTCAATGCTGAATTTCCCAGAATTAAATCTGCATTAAACCTTCAATTTCACAACCTTCGTAAAGCTGGTAGTATTATATTTTGTAAACTGATGCTAAAAGTGGACACTAAAACAAAATGCTAATCTAAGTTTTAAAAGTACTATTTGTTTAATAAATAATATCTTCATTTTAGATAATTGTGCTTAGATTACAGGTGACAAAACGACTTGGATCCAAGCCAGCGGTGACCAGTGACTACTAAACCGTATGGCACCAGTAGATAGACGTATTTTTTCTAACGCATCTAACTATTGGTTCCTTACAGTTTAGTGGTTTATAAACTGAACCACTGCATTTATTGCACTGACCACTAAACCGTTTGGCACCAATAGATAAACGTATTTTTGCGGCGTGTATCTATTGGTTCCTAACAGTTTAATGGTTCTGAACTGAACCACGGCGATGATGGCATTGACCACTAAACCGTTTGGCACCAATAGATAAACGTGAATTTTATTGCGTATACCTATTCGTCCTTTAGTGGTTCTAACCTGAACTACGACAATGATGGCAGTGACTACTAAATAATATGAAACAAGTAGATAGACGCTTTTTTGGTCGCGTAAGTATTAGTTTCTTAACGTTCAGTGGTTCTGAACTTAACCACGGCGATGATGGCATTGACCACTAAACCGTCTGCCACCAATAAATAAACGTATATTTATGGCATGTATCTATTTGTTCCTAACAGTATAATGGTTTTGAACTGATCCCCGGCGATGATGGCATTGACCACTAAACCGCTTGGCAACGTGATATAATAAACGTGAATTTTATTGCGTATACCTATTCGTCCCTTACTGTTTAGTGGTTCAAACCTGAACTACGACGATGATGACAGTAACTACTAAAAAGTATGAAACAAGTAGATAGACTCTTTTTTGGTTCGTAAGTATTAGTTCCTTACTATTCAGTGGTTCTGAACTTAACCACGGCGATGATGGCATTGGCTACTAAACCGTCTGCCACCAATAAATAAACGTATATTTATGGCATGTATCTATTTGTTCCTAACAGTTTAATGGTTTTGAACTGATCCCCGGCGATGATGGCATTGACCACTAAACCGCTTGGCACCAATAGATAAACTTGAATTTTATTGCGTTTACCTGTTGGTCGCTTACAGCTTAGTGGTTCTAACCTGAACTACGCCGATGATGGCAGTGACTACAAAATTGTATGAAACGAGTAGATAGACGCTTTTTTGGTCCGTAAGTATTAGTTCCTTACTATTCAGTGGTTCTGAACTTAACCACGGCGATGATGGCATTGACCACTATACCGTATGGCACCAATAGATAAACGTGAATTTTATTGCGTATACCTATTCGTCCCTTACAGTTTAGTGGTTCTAACCTGAACTACGATGATGATAGCAGTGACTACTAAATAGTATGAAACGGTTAGATAGACGCTTTTTTTTGGTCGCGTAAGTATTAGTTCCTTAATGTTCAGTGGTTCTAAACTTAACCACGGCGATGATGGCATTGCCCACTAAACTGTCTGCCACCAATAAATAAACGTATATTTATGGCATGTATCTATTTGTTCCTCACAGTTTAATGGTTTTGAACTTATCCCCGGCGATGATGGCATTGACCACTAAACCGCTTGGCACCAATAGATAAACGTGAATTTTATTGCGTTTACCTGTTGGTCCCTTACAGCTTAGTGGTTCTAACCTGAACTACGCCGATGATGGCAGTGACTACAAAATTGTATGAAACGAGTAGATAGACTCTTTTTTGGTTCGTAAGTATTAGTTCCTTACTATTCAGTGGTTCTGAACTTAACCACGGCGATGATGGCATTGACCACTAAACCGTATGACACCAATAGATAAACGTGAATTTTATTGCGTATACCTATTCGTCCCTTACTGTTTAGTGGTTCAAACCTGAACTACGACGATGATGACAGTAACTACTAAAAAGTATGAAACAAGTAGATAGACTCTTTTTTGGTTCGTAAGTATTAGTTCCTTACTATTCAGTGGTTCTGAACTTAACCACGGCGATGACGGCATTGGCTACTAAACCGTCTGCCACCAATAAATAAACGTATATTTATGGCATGTATCTATTTGTTCCTAACAGTTTAATGGTTTTGAACTGATCCCCGGCGATGATGGCATTGACCACTAAACCGCTTGGCACCAATAGATAAACTTGAATTTTATTGCGTTTACCTGTTGGTCGCTTACAGCTTAGTTGTTCTAACCTGAACTACGCCGATGATGGCAGTGACTACAAAATTGTATGAAACGAGTAGATAGACGCTTTTTTGGTCCGTAAGTATTAGTTCCTTACTATTCAGTGGTTCTGAACTTAACCACGGCGATGATGGCATTGACCACTATACCGTATGGCACCAATAGATAAACGTGAATTTTATTGCGTATACCTATTCGTCCCTTACAGTTTAGTGGTTCTAACCTGAACTACGACGATGATGGCCGTGACTACTAAATAGTAAAAAACAAGTAGATAGACGCTTTTTTGGTCGCGTAAGTATTAGTTCCTTAATGTTCAGTGGTTCTAAACTTAACCACGGCGATGATGGCATTGGCTACTAAACCGTCTGCCACCAATAAATAAACGTATATTTATGGCATGTATCTATTTGTTCCTAACAGTTTAATGGTTTTGAACTGATCCTTGGCGATGATGGCATTGACCACTAAACCGCTTGGCACCATTAGATAAACGTGAATTTTATTGCGTTTACCTGTTGGTCCCTTACAGCTTAGTGGTTCTAACCTGAACTACGCCGATGATGGCAGTGACTTTAAAATTGTATGAAACGAGTAGATAGACTCTTTTTTGGTTCGTAAGTATTAGTTCCTTACTATTCAGTGGTTCTGAACTTAACCACGGCGATGATGGCATTGACCACTAAACCGTATGGCACCAATAGATAAACGTGAATTTTATTGCGTATACCTATTCGTCCCTTACAGTTTAGTGGTTCTAACCTGAACTACGACGATGATGGCAGTGACTACTAAATAGTAAAAAACAAGTAGATAGACGCTTTTTTGGTCGCGTAAGTATTAGTTCCTTAATGTTCAGTGGTTCTAAACTTAACCACGGCGATGATGGCATTGGCTACTAAACCGTCTGCCACCAATAAATAAACGTATATTTATGGCATGTATCTATTTGTTCCTAACAGTTTAATGGTTTTGAACTGATCCTTGGCGATGATGGCATTGACCACTAAACCGCTTGGCACCATTAGATAAACGTGAATTTTATTGCGTTTACCTGTTGGTCCCTTACAGTTTAGTGGTTCTTACCTGAACTACGACGATGATGGCAGTGACAACAAAATTGCATGAAACGAGTAGATAGACGCTTTTTTGGTCCGTAAGTATTAGTTCCTTACTGTTCAGTGCTTCTGAAATTAACAACGGCAATGATAGCATTGGCTACTAAACTGTTTGGCACCAATAGATAAACGTGTATTTTATTGCGTCTATCCCTTGGTTCCATACAGTTTAGTGGTTCTGAACTTAATCACTACGATGATGGTATTTGACAACTAAAGCGTAGTGAACGAATAGAGAGGCGCATGTTTTTTCGGACGTCCATCTATTGGTTCTTTACTGTTAAGTGGTTCTAACCTGGATGACAGCGATGATGGCATTTACTACTAAACCGTAGGGAACGAATAGAGAGGCGCATATTTTTTCGGTCGTCTAACTTTTGGTTCCTTGCTGTTTAGTGGTTCTAACCTGGAAGACAGCGATGATGGCATTGACTACTAAACCGTAAGGAACGAATAGAGAGACGCATATTTTTTCGGACGTCCATCTATTGGTTCTTTACTGTTTAGTGGTTCTAACCTGGATGACAGCGATGATGACATTGACTACTAAACCGTATGGAACGAATAGAGAGGCGCATATTTTTTCGGACGTCCATCTATTGGTTCTTTACTGTTTAGTGGTTCTAACCTGGATGACAGCGATGATGACATTGACTACTAAACCGTATGGAACGAATAGAGGGACGCATGTTTTTTCGGACGTCCATCTATTGGTTCTTTACTGTTTTGTGGTTCTAACCTGGATGACAGCGATGATGACATTGACTAATAAACCGTATGGAACGAATAGAGAGGCGCATATTTTTTCGGTCGTCTAACTATTGGTTCCTTACTGTTTAGTGGCTCTAACCTGGATGACAGCGATAATGGCATTGACTATTAAACCGTATTGAACGAATAGAGAGACGCATATTTTTTCGGACGTCTAACTATGAGTTCCTTACTGTTTAGTGGTTCTAACCTGGATGACAGCGATGATGACATTGACTAATAAATAGTATGGAACGAGTTGCTATACGTGTTTTTTCGATCGTGTAACAACTTCTATCTGTTCAGTAGTTCGTTTCCTCACTCAGTTTTTCAATTAACATTATGAACTATATGGAGAAAGAATGGGACATCCACACCTGACTAGAGATTCATGCAAGTTGTAAGTTCTGAATGCTAATGAAAGTTATTGTGACTTTATAAACAATTAACTGCTTCCCGCGGTTTTACACGTGTTGAAAAATGGTTGTCTAATTCTGTTAACAACCAGGGAATATCAAATAAATCAAAGTCTTCCCTTTTATAGATTCAAAGTACCGACGGAGAGAATTCGACTTTCGCAAAAAAGTATTTTTTGTTGACAATATTTTATGGCATGGTGCCACACTTTCATTTATCCCCTAGTGTCAACCATTAAACAATTTACAATATTTTTAAAGAGACACAATACACTAAAAAATTGTAAAATTCGCGATTTTTTTTTTATTTTCTAAAATTAAAGTTTTTAATTTTCTAAATATGCTTTCAAAATTCTAGAACTCTATATACGTTTTTTAGCGAATTATTTGATATTTTATAATGGATGACTAGTATGTTTTTCAAGAAACGAAAACTTTAAATTGTTTTTCTCGGTGTTTAATTTTCCTTGATATTAAGATTTTCGAAACCCAAATGCTTTTTTTATTATTAATGGATAAATGAATAATTTTTCAGGCGTATTGTAAAATATATGTATAATATAAATTGGCATGTTATTAGCTCTAGGAGTAGTAATATTTTTTTAAGCAAATTGCTAAATTAAAAAAAATTGAGTCTTAAGAAAATGTGTGTGTTACTACGAATAACCAATTATATAAAAATTAAATATATATATTATGCAAAAATGTTAATGCCAATTCTTATGTATTATAGTTTAAAGGATCTCAGAAAAAAGTTTAGTAAAAAAATATAATATTTAAAAAATCGTTAGCATTTAAAAAAAAGCGTAACGAATTCAAAAAGTTTAAATTTTGTAAAATAATACAAAACATTATCGAATTTTTGGATTAAATATTGTTTTTAATATAGATTTAAATAATATATGGTAAAGTTTGATAAAAAAAAGTTTAAAAAAAAAAAATTAATTGTTACCTTATGTTAACTGAACCGTAATGGATTGACGATATAAAACAAATCATTTCGATTTTTTTTTCAAAGAAGTAAATTTATAAATAAATAATTCATTAGTTAAATTTTCTTAAAAAAATAAAATATATAATGTGAATAATGACTGAATGTACTATGGCTATGAAAGTATTTACCAAAATTAAGTTTTGACGTATCAAGTCAATAGTTTAAATCAGTATGGGTTAACACTTAATGTTGTCCCGGTAATTTACCTAATGTTTAGTATTTTTATTTAAACTTTATATTATTTCAGTTTTTATATATTTTTTATTTATGTACTTTTATATTTTTCCTTATTTTTTGTACTTTTTATAATTATCTTTATTTGTGTTCTTTTTTATAATTTTCTTTATTTGTGTACTTTGGTATAATTTTCGTTAGTTATGTACTTTTAATAATTTTCCTTAATTTATGTACTTTTTATAATTTTCTTTATTTATGTAATTTATATAATTTTCCTTATTTTCAGTACTTTTTATAATTTTCTTTATTTGTGTACTTGTATAGTTTTCTTTAATTTTGTACTTGTATAGTTTTCTTTAATTGTGTATTTTTTATAATTTTTTTTTATTTATGTATTTTTTATAATTTTCCTTATTTTTTGTTTTTATAATAATATATTTTTTAATTTTCGGTTTTTATAATTATATATTTTTTAATTTTCTTTTATAATGTTCTTTTTTTGTGTACTTGTATAGTTTTCTTTATTTGTGTTCTTTTTATAATTTTCTTTATTTTTGTACTTTTTATAATTTTCCTTATTTTCGGTTTTTATAATTATATATTTTTAATTTTCTTTTATAATTTTCTTTATTTGTGTACTTGTATAGTTTTCTTTATTTGTGTATTTTTTATAATTTTCTTTGTATGATTACTATTCATAAATTTCTTTATATGTTTACTTTTAATAATTTTCTTTATTTATGTACTTTATATCATTTTCTTTATATGTGTACTTTTTATAATTTTCTAAATATGAATATCTATTTTATTTACCTTTTTATGATTGTCAGTACCTTGTAGACCATTTAACGATCGAAGTATAGAATTGAAGAATTAGTACGAATATATAATTCAAATAATTTACATACGTTTAAAGTTGATTTGTCCCATAAAAGCACATGAACATAGTTTAATTAACCCATAGACATTGTAATTTGCACTGTTAAGAATTTAGTACGACTTTGCAAAAAAAATATTTTATTTAGTGCGACCTTGACACACATTTAGCTTCAACTATTATTTGTTGCTCAGTTTCACCAACGTTGGTAACCAACGTTCAACTGAAATTTAGTAGTGAAACGACACCAAAACTCATATTTTCGCTTCACCATTTTAGGGTGAAGCGTTGAATCAAAATTCGCGTTTATGCTACCCCATTTTATGGAAAAACTTTGAAAAAAAATCCGCGTTTCCGCTACCTCATTTGTTGCTGAAACGCCATTATAATTTGTTGGATGTTCTGGACGATTTTCTAGTATTTTTGTTGGGAAGCTGACAACCCTCCAAGCAATTTGCAAAATTCCAAGATCTCTACTTTTTAAAAAAAAATTTGTCAAGTCCACCGCATGGGCTCGAACTTGCAATCCTCTGATTTCCAGCTGAACGTCTTTATCCAATGGGCAACCGGGATTCTAATACAAGAGGATTTAAGGGATTCCCCGGTTTGTAGATTCAACGAAGGTTTTGATTGCAGTTTAAGAGATTACGCCATTTTTTGGTAAAAACTGCTCTATTTTCGATCAAGGATTTTTAGTTCAACATAGATTGCACCATACTATGTGGTAAGTTGCTGCAGAGCACCAATATATGGTGCTAAGTTCAACTGAAATTTTTAACAGTGTAGTACTGATCAAATAATAACAAACCAGTCGCCCAAGTTTAAATTTCCTTTCAGCACGATCTCTATAGATATGAAGCTGAGTTTTCCAGCGACGATCGACAAAGCTACGGCAATAATCAACGTCCATCTTGGAACTCGAACACTACCTGCAAGATTGATTTGCAAATGTGGAGCATTTCTCATATGGTCAACAGATGTGTAAAGTCAGATGTGGAACTGGATTTCTGTGCAAGTCAAGAAGGTAAATAAAATTTCAGATCTATATGCTAACTTGAAAAACCATGATGGGCTGTTCGTACAACTCAACATGAATTTATATTCCATGTGGGCTATTTTCAATAATATAAGCTACAATTTAATTATAATAGAGTAAAAAATACTTGTCATTGTTAATATTGTTTTAGTTTAAATTGTAATTATAGTAGAACTCCAATTATCGGGACTCTAGTTATCCAGATCAAAATTGGATCGTCAATTATCCGGATCCGGATCGCTTTATGAAAAGAATAAGGAAAATCCACATTTAAAAAGTGTTATACCGGTGAATAATATTGTTTTTTCAGTAGTCATTAAATTGCATTGCACACGAAAGCAAAATACATTTTTTTACTGCGAAGTAAACTTTTTTTCATGAATTTACCAACTATCCGGATATTCAATCATCCGGATTTGATCTGAACACAAGCCAACGTGACAGATAGTGACATGGGGAAAGAGGTGTAAAATAAAATATCAAAAAATTGCCTGACGTATTCAATAAACGCTCCCCCCCCCTCTTTTAAAAAATCAGCATAAAACCTTCATCAAAATTATTAAAGTTTTTTATTAATTATGATATGTCTTTATTAATTATGATATGTCTTTATTAATTATGATATGTCTTTATTAATTATGATATGCCTTTAATAATTAGGATATTTCTTTATTAATTAACTACATTTTAATTAAATTAAATAATAAAAATGTAAATCTTTATTTATTTCAGGTTTATCTTTATTAATTAAAGTTATTTCTTTATATTTATTAATTAAAGTTATTTCTTTATATTTATTAATTAAAGTTATTTCTTTATATTTATTAATTAAAGTTATTTCTTTATATTTATTAATTAAAGTTATTTCTTTATATTTATTAATTAAAGTTATTTCTTTATATTTATTAATTAAAGTTATTTCTTTATATTTATTAATTAAAGTTATTTCTTTATATTTATTAATTAAAGTTATTTCTTTATATTTATTAATTAAAGTTATTTCTTTATATTTATTAATTAAAGTTATTTCTTTATATTTATTAATTAAAGTTATTTCTTTATATTTTCTAATTAAAGTTATTTCTTTATATTTATTAATTAAAGTTATTTCTTTATATTTATTAATTAAAGTTATTTCTTTATATTTATTAATTAAAGTTATTTCTTTATATTTATTAATTAAAGTTATTTCTTTATATTTATTAATTAAAGTTATTTCTTTATATTTATTAATTAAAGTTATTTCTTTATATTTATTAATTAAAGTTATTTCTTTATATTTATTAATTAAAGTTATTTCTTTATATTTATTAATTAAAGTTATTTCTTTATATTTATTAATTAAAGTTATTTCTTTATATTTATTAATTAAAGTTATTTCTTTATATTTATTAATTAAAGTTATTTCTTTATATTTATTAATTAAAGTTATTTCTTTATATTTATTAATTAAAGTTATTTCTTTATATTTATTAATTAAAGTTATTTCTTTATATTTATTAATTAAAGTTATTTCTTTATATTTATTAATTAAAGTTATTTCTTTATATTTATTAATTAAAGTTATTTCTTTATATTTATTAATTAAAGTTATTTCTTTATATTTATTAATTAAAGTTATTTCTTTATATTTATTAATTAAAGTTATTTCTTTATATTTATTAATTAAAGTTATTTCTTTATATTTATTAATTAAAGTTATTTCTTTATATTTATTAATTAAAGTTATTTCTTTATATTTATTAATTAAAGTTATTTCTTTATATTTATTAATTAAAGTTATTTCTTTATATTTATTAATTAAAGTTATTTCTTTATATTTATTAATTAAAGTTATTTCTTTATATTTATTAATTAAAGTTATTTCTTTATATTTATTAATTAAAGTTATTTCTTTATATTTATTAATTAAAGTTATTTCTTTATATTTATTAATTAAAATTATTTATTAATTAATTAATTAAATCTTTATCTTTATTAATTAAAATTATTTCTTTTAAAATTCGAACTTATAACTAGTTCACGCATTCTACTTCGAACTTTGTAAATCAAATTAATGAAATTGTTCAAGAGGATCACAGGACCAACTTTTAAAGACAGAAATTCAATTCAAATAATACCTTAAGTTCCAACTACGAATCCTTAAACAAACATCAACAGCGTCTTTAGAACGAAATCAAATCGTTTTCAGGTAACGATTAATTACAATCGACGACCCGTTCCACCAACTCTCGAATAAATTTTGTTTTTTATTTTCCCCCTCTTCCGAAATATACCACCCCAAGGTTACTTCTTCCACCCAGTATGCGAGCCATTATTTTTAAAGGTTCCTGAAATATCGCGAGTCTAGAACAAAGGAAGTCGGCCATTTAACCGTGAGGATCGGGTTGACACGCTGTCAGGACGAGCCGAGTTGAGTTGTGTGCGAGCTGACAAGCGGCGGGGGATATTTTCTAGTCGAGGGATTAATTTGACACTAAAGTTGTCTGGGGATGGATGCAGAGAGGGAGATTCGCACTTGATTAAGGACCGATCGATGAAGAGTGGGGTGTGAATTTTGTCGAGTAAATTTTAGTATTTAAGTTTCCGGGTTGATGCAAGAGAAAAAGCTTGCTGTAGTTTGGATTTTAAGTGGTGGTATCGTATTTTATACGCTCGTCTATCACCTGACTTGACTTCTTAACTGGTATCTTCCAATCATACATGTCCCATCTGTTTTTATTTACTAATATATTTTTTTTAATTTATTCGTAAATGTATGAGATAGTTAAGGATTTGGATATTTTTTTAATTTATAATTTAATATTTTTTTTTAATATGTATTATATTAAATTATATAAATTGTATGCAGAAAAATAATTCTTCTAATCATACATGTCCCTTCTGTTCTTATTTGCTAATATATTTTTTAAAAAATTTATTCGTAAATTTATGAGATAGTAAAGGATTTGGAGATTTTTTAAAATTTAATATGTTTTTTAAATGTAGTTAAGTTTATTTGAATCCAATATTGCCCTAAGATACGTAATTAAGATATCCAATGAAAAACTTTATTCAGAAAAATAATTCTTCTAATCATATATGTCCCATCTGTTCATATTTGCTAATATATGTTTTTTTTTAATTTATTCGTAAATTTATGAGATAGTAAAAGATTTAAAGATTTTTTTTAATTTAAAATTTTATAATTTTTTTTAAATATAGTTGAGTTTATTTGAATCTAATTTTGCCCTAAGATACGCAATTAAGATATCCAATGAAAACTTTATGCTGAAAAATAATTCTTCTAATCATACATGTCCCATCTGTTCTTATTTGCTAATATATTTTTTTTAATTTATTCGTAAATTTATAAGATAGTAAAGGATTTGGAGATTTTTTTAAATTTAAATTTAATATTTTTTTTAAATACAGTTAAGTTTATGTGAATCCAATTTTGCCCTAAGATACGCAATTAAGATATCCAATAAAAAACTTTATGCAAAAAAATAATTCTTCTAATCATACATGTCCCATCTGTTCATATTTGCTAATATATTTTTTTTAATTTATTCATAAACTTATGAGATAGTAAAAGATTTTAAGACTTTTTTTATTATAAATTTAATATTTTTTAAATATAATTAAATTAACTTTAATCTAATTTTTCCAAAGATACGCAATTATGTGTGGAAATATCTAAACGTACATCCAATGAAAAACTTTATGCAGAAAAATAATTCTTCTAATCATACATGTCCCATCTGTTCTTATATACTAATATGTATATTTTTAATTTATTCATAAATTTATGAGATAATAAAGGAATTGGAGATTTTTTTAATTTAAAATTTAATATTTTGTAAATATAATTAAATTAACTTCACTTTAATATAATGTTGCCCAAAGGAACACAATTATGTACTGAAATATCTGAAAATACATCCAATGAAAAACTTTATGTAGAAAATAATTTTTTCAATGATACATGTCCATCTGTTCACAAATTCTTTCAATGATACATGTTCTTATTCACTAATAGTATATATATGTTTGTAATTGATACATAAATTTATGAGATAGTAAAGGATTTGAAGATTTTTTTTATTTAAAATTTAATATTTTTTAAATATAATTAAATTAATTTGAATCCAATCTTGCCCTAGGATACAAAATTATATACAGAAATATCTGAAAATACATCCAATGAAAAATTTTATACAGAAAATAATTTTGTCGGTTAAACCGATTGCTTGAAATTTAATCTTCTAAACATCAAATTTACATATGCTTTTCCGCGTATTTCCAGTTTTTCTAAAATTGCGCATAAATTTAAATTAATTAGGACATTCCATGTTGAATCTTTTTTCAAATCTAAAAGAATAAATTGTCTTTTAATACATTTCTCTATTCAAAAATTAAAATATATAAAACCTGTTTTGAAATTACAAAGTAAAAACAACTTTATAATTATTTTTTTCTTTCGCAACCCAGAGAACTTTAATGTATATTTTTTTAAATATTATTTTTGCTGTTGAAAAATTATTTTTACATCAAAAATAGATTTATTTTCCTTTCAACATGCTATGGTTTCGGGCGCATTAATATCTATATTTTTTTCTTCAAAAAGTAGTTTCTTTATCCCTGTTTAAAATCAACAGAAAAATTAATAATTATGTTCGACAAATATTTTTAAATGAATATTATTTAAAATATATATATGGGGATTGAAAAAACAAATATATTTATATTAAACTTATAGTTGCATTTGTATAGCTTTAAAGACAAAATAAGAAAAAAAATTGTGAGAAGGGGAAAGTTTAATGCATTTTCATTTAAAGAACACAAAGAATTAAATTTATCAATAGAATAAAGCCATTAGAATTATCATAAAAATTCTGAAATATTCATACAAATATTCGGAAAAAAAGATGAAAATTTTTCTTTATTTGAAAAAAAAGTTGTTGTTTTTTAAATTTAATATTTTTTAACTATCACACGTTATTAGTTCTCCTTTGTAAAACAGTATAATACCATGCATTAATAATAAAAGAACTGTTTTAACCTCATGTGGCTGATATATTTTACGCGTTTATATGCAATTTAAATGTAAATTTTAGAAAAATATTTTAAATATCGAACGAAATATTTGCTTTTATATTATGTTTTTAAACATTCAGCATCTCCTACTAACTAGTTTTAAATTTTCTTTAAAAAATTAATATCGTGCTCTAGTGAAATTGTTATGTTATAGACATTTATAGCTAAACAAATAAATTTCTTTCGATCATAATAATTTTCCAGTCTAGATAGTAATGTTATCTATGTGAATTTCGTTTTGCTAAGAAACATTAATTTTGCTCCAAAATTAAACTGAAGTATAAATATTTTTTTTACGTTTAGTTACGGAAGGTTTTCTTTGCTAATTATTCCCAAATTATTTCAGATCAAACTGTGCGAACTCCATATTGGAAAAGTAGATGAACTGGTTTATCCAATCAGGATCAAGAAAAGAACCAGTGTTTGAGAAGTGATTGGCGAAAAAATTTGGAGAAAACAACAATAAGGCTAGTTACGCTCTGGCTACTGTCGCAAATGCAACTGAGTATATAAAAGCATGCAACTGAAAAACTCATATTGTATCCGCTCACATGAAACTATCGGTCAAAATATCCTTTCGCTGGATACCTTGCTAACAACTTTGGTAAATAATCGACAATTTGGCGGTTTGGTATGGATTGTGATAATACCAGTTTGGCGATTTTTCATCTTTACTTTGGAGATTTCAAAATCTGAAACGTGGCAGCCCTGAGTAGAATGTAATTAAAATAACCACCGGGTAGTTAATGAGTAATTTTTTAGTCACTCAGTTGATTAAAAGTTGCAATGCAATTATCGCTCTTGCGCGGCTAACCTAAAAAACCTCATATATCATCCTTCATAGTAGAGAAAACATAATGTTATAATCTCGCTAACATCAAAGTGAGTCCAACATGTATGGCCGCAGACACGTGGTTAATTACGTCATTCCATTCATAAATTTTCACTGTTACACATTTCCCAATTCATCAGCCAATCGCGAGTATTTTTCAATTCATAATTTTTAAAAGAAGTCACGTGTCTGATGGCATTCGGTCTGAGATGTTGATTTCACGATTATGACGTCATATTCACTCTACTACTGTCCATTCATGCTCGAAGTGAAAGACGGCATCGGAGGACGTTGACTTGGATTCGATCGTGAAACTTTTGTATTCGTAGCAAGACGCGTAATACCTCTTGGCAAAAGAGATCATCAAGGCCAAGAATAAGGATTTTCTACTTAAGGCGTTCTACCGCATGGCGGTTTGAAACTGACCTTTGTATTTTATATGTATTGTTTTGATATGACTCTTATCATTTTAGGAATGTGATTATTATCAATATTTTTGGACTCATCTACCAAACGAAATTTCAAGAAATTAACGAATGGAGTTGTGTATAACCTTTAAAGGGACCGTGTAGTTTGCGATAAACAAAAAAAAATTATTATTTTTTGTGCTTATCAAAAAGCAGTGCAATTACGATACTATTAATTCAATTGAAATAAAATTTTGTATACATCCACTGTAAAAAAAAAGTGGGAACAGATGTAGTATAGGACATTTGGCGCGTTTTATTTTAAAGACGAAAAATTGCCGTTAAACATAGCATAGGATTGCCAGATTGAAAGTCGCCACAAGAATTGGAAAATATCAACAATGTCAGGTGGGGTTGCCATGCTATTAATTTATCGCCCCTATAAAACGCCAAAAAAAACTCGCGCGCCAAATGTCCCATACTACATCTGTACCAAAAAGTGTTTAAAATGAGTACATGAACGTACTTGTTTTTATAGTACAATTGTATCATAAATGAGCGATGACGTACTCAAATTTAAGTAATCATACTTTCTCAAAAATGAACAATGCGATTTAATATTGCTAATTTCAGCTTCTGTTCAAGCCATCTTAACAATTCGACCTAACAAACTTTAAATATTTAAAGATTATGTTATTATTACAAAAATATTACAATATTAAAACTTTAAGTTATTGCAATTAAATTATCTTACTTCCCATTTTTGGCATAGCTGTTTAACGTTACTTCTGTTTCTAACTTCTTTGCGTCGCCTTGATAGCTTAACGGATAAGACTGTGGATAGCGGTGTCTACAGATATGGGTTCGATTCCCAGTAAGGTTGTAATTGTCGATATATATTGAAAGTTATTTATAAAGGTAGCCTATGCTTCTTTATACTCGTTTTTGAGTACATGTCTTTTTCAAAAATGAAGCTTATGTATTCGGAGCTATGATAAGCATCGAATATAATCAATAATGAGTTCATTTTAATTATTAGTGAGTACCTATTTTTAGCAGTGTGTGAGGAAAACAACATTTAAAAAGATTAAACCACAAAATTTTATGCATTTAGTGCATTTTTTATTGAAAAAAGTAATTTTATAACTGTAAGATTTTAAGTTAATGTCTGTAGGGTACACTTTTCTAAAATAGTTTTTATATAGAATACATTGTAATTAGACTATTAAAACTAATTTTAATTTTGGGTTAGAAAGAAATTACCATACTTTTTTTTGAAAATAATGATTTTTTGTTTACTTTTTGACTCATATTTTCGCATACATATTTTTTTAATTTAGTAAAACAACTAACATTTAGGTATACACATTTTTATCCACCTGGCCACGGAGGCCCTTGTTGGTCATTCTCTTTCTAGGAGGGGATTCCTTGGCTTGTTGATGTAGCAACAGCGAAAATTTCGGTTGCAGTTAAAGAGGTTGAACAATTATCGGTGAAAGCACATTTTTAAGCACAATTTTTTATTGTAATTACCTGAACTACAATGCAGATTGCAATTTGGATTTATTTTTTACTTGTCCAAATTGTGTTATTTTCAAACGAAAATATTTTTTTTATTCAATTTTGTAATTGTTTAACAATTTTCAAATTTTATAAGCAAATAAAATATGCCAGACATTAAGCAATTTCTCTTTTAAATAATTTAGGAATGATTTAACCAGCACAAAACCATTGATATCTATTAAATTATCTAAAATCCTAATTATGAATTGTACTCACGATCTATTTCCGTACCTCTGGGTGCCATTACATTAATAACTTACAATAATATTTGTTTAGAAATGTTTGTACCGTTGAAATTTCATGTATAGCTTCACAATCAAGCATTTTGTCGTCATAATTTTGAGTTGTACTGTAAACAATTGTAAATGAGCCACGACCTACTTTACTTAACCGTACCTACCTATGTACATATTATTGAAAGTATAATAAATATTTACCATGTATGTATATATATTTTTTAAATGTACTTAAGAAAAATGTTTACCTACCAAATGTTCTTTACAATTTTCCACGTTTTCTTATAACAGCTATCAATTTTTATTTTTTTAACAGAATAGAATGGCAATATTAAAATTGTATAGCTTTTCTCTCTATTTTCATATCAATGAAATTTTTAAAAGTTTAATTTATTGTATTGATTTTCAACCAGTAGAACGTGGATTACTGGTAGACCTTAGAATTAGTTCAATCATCAAAATGTTTATTTATGTATTAAATAAAACGTTGTATTATTCTTCTTTTTCGAATAGAAGCTATAAGTAGGAAATCCACCTAATTTATTTGCCATATTCAATTGTTAAAAAATTGCTGCTAATACATTTTGCTGATAGCAAATCAAATTTATTTTAGCTTTACTTCATATAATATTTTGAACTTTTATTTACAGATTTTGAGTCTTCAATTGACTGAAATTAAATTGATTTTTTAAATCCCATTAAAGTTTCTTTTATTTAAATTTACATAAATTCCGATGCTTATATCGTGTTACAGTTAGTTAAAAGAACGTTTTTTTTAATTCATAGTAACTTAACCATAAATAAACTGTCAATTCTTAGGATCCAGTTTAAAAATATAAATAATTTTTATTTTTATGCCTTTCAAAATAATGAAGTATCAGACGATAGTTTTGCAAAAATTTACTTTTTTTAACTCGAATGAACTCAATGCATATGACGTCATTAAGATGTTAAACAAAAGCACGAGTTAAGTATACAGCGTACACAAAATATCTTCGACTGAATTCTGTGGGTTTTTACAAATACAAAAGCAATGTTTAATCATATTCAATTTAATAGCTATGCTTAATCATATTCATTTTAATCTCGACACCAGTTCATGCATAATATCCATAGGATATGTGATACCAAGGATAGTGAAGACCATATATATATATATATATATAAGGTGTGCTCGTGTTTCGCTTTTTGAAAGGGGCAAGGAAATAATTCTTTTGACGTCATTTTAGCTCCGCCTTACTATGGGTTTTTGATAATTCTCATTGGCTGTGTGTTTCAAGCATTGCTACTTATATTTTAATAACGAAACTACTTTGGAAATCGATTCAAATTGTTTTTTGAAGCAAATTTTAACTGTTTTCTTTTAAATAAATTCATGATTAGTTAAAAACAAGAATTCTTGTTAAATTAAGTACTCCTTGACAATAGCGACAATTACTCTTAAAACGACTGTCGAGAGCATTAGACACGCCCACAGACAGTTAAAGGCGGAGGAAGGTGTCACTATGACGTCAAAAGAATCCTTTTCCCCGCCCTCTATCAGCAAGAGCGAGTACCAGCACACCTTTTATATATAGTCTCCACTATCCTTGATGTGATACAGACTATATTTTAAATTCCATATAATGTAAATAACGTTTTAGGCTAATAAGAATATGTGAAAAGGCGACAAATTTTTTTTACAGGAACTAATTGTTTTTACGCCCCTGAATTCCTAAAGCAATTTTATTCTTCTTTGAATGCTACAGTCAAATATTTCAAAGTTGGAATATTTTACTTTAGTATTTGTTAAGCATAGATGAGAAGCTAAACTTTAAACAAAAAGATATCTAAATTTAAACTATTTTTTTGGTGCTACACGTAAGAAAATAAAATGTTTTTATACATATTTAGTAAAGTAATTTGGTGTTTTTATAAATTTAAGCATAGTGTTGTTGTAGTAAATAATTTTAACTATATCCATTTATTTAAATACAATTTGATATCACGGTTAGGTACTTATTTATTAATAATATCTGGTGCAAATTGAACAAAATTCTGTGTTTATAATAAAGCTTGAAGTATTAAAAAGTTAGTTTTATTTATAAAATAGAGGACATAAATATTAATTAGTTCTACAAATGTGAATTGTTACTGCTTAAAAGAAAAAATAAATTTACAAAGAATAGTTTTAGTATAGAATATTATTTTAATAATAATTTTTTTTTAAAAATAAGAATTTATAAATTGAAAAAAACATTTGAAACGTTAAAATTATATAATACGGAATAAAACTTCAATGAATTACTTTACATTAATTTTGTTATGATATATTTTTACTTTTAAACAGTATTAATGTATTTATGACAATTAGAAAAAGAGCTTTACTTGAATTAGCCATGATATGATTGTTTGAATATTAGTTATAAATATGTCGATTATTATTATCAATGATTATCATAATTAAGAGATGTAATACAAAATAAACAATATTTTTTTATGTCATATAAACCAGTAATTAAATATATGTTATGTGTATAACAATTATATCTTGTATCCTATGAAAACAGAATTGAAAAATAAAATATTTATAAAATGTATATGTCTTTATTATTAATTTATTATTATATAAAAATATAAAAACTAAAATTACAGCAGAAGACGTGGAGTGCTAAGATACAAAACATGAAGTAAGAGGCAAAATATCTTTGCAATAAATTGTTTGAATTTGAACCAGAAAAAAACTTTAACTTAGAATGAAGAGCCATTTAAAAAAAACTAAGAAGCAAAACTTGCTTGTATTAGTACTTAACAACTTTTACAATAAGTTATTTAAAAACTACTTTAAATAATTTTTCATTATTTTCTTTTTTTAAAAATTTCAATCATTACCCTTTTTTTGTTCAAAAATAAATAAATTAGACACCTTTATAAAATATATTATAAACAGTTATGAATTTTAATAAAATTTACTTTAAACAAACTTTTTAAATGTGAAGCCAATACAATAGATTCGATGCTTTGCAATACATATGCTATATCCTCACAATATATTTTAGTTTTTACTTGATAATATTATAGCACTGTGTCAATTACTAGACCCGTTTCTAATCACTACAATATTTATTTTATATTGGAGAAATCGTAAAGTACGTATATTGCCAGTAATTAAAAATATAAGTTTACGAAATCTAAATGTAATATAATTGGATTAGAAAATAAAACTTTAAAACAGTTTTGTGTTTTTATTAATAAAAATGGTGTCATCTGTATCTTAGAAAGTTAAGTAATGTATGTTTTAAAAGTACTAAATAATTAAGTATTTTTAAGGTGAAATTCGTGTTAAGCACGTTAAAATCATTCAGGATCGGTTCTCTTTACAGACATTGAAACTCAAATCCCATTACTATCTCTATCCCAGCAAAAACAAATTACTTTTTCGTTAAAATATGTATAAAAATTGCATATTTAAGGAATAACAAAAATACTTTCAGTTTTGAACATACCAGCATCAAACCTCCAAACACAAATAAAAAATTTTCAATTTTCTTGCATAAAACATTTAGTATCACGTAATTTTAATTTTAGTATTTTTTTTACTTATTTCCTATGACTTCGACGTTAATCAAATTAACCACAATAATGGATTTCATTTTACAAATAATTAACCATCCAAGGATTTCACCCTACATTGTAAAAAAAAATATATAAAATAAAAATATAAAAATTGCTTATTTAAGGAACAAAAATACTTTCAGTTTTGAACATACCAGTATCATACCTCCAAAAACAAATAAACAATTTACACAATTTTCAATTTTCTTGCATAAAACATTTAGTATCACGTAATTATAATTTTAATATTTTTTTACTTATTTCCTATGATTTGGACGTTAATAAAATTAACCACAATAATGGATTTCATTTTACAAATAATTAACCATCCAAGGATTTCACCCTACATTGTAAAAAAAGGTACTTAAAAATGAGTATCTGAACCTACTAGTTTTCCTTTGAATACAATCGCATTGTAAATGAGCGATGACGTACTCCCATTTAAGTAACCGTACTTTCGCAAAATTGAGCAATGTAATTTAATTTTGCTAATCTCAGTTTCTGTTGAAGCCAGCTTAAGAAAGCGGTCTGACCAACTTATAATAATAGTTGTACAGAAGATGTGTTTTCTCATTATTTGATATTGATTGCTTAAATGGAAACTGAGTTATAACAACTCAATTATATTATTTCCTATTATTTTGGCACTCCTTCTTATCATTTCTTCTTCACATTGCACTGGCGGACAACGGATAAGGGCCCTGGACTTCGATGCGGGCGACATCAGGTAGACAGATTGGGTTCGATTCCCAGCAAATCCTGGTTGTAATTGTTCAAAGTGATTTATGAAGGCAGCTATGTAGGCAAGCAACTGCCTTTTTTATTCATTTTACTCATTTTTGAGTACACAACTTTTTTAAAAATGAAACTTATGTATTCGGATCTACGATAAGCATCGAAAGTAATCAAAATTGAGTACATTTTACTTATTTTTAAGTACATATTTTTAACAGTGTACGCTTTTTAATCTTAGAAGGACAGTATAATAAACTAATTCTACATCTTTAAATAATAATGACCCCAATTTCGAAAACTATTCTTAAACGAAATGTTATTAAACCCAGAAAACAAAAGAGCATTTCTTAATAGAACCCTAAACTTAAATAAATTATTAATTTATCACTTCAGACAGATGATTACCTCAACAAGTTGAATACGGCTCCAATTCCGCCCCCTGAAAACACAATTAATCATATTATTCATCAGCTACTCGCTAAGTAGAATCTCCCATTTAATATCACAGAAATGACCCTAGGCTCCATTACGTTTAATGAATTGCGTCCGACTCTTATATCTCACATTTATAAATCTCTCAAAGTCCAAATCATTTGGTTCTCAAGTACTTGATTATCAAGTTGGGGTCGTTTAACGCTCCATTGGGGAAATGTTATTGAGAAATATCAGTTTACCTTAATTAAATTCGACCTGTGCAAAATTCGATTTATCTTGCGCGGTCGTTTCCGAATTTTGAATTTTGATATAGATAAATGAGAAAGCGGTTTATGGGCTTTAAGTTCGATCATTTGCAGGAGTTGTATAGCGGCAGTGCATTAATCACTGTGCTAGCGAAAATGCGCCACATTGGCGACTTTGACTGGACTTAAATTGATAAGAAAAACGTAATTCACATTGTGATTTATTTGTGTAATTCCCTTTAATTAATTTGTCAATTTCTCAACAAAAAAACTCAATATACAGAAAAAGTACCAAGAAAGTACAGAAAAGTACAGATAAATATTGAGTTGGTTTTGTTTGGCTTGGTTAATAAATGTCGCACTAGAGCTGCACAGTGGGCTATTACCCAGCAAAAAAAATTCAGCATGATACCTTCATCAAAATTGTCAAATTGAATGTTGTTTGAAGGTTTTATAAAGGATATTGAAACAAAAAACTGCAGTTTTTTTTTAATTTTTAATTTTCCTACATAAAACCTTTAAAATATCTGCATTTTTCCTTCATGATTAAAAATTGAAGGGTTTTTTGCAGTTTTTATGAAGGACATTGAAACAAAAACCTTTAATTTTATAGATCTTCAAAAAAAACTGCAGTTTTCCTGCATAAAACCTTCAATTTCAAAATTTTGATGAAGGTTTTATGCTGACTTTTTTTGCTGGGTAGCGACGTTTCGGGGCCTATCTCGAAGGAAAGACCTGGGAACGGTGCCTCGTATATTTGAACCATGGTCTGATGACGAGGACAACACCTGAGCTGGCACCCGATGCAACCGCAATAGGCGTCAGGATATATGACCCCGATCAGATTCATCGTGCACTAGTCTGTATACACGCCAGTATAATTTTTTGAATATTCTGGACGACTTTCTAGTATTTTTGTAGCAAAGCTGGCAACCCTCCGATCACATGATCCCTACTTTTTAACTTTTTTTTGTCGAGTCCACAGCACGGGCGGCTCGAACTAGCAATCCTTTGATTACCAGCTGAACGCCTTTATCCACTGGGCAACTGAGGACCCGATAAGTACTGAGTTAAATTATATTTTGATTTATTGTTTAAAGTTTGAGACTCTAATATATTTCAGAGTACATATTTATAAAAGGCACAGTAAGAAATTGAGCATTATATAGACTTCAAATGCCCATTCAATACAGCCCAAAGTTAACTGAAAAGTTTATAAATGAAACGTTATCTGGACATTTCATAGACTACCCAACGGATATTGGGATGGGTATAAAATTAATCTTAAGGCCAAAAAAGTACCATAAAAATTCATTATTTATTAATGGTTTCTCAGTTTCCACTGTCTTTAGAACGATTTAAAAACATATTATTTATATTTTATATTCATTAAAAATAAAAGTTAACATATTCATTAAAATAACAGTTAAAATATTCATTAAAAATATAAGTTAAAATATTCATAAAAATTATAAGTTTAAATACTCCTTAAAAATAGGTTACCATATTCACTAAGAATATAATATAATATATTCTAAAAAAATTAAAGTTAACATTTTCATTAAAAATATAACTTAAGAATTTATGTTAACATATTCATTAAAAATATAAAATAATATATTTTTTAAAAATATAAGCTAACATACTCCTTAAAAGTATGTTAACATATTTGCTAATAATATAAGTTAACATTACAAATATAAGTTAACATATTCATTAAAATATAAGTTAACATATTCATTGAAAATAAAAGTTAACATATTTAATAAAAATAATTAGTTAACACATTTTTAAAATAAGTTATATTTTTAAAATTGAAAAAGGCAACTAAACATATTTTTTAATAATTCAATAATAACTTTTTCTTATTTGATACCACAGAATCTTTTATCCGCCCCTTTCTATATTTTGCATCACAGTATAAATTGCACATAATGCATACGAAATGTATATAATTCCTGAAGATAGTCTCTAACTGTATTCAAAGAAATTTTCACATTTTGTTTTAAATAGCCAGGTATTTCTTGGATTATAAAATTTTTCCATAACATATATATTAAAATCAAGTGCTGGAAGTTTTTTAATATAAAAAGTATTTGACGATTTTATAAGCTAAGGGAATACTAAAATACAAATAAATGTTTATCATTTTAAAAGTATCATTTTTAAATGCCCGTCGTTTCTAATAGAATCGTTTATTCCAGAAACAAGCTAAGAGTATATTTTAAATTTGGGGAAACATAGAAAATTATTCTATTTTCATTATTAATATAGATTTCGGCTTTAAAACATATACAAAATTAGTTAATATCTTCTCGAAGTAGATGTTACCAATAAATTGTTTACAATATTTATTAATGACTTTCATTTTTTAACTTTGCAATTTGCTGGTTTCTGCAATATTTTTTAAATTTGGGGGAAACATAGAAAATATTCTATTTTCATTATTAATATTAGATTTCGGCTTTAAAACATTTACAAAATTAGTTAATATCTTCCCAAAGTAGATGTTACCAATAATTTGGTTACAATATTTATTCCTGACTTTCTTTTTTTAACTTTGCAATTAGCTGGTTTCTGCAATATTTTTTTTAATTTGGGGGAAACATAGAAAATATTCTATTTTCATTGTTAATATAGATTTCGGCTTTAAAACATTTACAAAATTAGTTACTATCTTCCCGAAGTATATGTTACCAAAAATTTGGTTACAATATTTATTCCTGACTTTATAATTTTTTTTAACTTTGCAATTAGCTGGTTTCTGTAACAACAAAAAATACTTTTGTACTGTAAAAACGCACATTTTTAAACCTCTGACGGATAAGCTGAATTTTTAATTTGTAGGTTTGTTTTCACTGTAAGAAAATTTAAATTATACTTCCAACATATTTTATTTTCATTTTAATTATATCAGTATAGAAGATTTTCAAAAGTCCTTCAAATGCTTTAAATTTGAAAAAAAAATTAAAATATAGATTTTTTAGCAAACTTTTATATATATTATGTGTACTGTAGGTAAAAAAACCGGAGATACTCGAACGGTTATACACATTTGTATCCGTCACGTGGTTTTAAAGCTAATTTGGCAGTTGACGGAAAGACAGTTGACAAGATTGTGCACAAAAATATGCGTTTCCATATGATATTCTGATTCCGCATTTATT
Source organism: Troglohyphantes excavatus (assembly GCA_963932185.1). Lineage (NCBI taxonomy): Eukaryota > Metazoa > Arthropoda > Arachnida > Araneae > Linyphiidae > Troglohyphantes > Troglohyphantes excavatus. Next base: position 63,544,103 of record OZ010669.1, on the reverse strand, counting down.
TTTATTTCAGAAACCAGTCAACAGACGATTCAATTTTGAATTTACACTCAAATGCTATCGAATATCGCTTGTCTGGTTTCTGTACTAAACGCAATATTCAATGCGAAACGGACCCATACAACGGAATGAAATGTGGATCTTCGATCATGAATGGTCTATTGTAGAGAGAATATGACGTCTTAATCGTGAAGCCCACATGTCAGAGCGAAAGGCCCACATCACGTGCCATCTCTTCAAAATTATGAATGAAAAAATACTCGCGATTGGCTGATGAATTGGGAAATGCGTAACAGTGAAAATTTATGAATGGAATGACGTAATTCACCACGTGTCTGAGGCCATACATGTTGGCTTCACTTTGATGTTAGAGAGATACGACTCGTCATAGATACGAACGTCACGACTCGTCTACTACAATGGATCCATGCTCGAAGATGTGGATGGATTCCGAACATAAATATGTGTTTACCTTATGAGATTCTGTAAAAAAAATCGAATTTAAAAAAAAAAATGTCTGCTGACTGCTTTCTGTAATACTTGACTTGAATTTAAAATTGTTCGAAGCACCAACCGAAGATATTTTCTCCCTGCATCCAACATGAGCCTATAGGCAACTAAATTTCGGAAATATCTGGGTTAACTCTTTGAGGCACACGATTGTAAAGAAAATAAAAACCCTAGTTGCACAGAATTTTTTTTATTATAAAAAAAATGGAAATATACATTCATTTCGATTATTTAAGATAAATCATTACTCTTATTTATGAATCACTTATTTATGCATTAACCGTTGGTGCATAGCATTGCCAACATAATGAAAATCTTTAAAAAAAATATATTAAACTGTATGACAACGAGTAACTTAACTTTTCAAGGTGGGTTAAAATATATCCCACCATGCATAAAAAGCTAAGCAAACGGTCGGACAGTTTTTAACCCACCTAGCCACAAAGAGTTTAAAAGACAAGAGACAGGACACATACAAATAAAACATAAAAACGTAAATGGCATATGATTCTGGTAGAGAGAGTAACAATTAAAAATAGCATTTAGATCAAAAATACAAAATCTAAGTAAGTGCCAAGAAGCAACTGCTTCTAGGATATATAAGTAAAAGCAATGGGAGAGCATGATATATATAAGCTGAAATAAACGATTCAATTACCTTAAATGGTAACGCAGTGTATGCCAATGTTAAACCCGGCGGTTGAATGTTATGCATGTATATTTTGGCATTTCTTCTTGTATATTTAAACGCACCTGGTTCTTCCTGTTTTCAATAAGTTCCCCAACTCCCAAATTTATTAATATTCCCCGCGCTTTCATTTAGTTTTTCTCCGTTTCGGCATTTACCCTCTACATGACCCTTCCTGTTGAAGTTCAGCGTAATTTACGATGTCCTAACTCATCGCCATTGCCTCACCGAGGATGTTTACAATCCCTTCTTTGCATTTCTCGGTTATATCACTCGTTCCACGCTTTCATTATCAAAAAAAGCATTCTTTCTCTCTCTCAAAAACAGAAGGGGCAAACACAGCTAAACCAACAATCTATTGCATCTCGAGATTGCAACGACTAAATATAGCGGCCGGGTCAATACATCCCAGGGGTTGACAATAACTCCTTATTCCACGAAAGGAGCGGCTTCAAATAAACACAAAACTCCAGTAAAGATTAGGGGCTCCCGTGAAAAACACCTCTATATCTTCCCAATGGAAGGCCTTAGAATTTAGCCATCCGACCCTTTTTCCATGAAACGAAGATTACAGGTTAAGATCAACAGTAAATATAGGTCGGAAATCTCTTTAGTTCAGCGGTATTTTTTATTGTTTGGGTATTTTATCCTAGATGTGATTTTAATAGCCCTGTGTGTTTTTCTTTGATTGGATACGGCTGGGAAAAGAGGATGCTAATTTGTTTATGTGGGTTCCGAGCTGTGAAGCTGAACTTAACGCCCCCTAGCGTTAGGTTCCGTAATGATGGGGTTTAAGGTTTGTTATGGGATCTTAAATAAAAACCGGAATTCGGTTATTTTTTTTGAGCACTCCCACGTCTAACCTTTTGGAAAGTGGATGGTACATGTGTGAGATTGGCCTATCAAATGTCATATATTACCTGCGTTGTTATTGAAAAAAATCCTTTGCTTGTTTTTTCGTCATTAAAATAAGGGCAGTGTTTTTATAGGAAAAAATTGTAGACTAATCGTCTGTGAAGGATACTGTAAATGAAAAAATTATATATGAGAGAAGGAGTATGTACGTGGCGAATCATTTTCTGTGAGAAAAGAAAATAATTGAACCAAAATAAGGACGAATATTTTCCATTGTCATGGAACTTTTTGTAAAAGTATGTATTAAGTGTAGAAAGCATTTTGGGTCGCCATCTAAACTGACCAGTTTGGGTATAAAAAAGAAAATAATGCGGCTCCAGGATTTTACATCATTAATGTTGGAGACCAACCGTATTTTTTTTTTAACTTAATATGCTTTCTTTACCCTGACTTTGAGTTCAAGAAAATAAGTAGGAAAAAGTCTCAATGGTCTACTTTTACAGCATTATTGTAATTCTATTAATAAAATTTATTAATTAATAAATATATTTTTATCAAAAAAATTAAATTTTCCTCAAACTTTTCAGTTTATCCCGCAATTTTTATTTTTAAAAAAAATTCACAAAAAATAAGAAATAAACTTCTAGTATGTGCCCCAGTGGCGTAAAAGACGAGCCCGCAGGTACCGCAATGCTGTGAGACACATGCTAACAGGGAACCCAGCGAGGTAACGAAAATTATACATAAATAACACAAAACAAAATCTCCACCTTTGCTGTTTGTAATAAATATATTTTTTGGAATAAAATAGATAATAATAGGGCCATTCCTAGGTATTTGTCCCCATCCACAATTTTTTTTTTAATTATTTTATTATATGTTAATTAATATAAAATAACCCCGATTTTTTTAAAAACTAACTAATCTCACTAAAACAATTGGGTTTATTTTACTTTAATTAACTTATTAGTAAAATATTAACAAAAAATTGCCTTTATTTTATGTTAACTTACATATTATAAAATAATAACAAAAAGTTACACTTATTTTACGTTAATTCACATATTATAAAATAATAACAAAAAGTTGAGGAAGGTGTCAAATACAGTGAAATGGACCAATACATACAATAGAAAGGTATAGTGGTAACACAAAATTTCGAAAGTAATTAAAATATATGTAGAATGCCTGTGTTGTAATTGGCTATCGAATTTAATATTATAATTATTATTTTTTATATTAACTCTGTAGAGTATGTATCCTATGTATAGGCCTATGGTTCTCAATCATTTTTCTCTCATCCACCCCGTGATAAAACTTTTTATTTATGAGTACCCCCTTCTCTTACAGCCCTCTACAAAAAATAAACTTTATTTTTCTTAAGCAGTAATGTTCTTAGGTTAGCTACAAATTTATCAAACGACCCAAATTGATGACACTTATAGGCTTTTATTTTTAATTTTACTTAATACATGTATTTATTTTTAATGTTATTTGTTTTCCGCCATTACTAATATTATTTTCGCGGACCCCTAACTGTACCACCGACTACTCCCAAGTGTACGCGTACCACGGGTTGAGAACAGCTGATTATGCTACTGTTCAGTTGTTGACCATAAAAAAAATATTTTCATAAAACAACAACCTATGTCATTTAATAAGACTCTCGGAATCGACTCTTAAGACCCATTTCTGAGAGAACATTACGATTCTTTAGACCCATTTCTACCAAATACCCAGTTGTTAAAAAGCACTTTAGTACTAGAGACGATTCGAAGAAAACTCCAATCATTAAAAAAAGGGAATTCCCATAAAAAATTAAGCTATTTATGTTCTCGTGTTTACATGGACAAATCTCTGCTCTTTGAACGCAGATCGTTAGTTCAAAAATCAATTTTCCATCTCGTTATTTACTATTATTTATTGCAAGGAGGGGTTTCGAATCTTTTGATTTACCGCCGCGACATCCCCCTCCCCCCTACACCCTTTCCCTCCTGTCTCAATCTTTTTCGCTCGATAGCAAGCAGTCTGCTGTCCTTCAATTGAATTTCTAAAAATGTAAGAAGAAAATGGCGATCTCGCCTCAGAAAGTCTGCCAACTTTGAAAGTTTTTACCTCGCCAAATTGCAGAAAAACCGCCAACTTTATTTATGGTAACCTCTTTGCGGTATTTGAGATATCTTTATTACAGTTTTGGATAAATCATATTAATAGTAAAATCAATAATTAACGTCGCTTCAAATCACTTTCAATGATTATTTTTATCATCAGTTCCTTTTATCATGATTGTTTTCTTTAAAACTATTTTATATTACTATGGAAAAATTTCCTATATAACAAAGTTAGATTATGTTCGAAATATGCAATAAAGTTTTTTTTTTCCTTTAAAAACAATGCATTAATTTTCGTACAATTTTTATACAATTAAATAAAAGTTAGATAAACCATATTTTGTCAACTCTAATCCCTAGAACTAAAATTTGTAATATAAACTAGGTTCTGTATTTTGTTAAGTCATTTAAAAATAATTACTAAATATTATATTTTTAGAAAGCTCTATTATACACTGTTAAAAATTATTGGACCTTGCACCAAAATTTGGTACCCATTTAGCTGCAACCAACATTTGGTGCTAAGTTTCGTCATTTTACGGTGCTACCACGGGTATCATTTAGTGGTGAAACGTTGGAGCAAAACTTATAAAGTTGCATAAAACTCAAAATTCGAATTTTCTTAGTAATTTAGTAGTAGTATTTTTGTAGCGATTCTGGCGACCCTCCGAACGCAAAATCACAACTGTTTTACTTTTCTTTGTCAAGTCCACCAATCGGGTTCGAACTAGGAATCTTCTGTTTCCACTGGGCCACGGAGGCCCTTGTTTGTCGCTGTCTTTCTTGGAGGGGATTCCCCGGCTTGTTGATGTAGCAACAGCGAAAATTTGGGTTACAGTTAAACAAGTTGAACCAATTATCGATGAATCCTCCGCTTTTTTCCGATAAAGGATTCTTAGTTCAACCTAGATTCCACCATTGCTTCGGATCTGGGTTTTGCATCAAGATATGGTACATCGTTAAGCTGAAATTTTTAACGGTGCACTAGTAAATGAATGAGCATTTGAACTTTGATTTAGTATTGAAAATTTTTTTGTTCACTCAATCCTTCAAAAATGTTGTAGTTCGCAAAAAAAAGAAAGAAAAAAATTTGTGTTACATCAAAAAGTTAAAATAAATTTTACAGTCACTTTAAAAGATTTGTATATTATTTTTTAACAACCATTTCGTAGCAAATTTCGCGCTCTGAATAATTCTAAATAACAACTAACAAATGCAGCGCAACGTTAATATTTTATACTAGTGTTGCAACACAAAAGGAATTCTATTAAAATATGCGAAGAATGAACTCAACGAAAGGCGGTTTCGTAAAAAAATACGTTTAAAATAATTACAACCACGAAAAACTCTACTGTGCGCGTTATTTTCTTCCTTGCGGTTAAAAAAATTAACAACAACGAAATTATGGTAGGTAAAAGCCGCAATGTACTGGTTTGTAAATATTTTTTGTGCCCCATGTGGTACAAAGGTCGGTGGAGGAAGGATAAATGACTAACCTAGTTGATGCGGCTCATTTTTCAACAAGTGGTGTGTCATTTATCCCCTATAGGGTAATTCCACGTGGAGTCATAAATATTTTACAAATGAATCCTCTAGTCAGGGCCTGATTATCGAATAGGCCCGGGAAGCCCAGGCTTACACTTTACATTTTTGAGGGGCCCCCAAATGCCACATTTTATATAAATATTTAACACTCTTAACATAATTTGCTACTAATTTTACCTTAAAAAAGTGGTATTACTAACTTTAGCAAAAAAAAAAGTTGCTAATAGTGTTAAATTTGTTTGAATATTGGAAAACAAATCAGAAACATACAGAATATTAGGAATATTCACTACTTATTAATGTTTTTTTAATATATTTATAATGTGTTTCGCTTTAATGCATTCAGTGGCAAGGATTTTAGAGCATGTAAATACTCGATTTAATGATTCAGGGCCTATTTGAAAGCAATAGGGCCCCCATTTAAAGACGGGCTTACCTTCTTCAATGTCTTAATGAGGCCCTGCCTCTAGTTCAAAATCAGATAGATAAATTTTCATAAATTTAACTATGCGGCTACATGCAACTATGTATTATCCTATAATTAACGTTTTAGAAGCCGAAAAAATCCCTAATTTTGAGTTTTCTTTTCATTTTCTCAACGCCTCAAATGTTCGAACATAAAAAAAAAATTGGACTTAACTGTAATGGTTACTAAATCCACGTAAAATGAAAAAAAAAAATCTCCAAATCGGCACTTTCACGCCAAATCCGGCGAGTGTTCTGTAATAGCCGCCTTATACATTTATTGATTGCTTTTTAGAGATGGGAGGGTTTGTCTAGATGAGCCTCTGAATTGGCGTCCCGAGCAACAGTTGCTATGAAAAGAGGGGAAGGGGGAATAGGAGGGGGGAAAAAAGATGCTGGGATGAGGAGAGACGCTTAGAGTCTAGAGGTTGATCCAGATTTGTTGTTCTTCCGAGAGTTCGGTCTTTTTGTTGTTGTCGGCCGATGTCGCTCGGTGTCTGGAACACGGTCTGGTTTCTCGGTGCAGAAGGTTCTAAAGCGGAGTGGGTGGGTGTGCGCTCTGAAGAAGAGGAGGATGTTAGACCCTATTTTAAAACCCATTACCTATTTTTATAAGTAAATGTCCCGTGGATATGCTTTATGTCGGATTATTTCCATTAAATTTTCTATCGAGTTGTTTTATTTATGTTATTTCCTATAATGGGTACCTCCCTGGAACGATTTCCAGAAATGTAAGAGGAGGCGGGAAAACTCGTTAAACAAATAATAATTCTTGGATTGGCTGTTATGTTTGATGAGCGTGCATGCAAACCGAACATTTTAAAAATATATAATAAATGAGAATTGAATTTTTTTTTTTAAAAAATAGAATCTTTATCCGTTTATGCAACAAAAAAATATTCATATTTCCAATAAATATATTTGCAAAAATATTGAAAAAAGCACATTGCTTTTTAAACCACTGTCGCTCACGCGATTTTTGCAATTATAAAGTGTTTTAACCTCCGGGAAATTTAAATATTTTTTTTCCTCTACATGCTATTATATATAATTTTTTTTAAATTCAATAACTTTAAAGTGATAGCTTATAAGTTGTACCTCAAACCTTAAAATTAAAAAAATATGGAAAAATAGAATTTTTTATGATTTTTTTTAAAATTTGGAGCATTGATAGAAAAACTGTAGGTAGTATTTTTAATGAAACCTAACTACATGATATCCCATGAATGTCAGATCATTAAAAACAACTGTTATCTTCTTTGAGCAGCCATTTGGGACTTTTATATTTTCAAAATTCCGCTACGCTCCAAGCAGTCGATTTTGTCAGCTAAACTCTCTTTCGGGCATTCGTTTTGAGAATCTTTCTTTATAATAACTTTTTTAATGAAACTCAACCTAAATTTAATTCTTATCAGTAAGCTCTCAACCGGGAGGCCTAGGTTCGATTCCCAACGTCGGAAATTACATTAACAAAAATATCAGAATGGGCTGTTAAATGGGGTATGTCTTTTAATATCAGTAAATGTCAAGTGTTGCACATGGGTATCAAAAATAGTAAGGCTGCATATGTTTTGCAGGGTGCAGAAATCAAAAATAGCGAGATTGTAAGTGATCTGGGTGTGTTGGTAAATGAGGATTTTAAAATGAGTCATCAATGTACAGTGGCTAGCAAAAAAGCTAATAGAATATTGGGGTACATCAGAAAAAGTGTTTCATCAAAATCTAAGGATATTATCTTGACATTGTACAGAGGTTTAGTAAGGCCACATCTTGAGTATGCTGTACAGTTCTGGTCACCATATCTTAAAAAAGACATTGAATTGTTAGAGAAAATTCAGCACAGGGCTACTAAAAGGGTTCAAGGGTTTTCAGGCATGAATTATGAAGATAGATTAAGAAATTTGAATATGTATACTCGTATATATGTGTATAAGAGAGAAGGGTTAGGGGAGATTTGATTCAACTATTCAAATTTATCAAACAAGGAGATGTGGAGGGTTTAGATTTTAATATGAGTGATAGAAGGAGAGATCATGGGTTTAAGTTAAACAAATCCCATTTTAATCGGGAAGTGAGAAAACACTATTTCTATAATAGGGTAATAGACAAATGGAACAACTTGCCAGTGAATATAGTTAATAGTAAAGGAGTAAAGGATTTTAAGAAAAAGTTAGATATGCATTGGGAGATAGTTAAGAGGTACTAGATGGACCAACCTTGTTGGGCCTTGAGCCTGTTGTTGGTCGTCAATATTTGTATTTGTATTTGTATCTCCAGTACATTATGCTGAATAATTCAGTCGAATTATGTATTTTACATTTTAAATTCCTGTCATTACACTGTTAAAAATTATTACGACGTTGCACCAAAATTTGGTATCCATTTAGCTGCAACCAACATTTGGTGCTTAGTTTCACCATTTTACAGTGCTACTACGGATACCATTTAGTGGTGAAACGTTGCACCAAAACTCATAACGTTGCACAAAACTCAAAAATCGAGTTTTCTTAGTATTTTAGTAGTAGTATTTTTGTAGCGAAACTGGCAACTCTCCGATCGCAAGATCACAACTTTTTTACTCCTATTGTAAAGTCCACCGATCGGGCTCGAACTAGGAATCCTCTGATTCATATCTGAAGACTTTATGCACTGGGCTCCGGTGGCCCTTGTTCGTCGTTGTCTTTCTTGGAAGGTATTCCCCGGCTTGTTAATGTAGCGACAACGAAAATTTTGGTTGCAGTTAAAAGAGGTGAAACCAATTGTCGGTGAAACCTCTGCTTTTTTTTCGATAAAGGATTTTCGGTTCAACCTAGATTCAACCATAATACAGTGTAATTTGCTGCATACCTCTGTTTTGCACCAAGATATGGTAAATCGTTGAACTAAAATTTTTAACATTGTAGTTATTCCAAAAAATAACTAGTAAAAGTGCAGAATTAATAAATTATTGGACACTTTAAGTGACTTGATTAGTTATTTTATGGAATAACTAGTTAGTTTTATGGAATAACTAGTTAGTCTACTGAATAAATAGCTGAATCTAACTAAAGCTAGTAAAAGTGGAGAGATTTTACTGTCGAAAAAATAATTCGCAAAATTATTTTTGCTAAAGCGTAACATAATGATATTTTTATCACATTTTAAATATCCAAATATAATTATTCATCTGCAAAATTACATATATTTTATGTTGAACTTAAATTTCTCCAAAAAATATAATTTTCTCTCCATTCATATAATGGTTCAATATATTTACATTAAATAACTCCCAAATTCCAGAAAAAGATTTTGAGAAAAATTTAAAGAGCATGTTTATATATAAAAAAATGCGTTTAAAGTAAAAGTGCAGAAATATTTTATAAGGAAGATTTTTTTAAAGAAAATCCTACGGCTTCGTATTTCAAAAGTAAGCTAATATTTTTCAATTTGAGGATTCTGGTCTTCTTTAAAAGAGGGTTTGGGAGGCTTCAAATTGTCCCTCGGATCTGCAAACATGTCATTGTTTCGTAACAAAAGAAATAAATATGATTTTATTAAATAGACAGACATTCTGCAGAAATTTAAAATATATAGAGCAAACAATATTAAACATATATGAATTAGTAATTTTTTATTGTTATTTTAAATTTATTCCGTTTGCAACTTATTTTTTCGTTTTACTTTGAAAATCTAAATAAATTTGTATGTGTTTTTTTAATGTGATATAGTGCAGTAATTTTTATATAAAATAGATTTCCATAAAAAAATAAAAGAGTATTTTTTTTATTTATCTACACCTCAATATAAAATAAAATAGCATTTAATTCACACTTAAATTTTCCGTGATAACATTCGCTTATTTACATATGAAGACATTCGTTTGCTAATAACACATTAAAACTGTTTATTTTATGACAATGTAGTCTCTGAATCAACAGGGTCAATGTATTCAAAGTTTAGTATTTGAGTATTTTTTTAGTCTTAACCCTATGCATTTCAAGAACATTTTTCAACGGTTATGTTCTTTCTACGGAACAGTTATTCCTTTTCTGTTCTTTTACCAAGATTATTTGTGCTCATGAAGAGAAAAATTGATAATCTATTTCAGATCTGCAAGAGAACAAATTAAAAAAAATATCGATGTGTTTTTAATACAAGATCATGTTGTTCTCGTTTATTTCTATTCAAAGAACAACAGAACCAAAAGAACTGGTCGTTATGTTGTCAACTGGAGAGGAGACAGCGGTGTGCAAAGGGTTAAAGGTGCAATTGAAGACAATTCATAGCGAATACAAAAAAAAAACGCTTATATTAAAAAAGTACACAGTAAAAAGAGATACTTAAATGAATACCTGAACCTACTCGTTTTCTTTGAGTACAATTGCATCGTAAATGAGCGATGACGTACTTAAATGTAAGCAACCATACTTTCGCAAAAATGAGCAGTGTGATTTAATAGTGCTGATCTCAGCTTCTGTTCAAGTCATCTTAACAAAGTGACATGACACAAACTTAAAACGGCTGTTAAGATGATGGTTTTCTACATTATTTAATGACGATTGCTTAAATGGAAACTGGGATATTCCCATTCTTCCCATTCTTTGGCCACGCCTTTTTAACATTTCTTTTGTTTACAATATCTTCAAGTATCTCTGGGGGTACAACGGTAAACATCAGATAGACGGGTTGGGCTCGATTTCATGTAAGTCCTGGTTGTAACTGTTGGAATTTATTAAAAGTGATTTATGAAGGCAGGCTATGTAGGCAATCAATTAATCAGTTTACTCATTTTTGAGTACGTCTTTTATAAAAATTAAACTTATGTATTCGAAGCTATGATAAGCATCGAATGTAATCAAAAATGAGTACATTTTACTTATTTTAGGGTACCTTTTTTTTTTAACAGTGTGTCCTTTTTTTTTTTTTTTAAATCCTACACATTAATTTTACTGGTCTATGGTATATTACATGAGTCGTCGTATTCCATCAATACTTTTAAAGCCCAAATAACACAGTCTCATGCCTACACGTTTGTAATATAACAATTTTATTTAACTCAACAAAAGTGTACCCGACAAAAAAAAAATTGGCATTAAACCTTTCTCAAAATTGTGAAATATGGATTTTATACAGGAAAAATACAGTTTTTTTTAAATATATTAAATTAATGGTTATTGTTTCAATATCTTTCTTAAAATATGTAAAAACTTTTTTTTAAAAAAAAAGAAGAAACTTCAATATTAAAGCTTTGAAATTATCGAATGCAGAAACGATATTTTTAAAGATTTTATGCATCAAAATTAAAAAATATTTCAAATTCCTTTATAATACCCTCAATTTCACAATTTTGAAGTTTTTATGTTGGCTTTTCTTACTAGGTAGCTTTTATTGATTTATATATTTTTTTTATTTTTATTATTATACGACTAATATTTTATATAAACTATTTAGAAATAGAAAAATTTATTATAAACTAGTTAGAAATAGTTAAATATAAAAATAACTATACTTCGTTCTATTTTTTACTTTATTATGGATCATCACATTGCAGTGTTTGTTCTTCATGGTCGTCCTAATTATTTCAAAAAACGATATTATTTTATCCCTCTTAACTATGAATAAAGAGAAGCAAAACTCCCAATTACCAATGAAAAGAATTTCAAGGAAATGTTTACAAAGAATTAATTGGACAGGGATACCCCTTTGTGTGAGTTTTTTAAAAAGACCCGTATTAAAAAAAAGTCTTGGGATTCTCCGGGTTTTTTTTTTTGCCTTGCATTGAAAATAATTTCGCTTTCTCAAAAGTATTTAGTTTTTTATTTGACTTCAAGGTTGTCAAAACAATAAAATAAAGTGAAACTGTTGCGAAATATTATTAGTGATTTGCGATCGAATATTATTTTATTCATTTTTATTTAAAAAAAAAAATTTGTATGTTGTACGTAAAATGAAAAGTTAATTTCCATTATTTAAATTATTATTATTCATATTTATGAGTAAAATTCAAATCAAATCATGTTTAACCTTTGTCATTTATCAACTTGAGCACACAATTTTAATATAAAAGGTTCGTTTAATGACGGAGTAGTTATTAATAATAGTTTAGTAAAAAATTAAAATTACTAAAATTACAGATGTCAGATAATTTTTCACCCAATGACGATTACAAAAAGTCCATGATCATTAGGGGTTAAAGTCTGAAAAGTAAATATATAAATATATATATATATATATAATACACATTTAATAACATCAACCATGAAACAAACACACAGAATAAATCATACATATTCTTGTGAAGCGCTTAAAGCTGCATTAACACAAGGAACTGCAATATTTATTTAAATGAATAAGAGTTAAAAGTTCATCCAGCCGAGAGTCGAACCCGGGACCCCTTGTTCAGCGCACAAGTGCTCTACCACTGAGCTATCCGGACGACACCAACCTTCAGAAACTTTTCACTCAGAACACAGATCGGAAGAGTAGACACATACAGACACACTACATAACACGAACTCCTGTGAATCCCTTACAGCTGCATTAACACAATATATATTATAAAGAAGGAAGGACAAAAAAAATTTAACATTTCCCGAAACCGTTAGAGGATTAAAGCATTGCAATCAGGTGAATTCCACAGTTATACTTTTTTATGAACACTAAAAAAATTTATTTTTTGAAGAGAACTATTATCCTTACCAATTCAACCGTGTTTTACAAAAAATTAGAACATTTCCTTTAAAAACATAAATTGCTTAAATAAATCAGTTTTTAATAAGAGATTCATGTTAAATTTTCCGAGAACAATCCCCAGAAAATGTGATGAAATAAATGGAATGTTTTCTACCATTTTGTGAAGCATTCACTATATTCCGAAAACGGTACGAAAATGGCGCTGCTTCTGATAGGCACGGAAATATCACGTGCACATATTCTTCATCTTACTCCATCCTAATCCGCAAGGAAAGCCGATCCCGCAGCGAGGAAGAAATAAATTTGAGGAATTTACACACATCATTTTCAATACCCGATCCTAAAAAAAAAAAAAAAAAACTCAATCGAATCTCAACTCAACAGAAATAAATCCGAGACATAAAGATATAAAAAAGAACGCAATGTTCTTTTTCACATGTTGTGGAATTGAAAAACCACCCAGTTATTCCGCCAACCCGTTTTTCCTAAACCTGTTTTCATTGTGAACTTTTTATTGTTCGCAACCTGTTCTAACTCTGTTCACCCGTATTCAAAATGGGAATATGTTTTTGACTGAATACGTTTACAAATCTGTCTGAGGACAGAGGTCATTGACCGAAACTTGCGCAAAATGAATTTTTTTAATTTTTTTAAGCACCATAATTCCAGGAAGATTCAGCGAATGAAAATAAATGACTCACCAGCGTATAAGGGAAACTGGACTGCATCGAATTAGTTGACCTTTAACCTCCTACTGCCTTTGACCTTTGTACTGCGCAGGGCATAAAATAAGCCAAATTCCGAGTCAATGCCGTCACACACAAAAAAAATTGAGGGGTTTGAGACAAGAAATTTCTCAACTTAATGATTCAAAATTCCCAACTTGAACAATTCGAAATTCCCGACTTAACGATTCAAAATTCCCAAATAAACGGCGTCGGGTACCAGCTCATGTGTTGTTCTCGTTGTCTGACAATGGTTCAAAAATAAGAAGCATTATTTCCGGTTGTTTCCTTCAAGATAGGCCATGAACCAACGCCAATAGTCCAATGTGCAACTCTAGTGCGACGTAAATTAACCAAACCAAACTTAACGATTCGCTCAACAGTGCTAAAACTCGCCAGTTACAACTTATCGACATTTGTCAACTTTTTTTATAGGTAATATTAAATAGTTCTTTCGAAAGTATTGATTTATTGCACATACGTTCCAATGCAGTGTCCGTTCTGAGGTCTAATCTAAGTTTCATCTTACAAGTTAGGCAATTTCTAATCTTCCCTTCTTGAGGCATAAATTTTCAGGTATTTTTAAATCACAAAATATTTTTAAATTCCAACTGTTAAGGTTTCCAGATTATTTAGAGGGAGCCCCCCCCCCAAAAAAAAAAAAAAAACATGCCTCGGTGCGACGGGCCTTTTTCCTTTTTCGGGTATACTCTGACCTGTTTAGCAATTGAAGGGTTTGCTGCAAAAAGGATGTAGCTCCAACCTAGGGGAATTTGTAGTTATTATCTTGTGGTAAAAAAGAAAGAAACTTGTTCGTTTGGCACCAGAAAGATGTAACTCCAATCGTTAGTTCTCGCGTTACTCAATAAATGGAGCTGTCTGTCTCGTTAGTTTGTTAAAATATAGAAGTAGCTCCTGGAGCTACCGCCATTTTTCCCAAACGACTGACGTGCTTTGCTTACAGGAAGGTTTTACAGTACTTATAAATAGTAGATTTTTTGATTCTTTTACGTTTTGTGGTTCTACGATGGACTACAACCAGACAACGCAGCAGCTAAGCCGGACGTTACAGAGGGGGGAGTGTGATGATTAAAAATGTAATTTTCTATTTTTAAAGCCGAGTTATATGCTATATTTCAATTTAAGTTTTCTTTAAATAAAATAATATTATAGAAAATTGTATTTTTTTTTGTGAAATATTTTTCATAGAGGTAGACAGAATCTATTTGGTATCAAGTAAGAGGTAGCTCCAACAATCCAACATGTGCCACGCCATCTGGAAGATACATTTTGAGTGAAAATACTGTCATAATATGTAGGAACAATTAAGAAGGTTGATTAAAAAGAATATCTTCACTTGGAATTTTGAAATTTTCAAACGTTTTTTACGTTTTTTTTCTAACTTGAATAATTGGAGCTGCCTTCTTTTTACTGCAAACCCCTCAATTGTAACTTCCATTCTAATCGAGAATGGTCGCGAATGTGTGCTTAAATTGAAAAGAACAACACGTTTTACAATTCCATTTGACTAGTTGACAGTTTAAGCCTGTTTTGTGAAAATTGTGGGGAGAGGAAATTGATGATTTGCCGAACAATCAGGAATGAAGCCAAAATGTCACAGTAAAGTTCAATTGCGGCAAACTAAACTTTGATAAAGCAGTTCAAGACACTTTAAATAACGCAAGAAGTCCAAACTTATGACAAGTACAAAGATATCTAGAGCTTACTAAAGACGCAAGAAGGAGCAGGCGCGCGTACAAAATATTAAGGTCGGCCTACACGATATTTCTCAGGCAAATTCAAAAATCCAGAATTAGCATAAATGGATGGATTCCTGATATGTATTACTTATTTAAAGACATAAATGTTAAATGTGGAAAAAAATGTATGTAATTAAAATTTAATTCAGTATTTTGACTCCTAAAAGAAATGAATACTCAAAGTCTAATTAGTTTATAAATGTCATTTAAATTACAAATGGAAGGAAATACATGAATGTTTTATCCAACCGTAATTAAGTACCTTAGTTTGGACCTGGTTCTCAATTAAGCGTTGGGCCCTAGAGACCTGGTGTTAGGGGCCCTAACTTTTATTTAATTACATAGAAATTTTGTAAAAGTTTCTATTGTACTTTCTAAAATTCGTTGTTGTTATTAGTATAATTGTTATTGCAATTTTTTCGAAAACCTTATATTTGTTCTGTTTTTTTTAATGAATAATAAACTAACTTAATTTGCGATACTTTTCAATCTTTTGTATTATGTTTCATGAAAGAGGCATCCATTAATAATGCTTTGCCCATCGTATAGAGCTTTCTAAATTAGGCCTGACATTCACAACTTGTTTTTAAAGTATTATTGTTGTGCTAAAAATATGTTCAAAAATTTATAAAAATTATTTATTTTCTCAAAAAGTATTATTGAAATTCAAACAACATTTTATGCACCATTAGTTTAGTGCAAAATCTTTATATTAAACCTAAGTTTTAGTTGATTAACTAGAATGAAAAAATATGTGCAAAAATGTTATTTAAAAATTAAACAAAAATTCTCTATTTTTCAAAAAATATGGCAATTTTTTCTAGTCCAAAACCAAGATTAAAATTAGGTTTAATAGTTTAATTACAATGTATTCTATATAAATAAAATTTGTTGATTGCATATTGAAAACTATTTTAGAAAAGTGTACACTACTAACTTATTAAACTAAAATCCTACAATTACAAAATTACTTTTTTAATAAAAAAGTATTATGATTGAATCTTGTTAAACATTGTTTCCCCATATAGATACAAAATTTTATTCCAATTGAATTAATAGTATTGTAGTTGCATTGCTTTGTATAAGCACAAAAAACTACCTATTTTTGTTCATCGCAAACTGCACGGTCCCCTTAAAGCAAAGCACGTACGGGACGTGGACAGAAGACAATGGAGTAGGACGTAATCGCTCGGGCATCTTCTTTCTGGTGGATAAGTTTTTATTGCTGATCAATTCCAAATTCTATAATCTACTGAAATGGGGTTTCACGTAAAGCTTTTCTGACTGTACTCCGATTTCAGCCTCATTCGATTTTGTTATCATTAATTTCACCACCTATTACATGAAAAAAGTTTTGCGAAAGTTCTTGTCAAAGAACAACTCTCTTAACCCTCCAGTGCATAGTGTAGCATATATGCCACACAACTTAAAAATGACCGCTAGCTGCATCTATTGAGTTTTATGTTATATATTATAGTATTGTCACGTAAGGAGCCATGTGTCTAGTTCTTATAACCTCCGCTAGGTCCCTAATATTTATAAAAATGATTGTGATAAAGGAAATCAGTTGCTTCGAGGTCTTTTGTTCTAAAACTGGCTCGTGAAGGTGAAGTTTTCGAAGATTGTTTTATTATTTTTAAGTATAATCTGGCTCCACAAAAAAATCCTAGCTAATACCAGAGGTATGTAGACTGTATTTAACTATATTTTCATACTTTTTAGAAATTATTTTAACCTTTTGCACTCCGTTGGTGCCGCTCAGGCGACAACATAACGACTCGTTCTTTTGGTTCCCTGTTCTTTAAAATAAACGAGAACAGCTGTGTTTAAAAAACATCGATATTTTTTTCAACTCGTTCTTTTGCAGATCCAAAACAGATTATGTTTCTTTTTTTTTCTATAAGCATAACAAATTCTAGGGTAAAGAACATAAGGATGAATAACTGTTCCTTAGAAAGAACGGAAAGCACAAAGAGTTCTTGGAAAGCAAAGGGTTAATAATTACACATAATGTTGCATATACGCTACACAACGGTTTTAATTAATTATTTTATTAAATAGGCACTTAGGGATTTTTTTGTATATTTTTCAGCGGTCCAGGGGGGAAAAGAAAACGAAAAAAAATTATTTCATTAAAAAAAATCGTGCACTAAGGAGTTACAAGTGAAAAAGAACAGGTAAATAAATATTAACTGTTCTCGAAAAAGAACTTGAATATCACACCCCTACCGTGACATATGAAAACTGGATGAAAGAAATCCAAAGATAAATCTTCCGTGCTGAAAGGCAAAATATTCCGTCGAGTAACCTGCTGCGTACCTCTGATTTATATTGCTTCTCAACAGTTTGGCATTTTAGAGAACTTGATACTGGAGATCATAACTCAGTGAGTTTCGTAACTCGAGAGAAACAGTAACTCATTGAGATAGATCGGATAAAAATTAAATGTATCATATTTCTGATTGAAAAAAACATGTATTATTTTATCCTACTTTTACTTTACTATACAAGGTGAATGAAAGGTATTTTTACAATTTTGAGACGCAATAAAGCCAGTGACGGCCCGTGGTTGAAAATGTTAGTGCAGCCGAAATCACGTTAATCCCCCCCCCCCCTTATTTTCCACAAACCATATATGAAAGGAAATATTTAATCATATTATTGAACAAACAGAAATATGTAATCATATAATGGAACTATTTAGCAATAATTATGGAACGCTCATGCAATCCAAAACTGTTAAAAATAGGTACTCAAATATAAGTAAATGTACTCATTTCTGAATACATTCGATGCTTAATACGTAAGTTTCATCTTTGAAAAAGACGTACTCAAAAATTAATAAAAAGAGCAGTAGCTTGCCTACATAAGCTGCCTTCATAAATCACTTTCAATAAATATCGACAAAAAGAAATTGGAAATAAAATAATTGAATTATAATAAATCAGTTTCCAAATCAAATAATGTGGAAAACCATCTTCTGAACACCTATTTTAAGTGTTTCAGGTCGCTTTGTTAAGATGGCTTGAACAGAAGCTGAGATTAGCAATATTAAATCACACTGCTCATTTTAGCGAAAGTACAATTACTGAAATTTGAGTACGTCATCGCTCATTTACGATGCAATTGTACTCAAAGAAAAACAAGTACGTCAATGTACTCATTTTTCAGCAAATTTTTTTACAGTGACACATGTAAAAAAAAAATTAATTATATAAGAAGTGAAACATGTCAAAAAAAAATTAATTATATAAGCAGTGAAACATGTCAAAAAAAAATTAATTATATAAGCAGTGAATATTATAAAAAATAATATCCTTTATCCAATTTTGCTAAAAAAATCTCTTTTGTTTTAAAACTTGGAAACCTGGAGATCCGTACAAATGCATGCATCTATCAGACCTTTTGCTGTAGTACCTATTCTGCGATTTTCGATCTGACTGACATATTTGATTTCGCTTCGGCGCTCCTCAATTTATATCTGAAAGAAAGCCATCTGAAGGAAACTGAAAACTTATTGACTTTGGCATATGCACTCTGATACTTTTATTGACATGTGAATAAAAATTCAAATCTACTATATTTCCCAATATATTTTTATTTATTTACAACTATATGAAATTTTAAAATAGATACTTTGTAATTTTAAATGTTGTATTTGGGTCGAAGGATTTTTTTTAGCGTAGAATACTAGAATTATTTTACTAGAACATGTTTTTTAAACTCTGTATTGAACAATTTTTCAGTTTGCCTTGTTCACCTAAGACTAATAATAATAATAAAATAGTATCTTATAAAATAATAACATCTGAATTTGTAATCCATCAATATGTCCTTTCATTTTTGTTATTCAAACACTTCAGGCTCTTACAGGAGCCGCTTAAGGCCCAAGCAACACAAACAGCCCCTTGAGGTGCCAAACTAAGGAGGGCGCCAAATTTTAGCGAAAAAATCAAAATAAAAATTAGTATATTCGGAAGTTTTTCTATGTTTGTATTTTTAATTAAATTATTTATTAGAATTAAATTAGTTACTATGAGACTCATTTATTATTTTGTACTTGTTTATTACTCAATTGAGGTTATATAACTAGAATTTTATTTTAATATCAGTAAACTGAACCTGCAGAGCTGTGATTTCCCCCAAAATTAATAAATATTGACAAAAAAAAATTTAAACAAAATTTTCATTATTAAAAAATATTACCCAAATTGCAAAATTGGTTTAAGAAATTATTTGTACAAATAAGGACACCAAATCGTTAAGGAAAAAAAATTTAGAACTGTTGATTCCCTATATATTTTGTTCAAAGATTAAATTATTCCCACGTCATCCCCCAAGTAGCACATCCTAAAAGCACACCAATCAATAAAGCTTTAATAAATCCCAATCAACGCTTAGTTAACCTTCATTTTCCGGGCTCGATAAAATCATCACGTCCCGTCTAAACAAATCTTTATTCCATGCGACCCACCTATTAAAAGACTCCCAAAAAATATGCCATTAAATCCTGGAAAACACACCCAGGGTCTCTTTCGAATGGATTTATATTCCCTGGAATATAATCAAATGATTATATTCCTCAAGAATACGAATTTCATTCCTCGAAAATCCCCTTTTGAAGCCCAAGAGCTGTTGCCTCTCAAGAGACCAAATAATGCCGCTGTCTCCCACAGATGGCGCTGCGAGCGGGATTCTCGGAAGTTCCTTCTCGCACTCAGATGTTTTCGAGCCTCTGAAGACCGAAGACCGCCTCTTCGAAGGTTTCGTCGTCCGAAAGCTGATTGAAGTTGCGTAAATCAAGAACAATATAAGGTAAGTGATGACCAATCATGTTTGTTGTCTCGTCTTCTGTTTAAGTGGGGTGCAAATTCGAGAATGGGTCCCGCAAAAAATGCGCGTGTTGTTCTTTGGGAAGTAATACAAAAGCCGTCATTACCTTAAATAGATTATTATTGTCGCAGTTAATTGATTAAGGAACGGGCTGACATAATGCTTTGGATTGTGTATTAGCGTTGTTCTAATTGTTCGATTGTTGTTGTGTACGCTACCGCAATGTAATTTGAATTTATGTGTTATGTTAGTTGTACAGTTGATTTTTTTTTAATAATATTTTTTATTATGTTTGTAAATATTTAAACATAAATATAAAACTTTATATCAAAGTAATTTTTAATGTTGTTCGTTTTTGTATAAATGTTTACTTAAATATCGTTTGCATCTCAATTATATGAAACTGTTGCATGTGCAAAAATTGTATTTATAATTCTAATATTTATTTATCAAAAACTTTCAACTGTCAAAAATAAAGAACAAAATCTGAGCAATAAAAAATAAACTTAAAGAACAAATTGCTGTTTTATAAACTTAAAGAACTCAATGAAAATCTTAAACGTATTTTAAAATGAAATTACTTGAATTATTTTTCTTAAAATGTAAAGCGTAAAATGCAAGTATTACTTTAACGTTCTAAAAAAGTTTAGTTTATTTATTAATAATAAATAATATTACCATTGGATTTCTCCTTCTCAAAATTAACTTACTATTTCGAACTTTTAATAGAATAAAGAGTTTATGCCACCGAAATTTCCCGTCCGATCGATTTTTTGGAATTGCGCAACACCATGCCACGTAGCAAGAAATCGTCCTCCTTATACAAACAGTCTTAACCTTTTAGGAATAAGGCTATTTATATTGGACTTGATAATTAGAGTTGAAATTGTAGTTTGTAAAATAATAAGTATATTGTGTAATGAGCGTTAGAATGTATACGTTAAATTTTCGTTAAAGTTTAATAGTTCTCTATTAATAATAATAATAATTTAAAAACGCGATCGAGATAGCTTAAAAGGATGAGGTTTGTTTGAACTAGATTACAGCATGTAACAAAAGGTTGTTTTATAGGTTTATTTCTTTGTATATTTAAAGTAAATAAACAATTTCAATTGCAAAAAATGACTGATAAAATTTTCTTATCTAATTTTTACAAAATAATAAATGTCTTACATTTTGGTCCCTTTAGCAAAAAAGTAAATATATTTTTTAAAAATCTGGATCGTCAGTTACAGCAATTAGAAATGTATTAAAATTATCTTTATTTAAATTTAAAAATATTACAATGCATTGAGAAACGTTTATATCTCTCTTCCACAAATGGCTATCAAATATCACACATGAAATTTTCCCAAAAATGAATATTTTAAATATTAAATAACCTTTTTCGTAAAAAAAAGTTAAATAATTTTTTAATATAGAAAAAAAAATTATAACATTTGAAAAACTTGTTTCTTAAATGAAACAAGGTACTGGTGTATTAAATATTAATATCACTTTTCCACATTTATTCCACATAAGCAAAAACCTACCACATTCCTTATTTAAATTATTATCATTTACTTGAAGTATTCTATGATTAATAATAAATTTCAGTTCGAAAACATTTTCAAAACATAAATCAAAATAAAATACATTCTATTTCCATAATAAAATATAATTTATTATTCACTACTATAGTTATTGCTAAAATTGTTGTTTATATTTTAATTTTATCATATATTTTTAGAAACTAATATTTTATTTATAGTTATAAAGCTAAAAGTAGTTTGTTTTGTATTATTAATATGTAATTTTATCGTTTGCTTAACAATTTTTTTCTTTTGACGTTTTAATGGATGGCAACAACTGTGGTAAAATGAGAGATCTTGATATTGTAGATTAGAATGCTAGGAGGGAAAAAAGTAAAGAATTTTGGTGCGATGCCAGTCAATAATATGTTTTTTTAGATTGTTAGGTTAAATATAAAAGATTGACATAATAATTTTTAAGAAAGAGTCCTCAAAACAATAGTTCCAATTAAGGACAATAGTTTTCAATTATCGACATATTCTTAGAGTCTATATACAACTTTATAAACTTATTAACATAAAAATGTTTAAGTTTTTCAATTATGTAAGAATTTCAAGACATTTCCAGGAAAAATAAAAATCTATAACGACAAAATAAAACTTCCAGAAAAAAATATTAAATCTTCAAGTCCTTCAAGAATGTAAGAATTTCAGAAGCGTATTCGAAAATCTTTTGCGCATTTCATTTATTCTATTGCCCAAAATGAAATAAATTCCGAGATAAAATATTGTTTTAAGGTCAAAAAATTTCTTTGTCGGATTTTTTGTCTTTCAAAGGGATTTTTAAAGGTTGTTTTATGAACATATTTTTCACGAAACGACATCGCTACTACAAACTAAATTTGGCATGATAAGCCTGACGATGTATATAAGCAGAGACAACAAGATTAGCATCGAACATTCAACAATAAATGCTGAGATTTTTCTATTTTGTTTGTTTAGGAACTTTTTGAAACGACATACCGATTTAAGCGCGCCAACCAATACCCCCAAAACGCGACTAAGGGAAAGGTTTTTTTTTAATGTTTGTTCGCGCAAGATTTATGTTTTAATGAAAATATGTGGATATTTTTTTGTCAGATGGAGAACGTCGCTCTTGGGAACATTTTGTAACACATATCCGGTTACCCGGCATTTAACTATCCGGAATTCTTAATTAACCGGCATTTAACTATCCGGAATTCTTAATTAACCGGCATTTAACTATCCGGAATTCTTAATTAACCGGCATTTAACTATCCGGAATTCTTAATTAACCGGCATTTAACTATCCGGAATTCTTAATTAACCGGCATTTAACTATCCGGAATTCTTAATTAACCGGCATTTAACTATCCGGAATTCTTAATTAACCGGACCGTTTGAAAAAAAATATTGTCCGATTTTTAAAATCCTTTCTTTTTTTTTTTTTTGGTTGGCGAGAAAAATGCATTTTGGAGAAACTATAAAAAAAATAGTTATTCGGCTTTAATTTATCCGAAAATATAGAGTAATCAATTTTAAAAAAAAATCATCGATTTCAAAATATTTTTATTGTTGGATTGGTTGGAGTTTCATTATTAGATCTAACTATAATATAATTTCGTTTACCCGGAATTTATTAAACCGGATATTCGCAAAATAAGGACGTGGAAAAAAGTGAGCAACAACGTAAATAAAATTAAAAACTAAAAAAAATCAATAAATTTTAATAAAAAATATATTTTATTTTACGAACAAGTTGAAATGTTTTAATATTTAATATTAATTATGTACTTAATGCAACAATTTAAAGTAGGTGCCGACTTATAAAAACTATACCTAAATTTTGGCGCTGATTTCAAAAAGATATAATAAATATAAGAAATATATTGAAGAAAATACATTGTTCCCATGTAAGCAATTAATTTCAAGTTTCCTTATTTTTTCGTTTATAAATAATGACATCAAACTTTTTTAGCTAAAGATATAAACGACTATGTAAAACTTAATATAACACACAAACCAAATAAAAGAGCAACTGGAAAGAAGGGTTATCTGACAAAAATCATTTTCCAAGAAAAACAGCTTTTTTACTGACAACAACCTTGAAAAAAAGGGTCGTTTTCCGTTGATCATCCACTACTTGTCGCCAAGAAAAAAATTGACACGAGACTTTTTCAATTCATCGACCGTAAGCGTGATTTGTGTTGGTAAGTTTAAAAAAATGTCGCATTTTTGCATATTTCACATTTAGGTTTGCTTAATGAAATCGATCCATTAAAAATTAAATATGTACATTTTACTGCTTTGTATCTGCCTAAATAAATCAAGCAGACCCATATAATTTTGAGGGAAGACACATATGTCTTTAAAGCTTTCAGCTAAAACAAAATACGATTTTTTTTCAAAAACGTTAGTTAACTCCTTCTGCCACTTGTCCCTGAAAATGCCATGGAATAACAATAACTAACATTGTCAGAACTATACCATAGAGAGCTTTAAATTAACATAAAAAATAACTTTATAACTTAAAATTCAACACCAAAATCAAATACGGCATTTCTTAATTTATTTACATTTAGTGAACGTGCCCTCTTTTCGTTTAGGTTATATTTTCTATAAAAAAAGCCTTAGAATTTTTAAACAAGTTTAAAAAAATTAGAAAATTTTATATTTTGAAATAAATACAAACAATCATGTGATTTTCTGTGAAATTTTGTGTTCTATAAATTTTAATAATATACATTAAAACTTTGATTAAAAAATAAAATGTTTAGATGGTACCGTGTTCTTTAATTAGTCGTAAACTGTTATTTTCTTGGTTTAAAACTTGTCAAATGGGTGATAAAATCTGAAACCTTTAGATGAGTGATTTAGGTAAATCATTGGCACTGAAAAAGTACATCTTCGCAAGAAAATCAGTAGATGATTGATCGTACCAACTTATTCAAATCAAGTATTTGCTTATGTATTTTTGAAAAAAAATTAAAACTCTCAGACTTGAGGAAAAATACTGATAACAAAAACTTGGCATAGGGTTTTCACATCGCAACTTTTTTATTGTCAAAACTTAATAAATTGGGCTTCAGTTACAAATAAAAATACCGCCAAATAAAATTTCATCGACAACTGTGGCGTAAAAAAACTATGGTTTATATTTCCAAATACATTTCTACTTCTTGTAGAAGTAACCAATGAGAGACACAGAATAAAAAACTAGCTGACGTCTTTTTGGCGACGGTTTATAACTTATGCGAAACTATTACTAAAGGAGGTATGGCACACGTTATCATCAAAAATATCCAAAAAAATATTTTATTCCTTTAAAAAATTGTTCATTTTATTTTTAATTGAACGACACCAAAACTATTTTTCTACGTTAAATGCAACTAGTTATTTTTTCGGATCAAAGTTTAGCTTTGAAAAAAATTGCCTGAACTTTGAACGTAACTTTGAACTCATTTTTCTAAGTAATGACTTTTTTTCATGTTTAGTCAAGTTTAAATTAATATAAGTTCATATTTATTTGAAGAAATTGCGCCAAATTTGCTGCAATGTATTTTCAAACAACATATTACTTTAATTTGTCTTTAAGGATTAGTAATATATAGATTATATATTTTTAGTGCTTTTTTTTTAAATGGTTTGACCATTGAAATTTAGTGATTTTTTTCTTCCAAATATTTTTCACAAACATTCTTTTACAAATAACAAAAATCCATCAAAACAAATTGTTAAACTCATTCTTTTGTTATAAAAAGGTAAAATTATAGTTTTCTTGAAAATATTTCCTTGACTTATATAAAAAATAATAAGGGTAACTTTTTTTGTAAATTTTTATTTTTAAAAAGAAAAAATTTAATTTTTTTTAATGTTTGACAATGTGATTACGTTAATATGCTTTACACACATATGTAAAAATATTTTAATAATTTCTTCAAAATTACGGACAGCAGTAAAATGTGTGCTGTAAGAACTAAATATACGAAGTAATAAGTAATTACGAAATAATAACGAATGGTAAAATTAGCCACAAGAAGGATAAAATTAGTCACAAAATGGCGATTTGAAAACTAACGAAATAACTATTTTCTATTCGAATTTGAGAATGCTTGTAAAATAATTTACGCAACTATTTGCGCATGCGTGTAAAATATATTACGCAACTATTTGCACATGCGTCTAAAACATTTTACGCAAGTATTAAGCAGCGTTGCGAATTTGAACTGAAATCGTATTTGGAGACATTTATTTTGACGCCTTTGTGGATTGCCCCCTTATTTTCAAAAAGTAGGTCGGTGTGGAATTTATTTTTACTTCACGCACAGACGCGTTAATGCTTAAACACGACCAGGTGTTCCAATGAAGTGTGTTAAAACATTAATTACGAAATTAAGTATAAAAGTTCCGACATTTGTTACTAAGCAAACACTTCTAGTGATCCCATAACCTATCCAAAACTTCATTTCGAGCTCGAGGTAATGGTTTTCTCTACGCGCTGTCCTTTATAAGCCAAAATGGCTTGCTTTGCGACTTTTCCAAAAGGTAGTTATACTTACCCGTACATGATCATCCATAACAAAAGCTTTAACCACCAAAAAATATTCACTATAGAAATTGCTTCTCTTCACTCATATGATACGCTACAGGAGAGTTATTTAAGTGTTTGCACGTTCAACTCACTAAAAGAGACTAAAAACATCGCGTTTTAAAACAAACCACGAACAGGTTTGATTTGGACACTGCTAAATATAGGTATTCAAAAATAAGTAAAATGTACTCATTTTTAATTACATTCGATGCTTTCCATGGCTCCGAATAAACAAGTTTCAAATTTAACATGTACTCAAAAATAAGCACAATGAATAACAGCAGATCCTAGCTACCTTCATAAACCACGTTCAATAAATATCAACAATTACAACCAGACTTGCCGCGAATCGAACGCAGATTCTCAGGCACCGCAATCCAGTGCCTTATCCGTTGTACTAACAGGACTACATGAATAAGTTATAAACAGAAGATTTGTTTAAAAGGTGTGCCAAAAGAATGGAAAGTAAGAAAGTTTAGTTGTAATAACTCAGTTTCCATTAAGCAATCGACGTCCAATAATGTGGAAAACCATCTTCTGAACACCTATTTTCAGTTTGTCATGTCGCTTTGTTAAGATGGGCTTGAACAAAAGCTGAGATTAGCAATATTAAATCACGCTGCTCATATTTGAGGAAGTACGATTACTTAAATTTGAGTACGTCATCCTTCATTTACGATGCAATTGTATTCAAAGAAAAACATTTTTAAGTACCTTTTTTTTTACTGTGAACTCAAGCAAAACTCTGTCATTCTACTGGGCTGCTAACGAATGGGTTCTAGTTCGGGCCCCGGTTAACACATAAATGTAAAATGTCATTTAATTATATGTAAGTCTGCTTGGCATTGCACGAATAAAGTTGCTATAACATTTATTGTTAAAATAAAATTTTCAGTTAAAGGCGAGCGTCTAAAATGCAGGCTTGAGGTGATGCAGGCCCTCAGACAATACCGTTAAAGTATACTACTCAAATACTTATCAGCTTTAGACAATAGACTGTATTTCTGAGCGAGTAAATAGAGTGATACCGGCAGTGGGAATCCCTGATTTTGTGATTATTTTGGTAAAAATGATAAATTGAGGGTGTTAACACACAGATGTGTTAATAAAAACATTGAAAAATACATACACTGTAAAAAATGATACTTATATATGAGTACATGAATATAGTCGTTTTTCTTTGAGTACAATTGCATCTAAAATGAGCGACGACGTACTGAAATTTAAATAATCGTACTTTCTCAAAATGAGCAGTGTGATTTAATATTACTATTCCCAGCATTTATTCAAGCTCATCTTAACAAAGCAACCTGACAAACTTAAAATAGTTGTAGATGGTTTTCCACATTATTTGATGTCGATTGCTTAAGTTTAAATTGAGTAATTACAACTCAATTATCTTACTTCCCATTCTTTGGCACGCCTTTTTAACATTTCTTCTGTTTATAACTACTTCACGTCGCCCTGGCAGTACAATATGGCGGTAACTGAGAATCTGGGTTCGATTCCCGGTAAGTCTTGGTTGTAATTGTCGATATTTATTGAAAGTGATTTATGAAGGTAGCCTATGTAGGCAAACAACTGCTCTTTTTATTCATTTATACTAGTTTTTACTCATTATTTTTTAGTACATACCTTTTTCAAAAAGAAATTTATGTATTCGGAGCTGTGATAAGCATCGAATGTAATCAAAAATAAGTACATTTTACTTATTTTGAACACTGTACTGTGCATTAGTTGTTGGTACTCACTTTTGATAAGTTCATTGCGAAAAACCTAATATGTATAAAGAAGTTATACCGAAGACCGTTTTTCCTCCCTGTTTTGAACTAAATTATTGTTTTCTAGGTAGACATTATTAAATTAAGGACCACTTTCACTTCTCAAGGAAAACTAGTATTAAATAATTTTCAGTGGAATTTTACGAATTGGTTTAGATATAATTTCCAATATTTGTTTTCTCCTTTATTTAAAAGAAGAGTTGTTTGAATGACGATTTAAAATTATTCCTATGATTACGTGATTTTTACGATTGTAAAGTTGTTTTCTCTGTTTGGATATTTAATAATTTTTCTTGTGCATGCTATTCGATAATATATATATTTTTAATTTTAAGTAATTGTAAATATAGCTTATAAGCAGTACCTCAAACGTTAAAATTAAAAATATATTATAAAATGGAGTATTTCTATAAGTTTTAAAATTGGAAGCATTCCTGAAAAAATGGATATCCGCGGACGGAATATCACGTCCATGAGCGTCAGGGAATTAACCCTCAGACGCTCAAGGCCGTATATATACGTCCAGGGATCTCCAGAACCCTCCGACGCTCAAGGCCGTATATATAAGTCCAGAGATCTTCAATTTTTTAAGCAATGCTTCAAAATTTTAAATTCATAAAAATACTCCATTTTATAATATATATATTTTTTAATTTAAAGTTTGGATGTACAACTTTCAAACTATATCTTTACAATTAATTGAAATAAAAATAATATATAAAATATCATGCCCAGGAAAAATTATTTAAATTTACAAGCAGTGAAAAGAACTTTACAATTGCCAAAATCATGTCAGCGTCAGTGGCTTAAAAAAACTAATCAAAACTTTAATGGGCTTCGAATTGGATTGTAATGGTAAATAAACTTAACGCAACTGTTGAGAAGAAATTCAATTATGTAATTTTTCCAAAAGAACATTTATGCTTTCATCCACAATATTATCGCCTTTATTTTTTGAAATCCTCAAAGAAAAGATTGAACAGTCTAAAAAGTAAATTGAGCAGAATATGAAAAGCAAAATCTCGAGATGAACTTTCGAATTTATCCACTTTTATGACAAATGAGCATCGCTTCGCATGTCAAATGAAAAATAATAAATTTCCCCGTCTCAGCTTCTAAACTTTCGGAAAAGCAATTCAACCTAATAAGTGCCTTCTAATTGAAATTAGTTAAAGTGAAGTTTTCGCAAAAGAATTCACTAGAGTAAAGGGAAAACAGGAATATATAAGAAAAATCGTAGAATATTCTTAGACAAGCGTTATTCCGGAAATTACCCGGATTTTGGGAAGTATGGCGTTTATCGATTGATCCTTCAAAACTTTTCCAGATAAAATTTTATTAACATCGATGTCATTTATTTTTAAAAACTTTTACGCAAATTCGTAAGACATCCATCTTCCTAGACGTAATACCGTTATTTCTGTTGTAGCGTGATTGTTTAATGCTTTTTGGCACTCATTGGTTTTATTTACTTACGGTCTGTCTACATGCATGGAATTTTAAAAAAATATATTTATTATTTAATGACAGCTGAAAACCTGATTTTTAAAACCAAATTGATTTAAAAACGTTAAAAATATTCAAAAGTAAATTAGTCACCAAAAAACTTTTAGAAAATTGGTAATTTGTTCGCAAAATATAGTAAAAACTGGAAATAAACGCAAAACGCACAATAATATAATTTATAGAAAATAATTAATTTTACTCTTTACTGAATATATTTATTCTCTCTTTACTGAATTTTTTTATGACATATGTAAAGGAAAAAAACTAAATTCTAAATAATACGCTGGTAATTAAAAAAGTTGTTGATATTTTAAGATTTATTTTGATAAAATTGACTTCCTCTAGTTTACATAAACAGCCAAAACTTGAAAAGTATGCAGTGTGAAGAAATATATTTAATTCAATACCTTCAAAACGAGTTTAATAAACAGTCATGTGCAATTATATTTTTAAAAAAATTTAAATATCTTCAGAACATTTTATGAAATCCTGTTCATTGTTCAAAATATATGGCAAAATTTAATATTTCCCATAAAAAGCTGTTAACGTTTACTTTTATGGTTATTTCTATGCCATTGATATTAACATAACTTCCGTTGGAATTGCCCCACTATAAAAACAAAGTCCATTTTGGAAACACAAATATATTAGCATTAAAACCAGCAAAAAATATGACAATTTTCATCGAAATTAACAGTTTAAATTTATACCTTAATTTTTCACACAATAAATAAACACGTCTAATGAACATTTATTTTAATAATAATTAAGTAAATTGTGCTTTTGTTAGCGAACTAGAGTAAAAATCATTTGACTTTTGATGTTGCGACAATCCGCGTTTCTACAGGTATAAAGAATGTTATGCCCACTTGACTTCAGGTGACTATTACTTAAAGTAATTTAACTTACATAACTCAATTGCGGCGTATTTACAAGTGGCTTAGGTAGCAATAGCGCCAAAATAGAAAGGCGACACATTTTGTTAAAATATTGATTTTTTTTTAGTTTTATTAAATAAATTGTTAGGGTGGATAGTATATTTTCTTTATTTTAACTTGTTCGATCTCTGAAATAATAAAACTTAACCCTTTACACTCCAAGAACACTTTGCGATTTGTGTTCTTTCTATGGAACAGTTATTCCTCTCTTTACGTTCTTTTTCATATATTTTTTTACTCATAAAGGGAAAAAAAATCCTAATCTGTTTTGTATTTGCAAGAGAACAAGTTGAAAAAAATATTGATGTTCTAAACACAAAATCATGCTGTTCTCGTTTATTTTACAGAACATGGAAACAAAAGAACCGGTCGTTATGTTAGCGCCTGAGAGGTGACATCGGAGTGCAATGGGTTAATAAAAAGGAACGATTTCATGTATTTTTTCTTAAAAATCTCTTAATGTAACACAACTTAGAACCATATGTTAAAAAACATTCACGGTAACATTTTGATTTCGAAGCTGTTATTTCATACTCTTGCAAAACAGTAGCCGGTGAAGACTCAATGTAATGTTAACCAATTCGAACTGTTCCATTGCGTCCGCCATCGGCTCCGATTTTGCCAGTGTGTGGGAAAAAAACAGTTTACACCTCTTTTCTGAAAAAAAGATTACGGCAAAAATTATGTACTGTCTAAGCAACAAATTTTCATATCCGCCTCTGATATAACTTCACTGTAAAAAAATGTGCTTAAAAATGGGTACATAGACGAACTCGTTTTTCTTTGAGTACAATTGCATCGGTAAATGAGCGATGACGTACTAAGAAGGAAATTTAAGCAACCGTACTTTCGCACAAATGAGCAGTGTGGTTTAATACTGCTAATCTCAGATTCTGTTCAAGCCATCTTAACAAAGCGACCTGGCAAATTTAAAATATTTGTTCAGAAGATGGTTTTCCACATTATTTGATGTCGATAGCTTAAATGGAAACTGAGTTATTACGATTTAAATTATCCTATTACCCATTCTTTTGCCACGCCTTTTTAAAATTACTTCTGTTTATAACTTCTTCATGTCGCTCTGGTCACGGCTTTGGTAATACAACGATTAAGGCCCTGGTCTTCGTTGCGGATGACGTCAAGTAGACGGATTGGGTTTGAGTCCTGGTTGTAATTGTTGATATTTGTTCAAAGATATTTATAAAGACAGCCTATGTAGGTAAGCAATTGCTCTTTTTATTCACTTTTATTCATTTTGGAGAACATGTCTTCTTCAAAAATGAAACTTATGTATTCGAAGCTATTATAAGCATCGAATGTAATCAGAAATTAGTAATTTTACTTATTTTTAATTACCTATTTTTATCAGTGTTCCTTTAATACATATCAATATTTTTAAAAAATCTGTAAACAGGACTCCATTCAGAAAGCGATGTAGGATCACATGATAGCCAAACTAACGCGTTTCCATGACTAATACGATGGCCAAACTAATACGGACTCTGTTATTTTGGAAGTTAAATTCTACATCCGTTAAGTCAAGTCAAGAGAACATGAAATCATTTAGGGATCTCCGATGTTGCCAGATCCATGGTCGAATGGGAAGGTCTTGCAGGTGATTGATGGCCCATACACATAATGTCGGCCACTACATACGTCGCTCGTCATTCTCAAGGTAAAGAACCTTCTAGACCAGACCCGTAATCATTTTGCCATTAACCCGTATCACACACATACGGAAATCTCGGTCCCGACGCTGAACCAAACTCTGACCAAAGATCGTACATGAGTTTAAGCTCCCTTATTATTTAAAAAAAATCGGGTGTGGGTGTGTCGAAGTACAGTCAGAAGGGTTCTACGTGAAGCGGCATCTCAGCAGATTATATACCCTGCGCTGTTAAAAATAGGTGTTTGAAAATAAGTAAAATGTACTCATTTTTTAGTATATTCGATGCTTATTAAGTCTCTGAATATACAAGTTTCAATTTTGAAAAAGACATGTACTCAAAAATGAGTCAATGAGTACAATAGATAGTTGCTTTCATAAATCACTTTCAATACATTTCGACAATTGCAAATGAATCTTACCGGGAATCGAACCCATATCCTTAACACCGCAGTCCAGTACCTTATCCGTTAAACTACCATAGCGGCATTAAGAAGTTTAAAAAAAAGAAAAAATGTTTCAAAAAGAAGAAATGTTTAAAAAAAAGGTGTGTCAAAAAAATGGGAAGTAAGGTAATTCAGTTGTAAAAAAATCAGTTTCCGTTTAAGCAATCGACATCAAATAATGTGTAAATCCATCTTCTGAACAACTATTTTAAGTGCGTCAGGTTTTATTAAGATCGCTTAACCTGAAGCTGAGATTACCAATTTAAAATCCCGTTGCTCATTTCTCAGAAAGACGTTTACTTAAATTTGTTTTATATACCGATCACTCATGCAGTTGATGTTAAAGACGTTTCACATCAACAATCAGATGTTGAGTTCTGAGGAGTTTTGCTACCATTACGTGCTGGGTGAGTTGTGCAAAATAGTATGGATTAATCATCCGACCATCCCTTCTAAATATGTCCTAAAAGTCTTTTGTTTGTTAATTGTTTTACTTTTCTTGGTGCAGAGTCTGCAGAAAATACACTTGCACTGTAAAAAATAGGTACTCAAAAACAAGCAAAATGTATTCATTTCGGAGTACATTTGATACTTATCGTGGCTCCGAATACATAAGTTTCAATTTTGAGAAAAACATGTACTCAAAAATGAGTACAATGAACAAAAAGAGCAAATGCTAGACTACATAGGCTACATTCATGAATCACTTTCAATAAATATAAACAATTACAACCAAGACTTACCGGGAATCGAACCCAGATCCTCAGCACAACAGTTCAGTGCCTCATCCATTAAACTATCAGGGCGACATTAAAAAGTTATAAACAAAGCAATGTTTAAAAACGCCAAAAGAATGGGAAGTATGATAATTGAATTGTAGTATAACTCAGATTCCATTTAAGCAAATCAAATAATGTAGAAAACCATCTTCTGAACAAATATTTTAAGATTGCCATGTCGCTTTGTTAGGATGGTTTGAACAGAAGCCAAAATTAGCAATATTAAATCACACATAATTTTTGAGAAAGTACGGTTACTTAAATTTGAGTATGTTATCGCTGATTTACGACGCAATTGTACTCGAAGAAAACGAGTAGGTACAGTAACTCTTTTAATGTGCCTTTTTTAACAGGGTAGTTTTTATCCAATAAGAAAATGCATTGAAGTTAAAACATCTGGGAATTATTATTTAATGTATAACCATCCAAAATACGGCAAGGTCTAAATAAGGAGCTTATTTCAGGAACATTTTCCTTTCCTGTATTCAGCAGCCATAGCGAACAATAATTGGAAACGAAATTCAAGCGATTCACTTCTATTATCCCAATTCCACATTTAGAAGTGAGTCTTTTGAATTTCGTCGCCAAGCAGTGACTCTGAATACTAGCCAGAAAAAAATGTTCCCTTTTCAATATAAGCTCCTTCTCTTCAAATAAGTATTAATCTCACACAGCGAGTATATTATTTTGGATATAATTAAATTATTGTTTGCTACACTGTAATAAAAAAGGTACTGAAAAATGAATACCTGAACATACTCGTTTTTCATTGAGTACAATTGCATCATAAATGAATGAACGATGACATACTCAAATTTAGGTAATCGTACTTTCTAAAAAATGAACAGTGTGATTTAATATTAATAATATCTGCTTCTGTTCAAGCCATCATAACAAAGTGACCTGACAAACTTAAAATAGATGTTCAGAATTTAGTTTTCCATATTATTTAACGCCGATTGCTTAAATGGAAACTGAGTTATTACAATTCAATTATTTTACTACCCATTTTTTGACACACCGTTTTAAGGTTACTTCTGTTTATAACTTCTTCGCGTCGCCTTGATAACTTAACGGATAAGACTGGTGGAAAGCGGTGCTGCATATCTGGGTTCGATTCCCGGTAAGTCTAAGTTGTAATTGTTGGAATTAATTGAAATTGATGTATGAAGGCAGCCTATGTAAGCAAGCTACTGCTCTTTTTATTCATTTTTGAAAACAGTATTTTTCAAAAATGAAACTTATGTATTCGGAGCTATTATAAGCATTGAATGCAATAAAAATTAAGTACATTTTACTGATTTTTGAACACCTATTTTTAACAGTGTGAAAAGTATTCGAGATTTTTCCAAAACAATAACTTACGTAGGAATAAAAGTGCTTCTTTAACTTTTGAACACCGTAAGAAAGTTTTACATATCCATTTCATTCATTCTAAATAAAAATGAGTACCTGAACATCTCGTTTTTCTTTGAGTACAATTGAGCGGTGACGTACTGAAATTTAAGCAATCGTACTTTCTCAAAATTGAGCAGTGTGATTTAATATTACTACTGTCTGCTACTGTTCAAACCATTTTAACAAACCTACCTGACACACTTAAAATGGTTGATCCGAAGATGGCTTTCCACATTATTTGACGCCAAATATTGGACGCCATTATTGACGTTAAAACTCAATTATCTTACTCCCTATTCTTTGCCACACCTTTTAGCATTTCTTCTGTTTATAACTTCTTCCCTGGCAGTACGATCTGGCGGTGCTTGAGAATCTAGGTTCGATTCCCGTTAAGTATTGGCTGTAATTGTTGATATTTATTGAAAGTTGATTTATGAAGGCTGCTTATGCTAAACAACTGCTTTTATTTATTCATTTTGAATGATTGTAATCATTTTTTGAGTAAATGTCTTTTTTTAAAAATTAAACTTATATATTCTATGATAAGCATCGAATGTAATCCAAAATGAGTATATTTGACTTACTTTTGAGTACCTATTTTTAACAGTGCAAGTTTAAATCAATGGAATAGTTTTAGGAAAAAACACAGTTGAAATAGAAATCCGAAGATCGTTAATCTAAACCAAATTCAACGTTTTCCTTATCGTAATATAAAATTAGGCGATGCTCTACAATTTCTTCTTCTTCTTTAAACGTAAAAGTTAGTGCGGAAAGTTATTTCCCACCAAAACTCCGTATCCCTCAATTTGATTTTCTTACAGCTATCTATCTCCTATAAGACTTCGCTAGACGTGATTCGGTCCTTCCCTTTCGCGATCGATTGGTCAATTGTTTCTGCCTTGTTATTTAACTTTCGCAAATGTAGTGACGCATTAATACCGGCGTAGTTGATTCATATTAATTTTGCGGAGGAGAGAGTCGTTGTGTTGTATTAGATCAAATATTGTTAGATGCGATTTGGTTATTTAAGTTTTCAATTAATGGATCAATGTGTTCAAAACTTTAGATTATTAATATTAATTAAATATGTTATAATTATTATTAATATTTTTAATTTTTAATATTAATTAAATATGTTATAATTATTATTAATATTTTTAATTTTTAATATTAATTAATATTATTAGTTATTAATATTATTAATATTATTAATTATTAATATTATTAATTATTAATATTATTAATTATTAATATTATTAATTATTAATATTATTAATTATTAATATTATTAATATTATTAATTATTAATATTATTAATATTATTAATATTATTAATTATTAATATTATTAATATTATTAATTATTAATATTATTAATTATTAATATTATTAATAATTAATATTATTAATATTATTAATTATTAATATTATTAATTATTAATGTTATTAATTATTAATATTATTAATTATTAATATTATTAATTATTAATATTATTAATTATTAATGTTATTAATTATTAATATTATTAATTATTAATATTATTAATTATTAATATTATTAATTATTAATTCTTAATATTATTAATTATTAATATTATTAATTATTAATATTATTAATTATTAATATTATTAATATTATTAATATTATTAATTATTAATATTATTAATTATTAATATTATTAATTATTAATATTATTAATTATTAATTCTTAATATTATTAATTATTAATATTATTAATTATTAATATTATTAATTATTAATATTATTAGTTATTAATATTATTAATTATTAATATTATTAATTATTAATATTATTAATTATTAATATTATTAATTATTAATATTATTAATTATTAATATTATTAATTATTAATTCTTAATATTATTAATTATTAATATTATTAATTCTTAATATTATTAATTCTTAATATTATTAATTCTTAATATTATTAATTATTAATTTTTAATATTATTAATATTATTAATTCTTAATATTATTAATTATTAATTTTTAATATTATTAATATTATTAATTATTAATATTATTAATTATTAATATTATTAATTATTAATATTATTAATTATTAATATTATTAATTATTAATATTATTAATTATTAATATTATTAATTATTAATATTATTAATATTATTAATTATTAATATTATTAATTATTAATATTATTAATTATTAATATTATTAATTATTAATATTATTAATTATTAATATTATTAATTATTAATATTATTAATTATTAATATTATTAATTATTAATATTATTAATTATTAATATTAATAATAATTATTAGTATTATTTATTATTATTATTAATAATAATAATAATTAATAATAATAATAATTAAATAATAGTAATAATTATTATTAATAATATTATTAATTATTATTATTAATTATTATTAATAATATTATTAATTATTATTATTAATAATATTATTAATTATTATTATTAATAATATTATTAATTATTATTATTAATTATTATTAATAATATTATTAATTATTATTATTAATTATTATTATTATTAATTATTATTAATAATATTATTAATTATTATTATTAATTATTATTATTAATTATTATTAATAATATTATTAATTATTATTATTAATTATTATTATTAATTATTATTATTAATTATTATTAATAATATTATTAATTATTATTATTAATTATTATTATTAATTATTATTAATAATATTATTAATTATTATTAATAATATTATTAATTATTATTAATAATAATAATAATTATTATTATTATTAATAATAATAATAATAATTATTATTATTATTATTGTTATTATTAATAATAATAATATTTATTATTATTATTAATATTATTATTATTATTTACTATCATTAATTATTATTATTATTATTATTATTATTAATTTATTAATATAATTAATTATTATTAATTATTAATATTATTTATAATAATATTAATATTAAGATTATTATTATTAATAATAATATTAATATTATTAATTTTTAATATTATTAATTATTATTATTGATAAATATGTTTAAATATATCGATATATATATTAATGTGATATATATTATTTATTTTATACTTTTGTAGTCATATAACCCACGTAACACAATCAATATGTATATATTTATATGCAATTGCTTTAATTAATTGAAAAACCAAATCTACAGAATCAAGTTTGAGAATGTATAGCTCAAATGAAAGAGGTCAAGAAAAAAAATTCGTGTCAAATACAACACTTTATTAACTTACTTCAAATAAACGAGAATAGGATGCAAGCGCAAGTAGTCAAATGTAAAGTTTTTTTCTAACGGTTTGTAAGACATGCCCGTCACCTCTGTTAATTAAGATGTTTATTGATAGATCATTTGTGAATACCATATTATGGTAGATATTAAAATGAAGAAATATAAATAGTTTATCTTATTTCTTACGATTGAGAGAGAAAAAATTATAAACAATTTTTAAATTGTTAGAACTTTAAAATTAGAGTTTTTAAAAAAGTGACTGGCACAAATTTAGGAATATAGCTGATATTATATTAAAAGTTATGTAATTGTGGAATGTTTATTTTTATGCGTATCGCCTCTACCTATGCCAATTTTTGCATTTTCAATTTTAACATTACATAATTTAAGATAAATGTTCTATTGAAATAAAATGTCTTCGTCGTATTTTTAAACATTCAAACTGTGAATTTCATAATCATTTAATATTTATTTTTGAGGTGCGAATTAAAATATGAAACATGAAACACGGTCGGATTTCGACGACAGGGGCAGTTGTTTTTAGTAACTATGGAGAGAACAGTTCATTTCAATTTTACTATACTCTTTAATATAACGCATTCGGCTGTTGTATCCTCAAAGTTCGTATTTCAATTTTAACCTCTTCCGAATGTCATATGGAATTACAACTTAGCATACTTACTTAATCATGATGCAAATACGATATAATTAATGTAAATAATAAAAATACAATAATACAAACAATAATAATTAATATGAATTAACCAACATCTTCATTTTGTATTAAATAAAATATCTTTTTTTAAAAAAAGAAAACCGAAATATCGCTAAAAAGTAAAAATATATATATATATAACTTTATAAACAAGTTGCAAAAATTTAATTATTTAATATTAATTGTATACTTATTTCAACAATTTGAAATTGGCTCCTTATATTTATTATGTTATTTTGTAAATTGGCACCAACTTCAAAAAGCTATAACAACTATAAAATTGATAATAAATAAATAAAATATTTCCACTTGTTCGTAAAATTTAAAATTATTTTTTACTGTTTAGCACATTTTTCTTAAAGTCGGCTTTATTTTTTTAAAAGATTATTTTATTTTCCCACTTTTTAGATTCTTATTTAGCAAGGGACTTCGTCCTTGTTATTATTCACAAGGAAAGTAAAGTAAAGTTTTTACTCACTTTTTTCCACGCAATGGGTATTATATTTTGAGAATATCCGGTTTAATAAATGTTAGGTAAACGAAATCTCTTTACTGTACAACCTCTATCCAGTAATGAAAATATTTTGAAATAGGAGAAAATGTTTTTAAAAAAAGGTCTGGTTAAATAAAAGGCGGATAACCATTTATCTTTTGCAGTTTTTGCCGAAATGGATTTTTCTCTATCCGGCAATATAAAATTTGAAATTGGACAATATTTGTTTTCAAACTGTCCGGTTTATTGCAAATTCCAAATAGTTAAATGCAGGATAACCGGATATTCCTTAAAAAAGGTTCCCATGTGAAATATACCCTATTCAACAAAACGCATTGTCCAGATATCTAAATTAAAACAGAAATCTTGCGCAAATATACATATTTTTTTTTGATACATAACAGTCGAATTGATAACCTCTTTCCTTTGGGGTGCTTCTGAAATTGGTTGGCGCACTTTTAAGTCAATTAAAAATAGGACAGCCACAAGTTTTGATCTTAGGATATCAGCATAGTACTTTGCTACGGAAAGTTCCAATTGCGGCCCATGGCAACCTTTTGTCTGGGTGGTAAACAATTGGTTTCTTCTTTGATAATATGGGAACCGCCGCAATTGGGATATTGCCTTTTGCTGGGTGTTCTATGAAATAGATTTTCTTAAAGTGTGTGCAAATTAAAGAATCACTCGATAAAATATCTAATTATTTCACATTTAAATAACCGAAAATAACAAATGGTTCATCCTTTTTCAAATTAAAATAATTTTTTATTAATAATATAGAGTTTTAGAAAATGTCATGTTTTCTATAAAAAAAAATGGGAAATAGTCTTTTAGTGGATCTGAAAACATCTATATCTTCTGCGTATAAAAAGGCTGAAATTTTTTAAGTAAGTATTATTCATCCTCAAGATGTGCACCTGAGGATCGTATTTGTAAAAATTTATTTAGTTTTTTTAATGATTTTAGCTATTTTGGAAATATTGCATAAAGAAACGTCTTAAAAAATTACTTTCAAGATTCTAGAAAGTACTTTGTTAAAAATAGGTACTCAAAAATAAGTAAAATGTATTCATTTTTGAGTACATTCGATGCTTATCATAGCTCCAAATACATAAGTTTCAAATTTGAAAAAGACATGTACTCAAAAATAAGCACAATTAATGAAAAGAGAAAATTCTAGCCTTCTAATTCTACATAGGCTGCCTTCATGAATCCCTTTCAATAAATATCGACAATTACAACCAAGACTTACCAGGAATCCAACCCAGACCCTCAAGCACCGCTGTTCAGAGCCTTATCCGTTAACTTCTTCAAAGTTATACATAGAAGAAATTTTAAAAAGTTGTGTCAAAAGAATGGAAAGTAAGATAATTGAGTTGTAATAACTCGGTTTCGATTTG
The DNA here is from genome assembly GCA_963932185.1 of Troglohyphantes excavatus. Classification (NCBI taxonomy): domain Eukaryota; kingdom Metazoa; phylum Arthropoda; class Arachnida; order Araneae; family Linyphiidae; genus Troglohyphantes; species Troglohyphantes excavatus. The sequence continues at coordinate 63,503,434 of OZ010669.1, read as the reverse complement.
AGCAATCGACATTAAATAATGTAGAAAACCATATTCTGAACAACTATTTTAAGTGTGTCATGTCGCTTTGTTAAGATGGCTGGAACAGAAGCTGATATGAGCAATATTAAATCATACAGCTCATTTTTGAGAAAGTATGATTACTTAAATTTGAGTACTCCATCTCTCATTTACGATGCATTTGTACTCAAAGAAAAACGAGAGGTTCAGGTACTCATTTTTAAATACCTTTCTTTACAGTGTCCTTTGTAGTTTAGTTGGTAGAGCGCGGGACTTCGGAACAATATGTCGGGTTTCGAGACCCTACAAAAGAAACTCAATTTTTTAATTGTATATTTTTTAATGGCTTTAACGGATTTTCCAGCAACGATGAGGCAAACAATTAATTTAAAATAAATGACATTATTATTATTATTATCTTAAACTAATTTATTATTAAAAATTCCAACTAACAAGAATTTTAACTTTCAATAACTTATATAAAATTTAAAATAAATATCTAATACAATACAAAAGAAAATATTGATCTCAGGTCGACAGCTACAAGTCGGATTTCTGATCTTACGACACGTTTTGAAAACTTTTTTTGAGAAAAATAAATATTATTTTAAAAACTATTTCCTTGTTTATTACATAATATCTCACGAACGGAAAATGTCACGGCATCCAAAGATGCTGCTAAAGATAAATTATGTAAATGAAACGCGACAGCAAATCTGACCCAAAATCGGTCATTTCAAATAAGCTTTTTCCATTTCAATTTTGGTTGTTTAAGATTTGCTGTAGAGCAACATAAGAATTTTCTTTAAAAATGCCATGATTTTGAAAATAGTATAAAGAGCAAGTAAAGAAAATATAATTAAACCTCCTAACAGTGAAAACAACCGCACAATTGCAAATGCAATTGCGCTCAAAGAAAAACGAGTATGTTCAGGTACTCATTTTTAAGGAACTTTTTTCAAAGTTCTTTTACGATTGATATAGCAAAGTTCGCGTAATTAATTTCTGAAGTGCGCAAATGTTTATAAAAAATATTTTATTCCTAATTTAACAACTTTTTTTTAATATATTTCAAATTCTTCATCCATATTAGATGAAATGATTTGAAATATCAAAATTGACGCAAATCGGCTTAATAGTTTCAGAGATAACCACACTGTAAACAAAAAAAGGTACTACAAAATTAGTACCTCAACCTACCCGTTTTTCTTTGAGAGTGCAATTGCATCGTAAATCAGGGATGACGTAATCAAATTTAAGTAATCGTACTTTGAACTTAAAAACTTGACTTTCGCAAAAATGAGCAGTGTGATTTGATATTGCTAATCTCAGCTTCTGCTCAAGCCATCATAAAAAAAGCGACCTGGTAAACTTAAAATAATTGTTCAGAAGAAGTTGTTTTTCCACATAATTTGATGTCGATTTACTGAAATGAAAACCGAGTTATTACCACTCAATTATCTTACTTCCCATTCTTTCGGCACAGCATTTTAACATTACTTCTGTTTAAAATTTCTTCACGTCGCCCTGATAGCTTAACGGATAATGCGCTGGACTGCGGTGCCTGAGGATCTGCGTTCGATTCCCGGTAGGTCTTGGTGGTAATTGTTGATATTTATTGAAAGTGGTTTATGAAAGCAGCCTATGTAGGCTGCCATCTACTCTTTTTATTTATTGTACTCATTTTTGAGTACATATCTTTTACAAAATTAAAACTTATGTATTCAAAGCCATGATGAGCATCGAATGTACTCAAAAATGAGTACGTTTTACTTATTTTTGAGTACCTATTTTTAACAGTTGGAGGAAGTTCGTTGTTTCGGGAAAATGAAGCCGAAAACTTTTCTCTTGACATGCATTCTTGATGGAGGGTAAGAAAGAGTTTAATTGCGTTTCTTCATTGTAAATTCGGTTTTAACGCTTTTAGTTTGATTTTTTTTCACAAGAAAAATGTATTACTTGCATCAACTTAATTCCTTTGTTTTCATGATGTGCAAATACATTATTGCGTAGATAATTATGAAATTTATTTCTAAAAATATTAGTTTTATTCATGAAACCGACCTTGAGCAATTTATTTTTTCTGGTTGATAGACTATTTCATCTTTCTATGCAGAAAAGAAATCTATTGAAGTGCGACGCATTGCGCGTTCAACTTTATTTCATTCGATTTCACATTACAACAGAGTTGTATAAGTTTTGATAATAGCATTAAATCGTAGTTTCTGCAATATTGATTAAAAATTTATTCAGGATATTCATTCGACAGACTGTGAAGACTTTGAAATATAATTAAATAATTATATTTAATAATTTATAATATTAAATAATAATTTTAATAATTATATATATTAAATAATAAAATATTTTTTATAAACTTTTGCGCATGCGCACTTCAGGATTTAATTTCGTGAACTTCACTATAGCAATCGTAAAAGCACTTAAACTGACAGTCAAACGACTTCCGCATTTGCAAAGTTGTTTTCATTGTTATGAGGTTTAATAATTTTCCTACACTGATAAAAAAAAAATGGCTAAAAATTAGTACATGGACGTACTCGTTATTATTTGAGTACAATTACATCGTAAATGAGCGATGACGTACTAAAATTTAAGTAATCATACTTTCGCAAACATGAACATTGTGATTTGATATTGCTAATTTCAGCTTCTGTTCAAGCCATGTTAACAAAGCGACCTGACAAACTTAAAATAGTTGTTCAGAAGATGGTTTTCCACATTATTTGAGGCCGATTGCGTGAATGGAATCTGAGTTATTACAACTCAATTATCTTACTTCCTATTATTTTGCCACGTCTTTTTCACATTTCTACTGTTTATAGCTTATTAATAATTAAATAATTATCGGTTCCCAACACATGGTCCGAAGACCACTGATAGTCCACTATGCTGTTAGAAATAGGTACTCAAAAATAAGTAAAATTTACTTATTTTATATTGCATTCTATGTTTAGCATGGCTTCGAATACATAAGTTTCAATTTCGAAAGAGACATGTACTCAAAAATAAGTAAATGCTTGCCTACATAGGCTGCCCTCGTAAATCACTTTAAATATGTAGCGGTTCCGGGCAGCCCCACAAATAAATAACGACAATTACAGCCAAAACTTACCGGGAATCGAACCGAGATCCTCAGCACAACAGTCCATGACCTCATCTATTAAACTATACGGGCGACATTAAAAAGTTATAAACAAAAGCAATGTTTAAAAAGGCATGCCAAAAGAATAAGTATGATAATTGAATTGTAGTCATTCAGTTTCCATTTAAGCAATCGACATCAAATAATGTGGAAAAACATCTTCTGAACAACTATTTTAAGTTTGTCAGGTCGCTTTGATAGGACGGCTCGAACAGAAGCTGAGATTAGCAATATTAAATCACGCTGCTCATTTTTGAGAAAGTACTATTACTTATATTTGAGTACGTCATCGCTCCTTTAGAATGCAATTGTATTAAAAAAACGTGTATGTTCAAATACTTATTTTTTAAGTACTTTTTTTTTATAGTGTATAAGTTTTTATAATAGTATTAATCGTAATTCCTGCAATATTAATTAAAAAATAATTCCGGATATTCATTCTTCAACGTAGACTTTGAAATATATTTAAACTTAGATCAGTGGTTCATATCCCGTGGTCCATGTACTACTGATGGACCACCAGAGGGACTGCAGTGGTCCGTGGGACTTTGAATAATCAAAATATTTTTAATTTATCTTTAAAGAGATAAACGAATTGGGCATTGTTCGATAAAATATTATTTTTTATTCCAAACCAATCTAATGAGAAAATTCCAGTTTTTCATATAAAATAAATAAGTTTTTGTGCATTAGTACTTCATTTTTATACTCATTGTATATTCATTTTTATTTATTCCTTAACTTAGTTCCAATGGATTTTAACCATAAATTTATTATTTTTGATGTTTTGTTAGAAATAAATAAAATTAGTTTTTCTGATGCCGCTATTCTGCTAACATATTGAATTTATTAAAAATGTATTTTCGAATGAAAAATGCAAATAGGATGTTCCCCTTTGCAGCTTTAAAAATGTATTTTTAATACATTTTTTATAAGTACGCTGTATGCAAGAACATAGAAGTTGGTGTAATGATGCCATTTCAAATATCATCATTTTTATTTGAAATGAAATAATTATACATGATTCCATTAATTTCTAAAGCTACCTTATCGAATTAAAAAAGATTAACTTAATTAGATTTTTTTATTAATAACTTTATTGAAGCAGTATTAAATATCTTCAGTAAGCGTATATTTGGCTCCTGAATATTTTTTACTGCTAATAAAAAGTTGTTGTCAGCGCCATGTCTAACTTAGAACTCGATGGTCCGCGGTCATAAATGTTAGGAATCACTGACTTGATCAATTTCAGTGGTAATAAAAGACCGTTTTTTAATCTATTGGACATTTTAACTTGTGATAAGAATATGATTTCTTCTTTTTATATAAAAACGCGGAAATATAAAACTCAGAAAGTTTTAGTGAAAACGTTTAAAATAACATTTTGTGCAATGTCACAACTGCCCATTATCCGCCCACCAAGAAGAGTTTTTATTGCGAATTCGTTTCCTGTATAACCATCTTTCACTTCAACTGACCTGTTATCTCAAAAACTACTGGGTCGATTTGTCTTAAATCAGGTGTTTACATGTGTTTTTGATCTTTGATATGGAATACGCATTGTAAATTGTAAAAAAAAGTGCTTGAAAATGAGTACATGAATGTACTTGTTTTTATTTAAATATAAATGCATTGTAAATTAGCAATAACTTACAAATATTTAAGTAATCATACTTTCTCAAAAATGAACAGTGTGACTTATTATTGCTTATCTCAGCTTCTGTTCAAGCCATCTCAACAAAGAAACCTGACAAACTTTAAATATTTGTTCAGAAGATGGTTTTCCACATTATTTGATGACGATTGCTTAAATGGAAACTGAGTTATTACAATTAAATTATTTTACTTTTAATTTTTTGGCACACCTTTTTAACATTACTTCTGTTTATAACTTCTTCGCGTCGCCTTGATAACTTTACGGATAAGACTGGTTTCCAGCGGTGCTGCATACTTGATGCAATTCTCGGTAAGTCTAAGTTGTAATTGTAGATATTTATTGAAAGTGATTTACGAAGGCAGCCTATGTAAGCAAGCTACTGCTCTTTTTATTCATTTTTGAATACATGTCTTTTTCAAAAATGAAACTTCGTTTCGGAGTTATGTTTCGGAGCTTAAGTTTTCGGAGCTATTATAAGCATCGAATGTAATAAAAATGAGTACCTTTTACTTATTTTTGAATACCTTTTTTTAACAGTGTGGAAATTATTCGCAGGTTTTTACAAAACAATAACTTACGTAGGAATAAAAGTACTTCTTTAACTTTTGAACACCGTAAGAAAGTTTTAAATTTCATTTCATTCATTCCAATCGTAATATAACCTTAAAACTAATTTCTATGGCAATTTTGAAGAAACTTTATGTAGCCGTTTTCGAGTTAATCTTAAAAATTATTATTTCGAGTTAATCTTAAAAATTATTATTTTGAGTTAATCTTAAAAATTATTATTTCGAGTTAATCTTAAAAATTATTATTTCGAGTTAATCTAAAAAATTATTATTTCGAGTTAATCTTAAAAATTATTATTTCGAGTTAATCTTAAAAATTATTATTTCGAGTTAATCTTAAAAATTATTATTTCGAGTTAATCTTAAAAATTATTATTTCGAGTTAATCTTAAAAATTATTATTTCGAGTTAATCTTAAAAATTATTATTTCGAGTTAATCTTAAAAATTATTATTTCGAGTTAATCTTTTAAACTACTAAAACCCAAAAAAGACAGACCCCCATTTTTTTCTTTTTTTTTAGAATGTGCTAACTTTTTTTTAGGATGTGAACGTGAAGCTAACTTTTCCTTCACGTAAATAATTAACTTGTATACCTAGTTAAGTTGTCGTTCCATTGTTATTACATTGCAAGTTGTTACATTTTTATTACGATCTCATTAGATGTATTGTTAGCACATTTAGACGAATTTTTAAAAACCACTATTTTTCTACGTTGCTTTAAAATTTATAGGAACATCGATAATTTGACATGGAATATATTATATAAAAGCAATACTTTCATTTCCATATTTTATTTAAAAGTTTGAATTATAAAAAAAAAATATTTAACTGTTCAGTAACTGAAGGACATTTTTGTCCAAAATCTTACTTACCTTTAACGAACTATAAAAAAAATCTGAGTTGATACTATAAATTTTCGAATTATTTGGAAAGTCCTTAAAAGAAAGTTAATGATTTCATTGACAAATTCATATTTATTTTTGTCGCAAACTGCATAAAGTAAAATTAGAGTAAAAAATTATTCCATTAACTATTAAAATTTATATGAACTCAAAAGACGAAATTGATATAAAGTCAAAAGACTATTAATCCTTGTGACAGTTAAATATTTTATTTAGTCATTTTCCATTAAATGGGTTAATTTTAATAAAAAAATTTCAGTTTGAAATTTTAAGAAAAATATTAACTTAAGATGATGCTATGTTGATACTATAAATTTTCGAATTATTTAGAAAGTCCTTAAAAGAAAGTTAATGATTTCATTGACAAATTCATATTTTTGTCGCAAACTGCATAAAGTAAAATTATTCCATTAACTATTAAAATTTATATGAACTCAAAAGACGAAATTGATATAAAGTCAAAAGACTATTAATCCTTGTGACAGTTAAATATTTTATTTAGTCATTTTCCATTCCATGGGTTAATTTTAATAAAAACATATTTAGATGCTTATTATATTGTTCAGTTTGAAATTTTAGAAAAATATTAGCTTAAGATAATTTCTCTATGTTATAATATTTTTCAAGTATATTGCTTTAAGATGTAAGGAAGAAAGTGGATAATGATATAAAATGGGTATTTTGAAATTAAATAGAAATTACACATTTATAAACTTATGTTTTAATATCATTTTTATTTTTATTTTACTTTTCTAATGGAGTACATTTTAATAAAAAATAATGTTTGAATGTTTGAGTCCAACAGACTATTTGTTTGAGAGTTAAAAAAAAACTTGGAATACATAAAAACTACTAAATATAAACTAGAAAAGTCGAATCATTTACCAATCTTCCAGGATTTAATGTAAAAGAAAAACCTTTCAATACAGTTCTATAAAAAATATATTTATATTTCATTTAACTTTTTTTAATTATTTTCAAAGCAGTAAAAAAGTGCAATCGGAACAAGAAATTCGAAAAAAAAATTAATTATATTTGGAAAAAGTGCTACGTTCTACAATTTCAAAGCTTATAAATGACAAAAATTAACTACAATATATTCACAACACTCTTTATATTTCAATATATTAAAAATACCTGCTTTTTTTCAAGCAAACTGTCAACAAGAAAAACTCTTTTTGAAAAGAAAAATGCAAGCCATTTACTTGATTCATTAGAAAATAAACATAATGTTTTAAATTAAATAAAAAATATCGTCTGCGGAACAAATTAAATATAATCTTTTATTTTAATTATTCTACGATTAAATTGTTCTCAGTGGAAATATGAACATTTTTATGAAACTATAAATATTCTATTAAAAAACTCGATTTTTTACGTTCAAAGTCCAATTTCTCTGTCTAAAAAAATTGTAAAATTACAATTTTCATAAAAAAGGTTCTTTTTTCATTAGAAACATAATCCTTTGTTTTTATTTAACATTCTAGTTTATATATATTTGTAATAATTATTTTTCTCTTATATTCTTTTAAAAATCAAATATAGGAAAATGAGTATTAAAACTCGTCATGGAATGTTTCGTGTAAAAAGTCCTTATTAAAAGGCATATTTTAGTCAAATCAGTAACTTGAATAAAATAGAATAAAAAACAATCATCAACTCTTAAAAATTCAGTATATTTGATTATTAATGGACTGTTTTGTAACAGTCTTTCTAAAAGCAATTTCTTATCCTCCATTTTGAAAAATCGACTTTTTTTATTTATTATCTTCGCAAAAGAATACCTGCTAGTACAAATTGTGGTTTATTTTGATTCAGGAATCTATGTTGTATTAACGATATTTTTAATTAGTTCCACAATCGTATTTTAATCCATTTCAAACTTTCTGCTTATGTTCTTCTTGTTGACAGTTTGTTTAAAAAAACACAAACATGCAAATTAATTATAGAAATATATAAAAAGTGCTTAATATAGTTTAGTTAATTTATGTTACATAAGTTACGAAATTTTTATTTTTGTAGAATATTGCTCTTTTTTCGAATATTGTCAATTTTTCCAAATTTTCTCTCTTTTACCATGAATAATTCGATTAACTATTTTTCAAACTTTGCAAATCATTGAAAAAAAAGCTAAATAAAGTAGATTTTTTTCATTCGAAAGTATTAAAAGTTTTCTTTTTTTATATAAAACCCTTGAATATTGGTAAATAATTCGACTTTTCCAGTCTATATATACAAGTTTTTATGCATCAAACTGTAACGTTTATATACAGTGGCTCCCAAAAGTGTTCGTACACTTAAAGAATTTGTAAAAAAAGCGCTGTAGTCTAGAATTGAATTCAAATATAAAGTCTAATATTATTTTACATCATCTCCATGTTATTCTGAATAAAACCTAATATATATATTTTAAATATTGAATTATTTTCTTTTTATAAAAATGAAAATTCAAGGAAACAGAGGGAAAAAAACGCCACAAAAGTGATCGTACATCAAAACATTTTCGAATAAATTCATAAATAAAATTGTCGTCAATCGATTTTTTATTATTATTGCATTGTGGTGACATTTAATATTCGTTTGGTATTCATTTTTGCTTGCTTACTTCGTAATATTCTATTTAGTAGTTAAAAATGGATCGTAGTCGTAAAGAAACATAGAATAGCTGTCAAATATTGATAATTTCTCATCATAATGGTGGTAAATCATCTCGGAGTATTTTTTAATTAACAAATTCATCAAATTCTACGTGCAGTATGTGATAAAACAATTTAAAGGAGTAAATCGGATCAAAAACAAGGTAAGAAAATGTCATCTGGTAAAGTTAACTTAACGTGATCAGAGATGTATATTTAGAGAATTTGGGAAAAATCCACGTTTGAGTGTTGTAAAAATATCTACAGAATTTAATGAAGCATGTTCTATTTGAATTTCAATCGAAACTTTTCGCCAAGTGCTCAGATAAGCTAGATTACATGAGCTTTCTGCCGAAGAAATTTTTTTTGTTCGTGCGGAAAATAGTAGGCTTAAGCTTTTCTTCCCAAATACCAAGAACTTAGTCGGAACTGTAAAACATGCTTTGGACGTGTCCTTGTGCAAGGGTGCAAATTAGCATCAGGACTAGGTAATTTAGTATTTAATGATAGCATAATGAATCAGTATGTTTATTTAAATATTTTAACACAATTTAAAATTATTAGCTCAAAATTTGGGTATTGGAATCAACTTTGTTTCTTATCAAGATAACGATCTTTAGCACACGGCTCACAACATTTGCCTCTGTTGCCTCTATAATTGTCCACAAGTACATTTAAAAACATAAACAACAAAAAATTTCCATTAATAGAGAAAGGAGATATAACCATCATGATAGTAAAAAAAGTAAATTGTATTATAAGCAAAAAATAAAAAATTCAATATTTTGGTGATTTTTAAGTGTTTTCAAACTCTACTATATCATTAACATTTTATTAAAATATAGTGAATGCCTTAGTTTTGAAAAAAAATATATCCATTAAACTTAACTTAAGAAATTCAAAAACCAAAAGAAAGAAATAACAATGAGAAAATAGTGTTAGAATTATTTTTAGAAATCTTTGATTTTTATTGCGTTTGTCTTTGGATTTATTTTGAACACTAGTTATTCAAAAATTTAAATAGCCTATTTAAATCACAATAACTTTAAGGTATAAAAAAAGCTTTTACATGTTTGTAAATTTTAATAACATGTCACGTATTGAAAAGCACTCCATATTCAAAATTCAAATATTTTCGAATACATTATTAAGAATTCTATTTTAAACTTGGAAAATTGAACAAATGTTGAATGAGTGTGAGAAATACATATAAGAAATGAAAAATTCTTGCGAAACATAGAAATATAAAGGTTCCCAAAACGTTCAACTTCAAAGGTTTTCATTATCTTCTTTAAAAACACAAATAATTTAAATAATTTATGCGCTTCAAGACAAACTTTTAGAATAAAACTCTTATTCAAGTCAGGGAATTCTATCTTTTATTTACTTTAAATTTCCCCATGAGAATTGATTCTAGCTGTTTCTCACCTTTTTATTATTCAACAAACTTTATTTTTAAAAAAAAATGCCAACCAATGTATTTTTCTTACAACTTTTAAATTAGGCCATCTATTGTGCGATCGTTTGCAAAGGAATAAGAAATATAACTTCGTTTTGCTGCTGCAAACAGCGGGAAAACTACATAAAGACCAGCGCGGGCTTGAGGATTAGAGGGATTATGTTTTTGGGGGGCATTTTGGGGGATAAACAAGGTGGTATTTTGAACAAAATTCTGTGTATAAACAAGAAAAAGAAGTATGGGAACTAGCGTTTCTTGATAAATAAACACCACTGTCACTGTAAGGCTAATCCCAATGCATCTTGCCACTATTTTAGAATAGCCCTAGAAGTATGTGATTTTATTGAGTTTTCACTTCAATTTTTCAAATACACAATATTTTGATGTAAACCTCGTATCTTTTATATTAAATTGTGGTTGCTACAGAGGCGGTTCAAAGAAATATTTAGACACAAAGCGAACTGGATTTTGGTTCCCTTCACAAATCACCCCCCACCCCCTCACTCGCCGGAAAAAAATTATGTATTCAGTATCAAAAAATAGTAAATAACATCTCTAAAGAGGGACGGAGGGGAATTATTTTCAATTTATTTTCACAAACTTTTTGATATTCTGAGGAACAACAGTAGTATATTTAAAGACAAAGGTTCTTTCCAAAATCGTTTTATCTTCCATAAAATACATCAGTAGAGTGACAATAGTGCTTTTTGAAATAGTTTTGGTTTGGTTTGATTAATTAACGTCTGCATTGTGGGCTATTGGCGACGGTTCGGAGCGTATCTCGAAAGAAAGACCCGGGAACGATGCCTCGTATTTTTGAACCATGGTCAGATGATGAGGACAACACCTGAGCTGGCACCCAACGCCTTCAATAGACGTCGGGACTTTGGACCCCGATCAGATTTATCGTGCAGCAGTCCCGTATACCCGCCGATAATTTCTGGACGATTTTTCTAGTATTTTGTAGCGAAGCTGGCGACCCTCCGATCACAAGATCACTACTTTTTTACTTTTCCTTGTCAAGTCCATCGCACAGAACCGAACTAGGAATCTTCTGATTCCCAGCTGACGCCTTTATCCGCTGGTCCACGGAGGCTTACTTTTTGAAATAAAGACAAAACATTACTTCCCCCCCCCCCCCATTTCCCCTAAGAAGATATATCGAACGCATTTCTGGGGGGGGGGTTGTGTAATAATAAAACATATGAAGAAACAAAATTGAGTTTCAAGCCATATTTTATTCTTTTCGACAATAAAGTTCGATTTCCTAATGTTCTTTTATAAAAAAGAATGCGGTTTAAACAACGCCTGCTTTTTTTTAAAGTAAAACAAAAATATTCTATTGATTAAACAATAGCAATGCAATAATCACTTGGAACACTAGAAGTAATCACTTTGGAACAATAGAGGATAACTTCGGATTCCTTTCACAGATCACAGGTTGAAATTACTCCTCCTAAACGCATTACATGTCCATTTTACGCATTACATGTCCATTTTACGCATTAAATGTCCGTCCACTCAGAACTTCAGTTGCGAAACCTTTGAGTGAAGCTCAAATTCGCATATTTCCACCTCGCATCCGAAATTCTAATAAAACTGCTCACATTATCACAACTCTAAGCTAATTATCCATAAAACACATAAATTATGTCTGTTAATGGAGTCGCGCGAAACATTAGATTCTAACTTAACAGCAGTTGGATAATTTCGTCTCGCGCATCGGGCCGATTTTGTTGGCTTCGCCATTAAATTCATTCGGCTGGAATTTAATTAAATCTCTCTGGGTCTTTCAAGCAATCTTCCGGCTAAATCAATTCTCCTTCCACTTAATTATTAATTTTATTTATGTTGAGTAACGAAATAATTGAATTTCGTGTTTGTTGGATTCGTCGCCATTTTTTTTTATTTGGCTTCATTGTCTTTTTTTCTTAAACCTGAAATTCTAATAAAACTACTTAATTCCTAATTTATTTATTTAGAATGGAGTTTCTTAAGAAGATAAGAAAAAGATATTTTCGGTGATGAAATGCAATTATGAAGAAACCTCATATTTTGCTGTCATTTTCTGTGCTCATCGCTCATTTTCCTACCTCTGCAATTTCAAAGAAAATTCAAATGAAGCCATACGTACCGAGCAATTTCGTTTATTGTCCTATAGTCATGAATAACTATTGCTCATATCTTTAAATGCTTTTTTTAAGGAAATGAAATATCTTATTACATGCATTAGCAGACAAGTTGGGAAATTTACAACGAAAATTCCACGTAATAAATAATATTCGGTTTATAAATGAGTTAGCAAAAATCTTTTAATGCTTTTAACCATCTGAGCGGCTGGACAGGAATTTTGAAAAGAAATCAATTTTCTCAGCATCGTTCACAGTATAATATCCAGCAAGGATTCGGTCGTTGACGTGGTTGAATATCGTTTATTGTTGCATCATCATGAATTAACCTCTACGTGTGGGCGGACAACATGTGTCCCATAGAGTATAGAGATGCAATTGTGGGCTTGAGTCACTTTAGATCTTTGGTATGGAGGAAGAATTGAAGAGTTTGCTGTAAAAAGGAGGTAGCTCCAATTATTCAAATTTGCAGAAAGCCGTAAAAAAAGTTTGAAAATTCCAAATTCTAAACTGTGTGAATATATTCTTTTTGATCAATCTTCTTAATTGTTCCTATATATTATTATAGTATTTTCACTCAAAAATATATCTTCCAGATGACGTGGCACATGTTGGATTGTTGGAGCTACCACTTTCTTTCAACCAAATAGATGCTCTGTCTACCTCTATGAAAAATATTTTACAAAAAAATACAATTTACTATATTATTTTATTTAAAGAAAACTTCAATTGAAATATAGCATGTAACTTGGCTTTAAAAACAGAAAATTACATTTTTAATCATCACACTCCCCCTCTGTAACGTCCGGCTCATCTGCTGCGTTGTCTGGTTGTAGTCCATCGTAGAACAACAAAACGTAAAAGAACCAAAAAATCTACTGCTTATAAGTGCTGTATAACCTTCCTGTAAGCAAAGCACGTCAGTCGTTTGGGGGGGAATGGCCGTAGCTCCAGGAGCTACCTCTATATTGAAACAAACTAATGAGACAGACAGCAATATTTCTTGAGTAACACGAGAACTAACGATTGGAGCTACATCTTTCTTGTACCAAACGAACAATTTTTTTTACCACAAGATAGTACATGTAACTCCAAATTCCCCTAGGTTGGAGCTACATCCTTTTTGCAGCAAACCCTTTAATTTTTAAAACGCGTGTGGTCTAAAGTATGCTATGTGCGGCATAACGTAATTAATTACACATGTTCGGACATATAACGTTTCACTAATGGTTTCTACAGATCGTGTTCGGTTGTGCTTTTCAGTATTTTGACACCTTGACTCTACCCTGAATTACCCCTATTAACGATCCCTTCGTCAGACAGTCACACGCCTCTTATTGCAATGCATGTCCTCCCTCCTTCCACAAAGAACTATTTTCCCTGCCTCTCCCAAAGTAAAATTTTTTCCCCCACCTTAACACTTTTTGGAATTAGCCATCAACCAGGGAAGCTTTTTCCTTGTATTATTGCTCATATCTTTAATTGTATTTTTGAAAAAATAACATATCTTATTATATTTACTAGCATACGTTAAGAAATTTCCGTTACAAAATTCCATAGAAGAATTAGGGGTCAGTATATAATTGAGTTGGTAAAATCTATAAAAGCTTTTGGCAATCTACATGGTAAAAAAAAAATGTGGTTATAAATGAGTACATGGACGTACTTGTTTTTTTAAGTAATTTTTTTTAAGTAATCGTAAATGAGCGATGACGTATTCAAAATTAAGCAAGTACTTTCGCAAAAATGAGCAGTGTGGTTCAATATTGTTAATCTCAGCTTCTGTTCAATCCATCTTAACAAAGCGACCTGACAAACGTAAAATAGTGGTTCAAAAGACATTCTACATTATTTGATGTCGATTGCTTAAATGGAAACTGAGTTATTACAACTCAAGAATCGTACTTCACATTTTGTTGGCACACCTTTTTAACATTACTTCTGTTTATAACTTCTTCGCGCCGCTTCGATAGCCGAACCGATAAAACTGTGGATTGCAGTGCTGCAGACATGGGTTCGATTACCGGTAAGTTTAAGCTGTCGGTATTTATTGAAACTGGTTTAAGAAGGCGGCTTATGAGGGCAAGCTACTGTTTTGTTTATTCATTCTTACTCATTTTTGAGTGCATGTCTTTATCAAAATTGAAACGTGTGTATTCGGAGCTATGATAAGCATCGAATGTAATCAAATACGAGTACATTTTACTTATTTTTCAGTACCTATTTTTAACAGTGCAGCTTTTGAAAAAAAAATCTTAGTATTTTCTTTTTCTAAAATATCCCTTTAACTTTAAAACTTAAAAATAAAACAAACGCATAAATCTACCAAACATTTTTGCTGTTTTCTGTGATTTGTGATCAGGCTGACATGTATGTTTTGGTTTGGGATCATTTTATATAACTCGCACTTTTTCCTTGTAACATCAAATCTTATATAATTCAATTTCTCCCTTCCCCCCACTCCAAACGTCATGTCGAGTTAAAACTAAGTACACGTGCGCAATCTATCACTGGTATATTTAATCATCATATAAATAGTATTAAAAACATTCTACAAATAAATAATAGTTACAATTAACGTTTAAAAAAATTGCCCAATGGGAAGTTTCGAACTCGCGTTACCAACTCCAGTGTTCACTCTAGAAATAAAAAGGGGCAGGGCGCTGATGGCAGTAAAAGGGCACCACGTATTTCAAAAGGCACTTTTTATTCTTAAAAGGGCACTTTAAAAAAAAATTTAGGATAGGCGCGGCCACACATTGACATATCGGACACTTGACCAAACAAAAAAAAATTCCGATTTATTGGTTGACATTGCGCTAGAGCTGCATATTGGGCTATTATTGATGGTTCGGGGCCAATCTCGAAGGAAAGACCCGTACAAAATGAAGATATTACTTAAAATCAAAATTTAACATTTAAAAATTAATGTTTTTCCTAAAAACCAAATCTGTAAGTAACCTTAATCAGACCCCTTACAAAACTGATAAAAAGGCTTCTGAAATCCAAAGTTTGGTAATAAAATACCTAGTCATGCAACTTTGCCCCAAACCGTCTTCTCTTTAAAAAAAAATTAGTATTTCATAAGCGGGCACAGGCAACCAATGGGACTCATGGAGTGCCCGTGCCCGAAATTACCGCAGAATTGTTGCGATTTCTCAACAAAAGTAGCTAAAAATGAGTTTGTTTTTCCACTGTCATAATACATTTAATTCCAATTTACACACAATTTTTTGTTAATCGATGCCATTTTTTAAAGACCGCATTGAAAGCAAGGACGCTTGTGTTTCACTGAAAAGGGCAAGAGGGGCGGAATTTTTTCAAAAGAGGGCGGCATTTTTGAAAAAGGGGCATGAGGGCGCTATCGAGATAAAGCAAGGGCGGGCAGGGCGGGCCGCCCTTCAAAAAACACCTAGAGTGAACACTGCAACTCAAATCAGATGCACTTTTTTTTTTAAAAAAAAGCGGCTTCTGGATAAACCATCCCATAAAGAGCATTGAGAATTAATAGTCTGGTTCATAGTTTCTTCCAATGATTCGCCATTATAAAGATCCCGAAGGAAACGCCCAATTATAATCAATTCAACCCTAGGACCATCAAATCTACATTTTATATGCATTATTCATTATTGTCATAAAAATTAATGGATTTTAAAGGGTATACTAAAACACAATAAAAATCTATACTCAGGGAACTTCGGAGAGGGGGGGGGGGGGGAGGATTTTGTTTATCCGTGACAATCTCGGAAATTAATTAGCTTATTTTAATTAGACAATAAAATCTATCATTCAAATGCCATTTCAAGACTCGTACGGTCGTGCTCCTACACGGCCACACGCGATCGTTTTAATCGTTTGTGGACATTCAGCAGGCGTAAAAATTTAATAATATTCTCGAATATTTTTAAAGCATGGTAGTAATGCTTTCAATTATGCTCATTTTCTGTAAAAAAAAAAGTTAAGATTATCTCCAATTAAATTCAAATCCACGCTCCTTTTAAAAATAAAACTTTTCTTGTTGTGATTAGTGGAGCATAATTAAAAGAATTTATCTTTAAATGTTGAGATTTTCCGACTGATCAATAAAAAAAGTTCGTTATAAGGTAATTTTCTGTGGTAAAAATAAAATGGCATCTCTTTAAAACTGTGCTGTTGTTTTTTTTTTTTAAAAATCAGATAAGGAAAATAACTTATCAGAGGCAATGTAAAAGATAAAATCTGTTTTAGAAAGATACGCAATTATTTGCTGTAAATAACGCTTTTTTAATTGGAAAAATTACTACTTATTTTTGGCTTAAAATTAAAGAATATACTTGGAAAATACATTAAAGCCAGTATTGTAATTTTTTTCCTTTTGCGTTGTCTGATCCAAATATTTTCGATCCGTTTTTTTTAAAACTATGTTCATTAAGGTTGACTTATTTTTATCAAATCTTAATAATTTTACAACTTTTGATTAAACTTTATTACAGGGGTCGAAATTAACTTTTCAAAGCAGGTGCACCAGTGCAACCAAGTTTTAAACTTAGGTGCACTAAATCAGTTTCCACTCATATTTGAAAATAATGTTCTTTTAAGGACAATTCTAAGGGCAATTTTTTTAAAGGACTCTTTTTCATTGCACTGCTTCCGTAAGCAGGTAAAATTTAAAGACAAATGACTATAGTTATCTTTCCTATTCAGTAAAAAATGACTTTCTAAATGCAATGCTGTGTTTAAAAGGTATCTTAACAGAGCCTCATACATAAACCATAAAAAATGGGTTTAAAAAATAGTTTTTAAAAAAAAACACAATCATTTTATATATTGCTTAAGATTTACTATCATCGCAGGGCTTAGAACTAAAAAGATACATAAATGAATAAAATTTAAATTAAACAATGTTTAATGAAAAATTAACATTTTGCATGTTTGAATTTACCCCAATATTGAAAATAGACATTTCTTTAGCGAATTTAGAGCAAATTATATTATATTAATTCGTAATGGTTATTCTTCATTTTCAGTTAGTTTTTTAAACATTTGATTATCATCAGAAATAGAAGTTTTGAAAAAAAAGGCATTTTGTTTTGCAAATTTCCTAACTTCATAATTTCAATATTCGTATTGTTCGCCAAAAATGTAACCGGGTCATCAAATAACTATGGTTAGTAGTGTTAGAGGCTCCATTCAGCTCCAAGTTGACAATCTGTTAGAAATTGACTGCTCAAAGAATACAATAACGCTGTGGCTAGGAAAAATAAGGAGCTTCTAAGGATTTAGTGAAAAATAAGAACTTTAAAGGTCTCTTAAAACTGAAAAACAAAAATAAGGAGTTCTTAAGAACTTTTAAGGACCCGTGAGAACCCTATAGCAAATATTTGTGTACACAAAAAATTCGCGAAGCAAAAAGTAAAATGTGCGAGTATTTTTGAACAAATAAGCTGGCAATGAAGCCTATCATTTTTCGTCCATAAGGTCCAAGTAAAACTCCGCATTTTTATATATAAATAACGGTAAATTTTTTTAATGACACATAGTAATAATGAAAACCTATTTAAAACGAAATGATTGTGAATAAATCGCCATTTCAAGAGATAAAGAAAATATAATTTAAGCATGCTTTTAAAGTACGTTCATTCTAATTAAGTTAATAAATATTTAATACCAGCTTAGAATTCGTGAGAATAAAAATAGAAAGGAAAATTTAACAATTGTGAACGTTTAATCCTACTAACCCTAGGGGCAGCTAATAAAATTCATTCTAGTTTAGATAGTTCTAATACCTTCAAAGAAAGAAGTGGAAATTCAGCTTTTAGACAACATTGTAAATAAGATAATTAGGAGATAAGATAATTAATTTCAATGTTTACATTGTTAAAGAGTTTTAAATCCTTTAAAATTATACAACCCAAATACAAATAACTTATTTTTCTACTAACGTTATAAGGAATAATTATGTCAAATTTCATCGTCATGGCTTTATGGAAAATATGAAAATTAGTGGAGTGACCAATGCTTTGTATTTTATATAGTGATAAATAAAAGTGCGTTTTAAAAAAAAAACATGCACTAATTAAATGTTAAATGTACTATAAAGTAAAAAAATAAATCCTAGTACTTAATTGACAAAAACTAAATGTGTAGTGTGCTCATACTAATTATATCTCCATCCCATTTATTTAGTGTCCAATTCAACATCAGAGTACATCCCATTTATTTAGTGTCCAATTCAACATCAGAGTACTCAACATTCAATGAGATGTCTCCTGGTGTAGATATACGCCATTTTGGCACTAATATTTTAGTTTTTCGAATAATAATTTCTGAACTTGTAATCCTTCAATATTAAAAAAATATTTTGGACCAATGTTTCTCGTTTAAGTTGGGAGGGTAGGGATGTGAACATCAATTTTAAATTTATCATAATTATGCTTCTACTACTCAAAAGTTAACACAATTTTTGTGATATATGTATGTATGCTATTATTGATAACTTTTGAAATTTTCGAAACACAATCTATTTGGAGTTGAGTTGTAACAATTTTAAATTAAAAAAGTTTATGGTACACTTTTCTAGTAAACTATGATGAATATAAACAAAAAAATTTCTAGAAATACAAATTAGACTGCATGTTCAACGTGTGGAACCAACAAAATTTATATTTTTGTTTGGGTAAATATATTTAAAAAATATATATACATTTTATAACTAAAAAATTTTATGTAAACAAAAGTAAATTAATTTTTTTAAAAACATTAAGTATACATTGTCTATTTTTTGAGGTTCCACAAGTTGAACATGCAGTCTAATTTATATTTCAGAAAAAATTTTGTTTATATTCATCATAGTTTACTAGAAAAGTGTACCTAAAACTTTTTTAATTTAAAATTGTTACAACTCAACTCCAAATAGAGATTGTGTTTCGAAAATTTCAAAAGTTTTCAATAATAACGTAATACATATATCATAAAAATTGTGTTAACTTTTGAGTAGTAGGAGCATAATTGTGATAAATTTAAAATTGATGTTCACATCCCTACCCTCCCCTTAAAAGGTTGCTATAAATGAGCATAAGCAGCTTTGCCATGAAACACTTTGTGACCCCTTAAGGGAAGAGGGTAGGGTGTTGAGCATCAATTTTAAATTTATCATAATTATGCTTCTACTACTCAAAAGTTAACACAATTTTTATGATATATGTATTATGTTATTATTGATAACTTTTGAAATTTTTGAAACACAATCTCTATTTGCAGTTGAGTTGTAACAATTTTAACATTTTAAATTAAAAAAGTTTAAGGTACACTTTTCAAGTTAACTATTATGAATATAAACATTTTTTTTTCTGAAATACAAAATAGACCGTATGTTCAACTTATGGAACCTCAAAAAATAGACAATATGTATACTTAATGTTTTTAAAAAATTTAATTTACTTTTGTTTACATAAAATTTTTTAGTTATAAAATGTATATATTTTTTAAATATAAATACCTGCCATACAAAAATATAAATTTTGTTGGTTCCACAAGTTGAACATGCAGTCTAATTTGTATTTCAGAAAAAAAATTGTTTATATTCATAATAGTTTACTAGAAAAGTGTACTTTAATTTTTTTAAATTTAAAATGTTAAATTGTTACAACTCAACTCCAAATAGAGATTTTGTGTCAAAAATTTCAAAAGTTATCAATAATAACATAATACATATATCATAAAAATTGTGTTAACTTTTGACTAGTAGAAGCATTATTATGATAAATTTAAAATTGATGCTCAACACCCTACCCTCCCCCCTTAAGCAACTTGTGGATCAGGTTTCAAAGTTTAATGATAGCTGACATAAGCACGGGCAGATCCAGGATTTCATCGCGGGGGACGATATATATATATTATATATAAAAAATTTGTGGAGGTCACCACCTCATATATCCATTACTCATACTTGGGCTTGTGATCACTTTAACCCGATTGGTAGAGTATCAGCATACCATGCCGAAGGTCCTCGGTTCAATTCCGAGTAACAGCCAAAACATACATAGTGCTACATTGCCGACTTCCAGACTGCAGATAAAAATAACTTTTAAACAAATACGTGCGACACCACAACAAACCAACAACCACAACTTCAATCACTGCCCACGTGATAACACTTCACGGTCATCTCAATCATTCGTTCTTCCGTCCGACTCACTGAGAGGGGGGCACTGCGGGGTGGGGGGTACCTCATATAAATGATACTCCCACTTGGGCATGAGTGATCACTTTAGCCTGATTGTTAGAGTATTGGTGTATTATGGAGAAGGTCCTTGGTTCCATTCCGAGCTAAAGCCAAAAAGTGCGTAGTGCTACATTACCGAGGACCTTCTACATGATATATCAATACTCTACAAATCAGGCGAAAGTGATCACTCATGACCAAGTAGGAGTATCTGGTAGGTGGCCACCACCAGGCACGTAGGTAAGGGGGTGGTTCAGGGGGTTGGGTTCAAACCCCTCCCACTGACAGTCAAGATAAAAAAATTAAAAATCGAATTACTGTAAAAATCATAAAAATACCTTTAAAAATAGAAAAATTTCAATTTCTAGTATAATACTTCTTGTTGAGTTGCGTGAGGGAAAACCTGGTAATTTTCGGAGTTTCTACCTCAAAAAATAGTTTTTAAAAGTCTTCAAAAACATGTTTTTGAGGTCATTTTTATCTCAAACTAAGCTTAACATAATGTCATCGTGTTTCATTAAATAGCACTTGAATTTCGGAGACAAAGGGAAAAGATCGTTAAACGGGATCCATATATTATTTTAAACAAGGAATCTTAATATTTAAATTTGTTCTCTAAATTTATTTCATAATCACTAATTTTAAAAATAGTTAATGACTGACATTGGTAACGATTTCATGAAAATCAATCGATAACTGTTTCGATATTTATATGTCAACGTATTCCTGTTTACTTAAATAAAAATTAATATAATTTTTTTTAAAAAAATTCAAAATAGGGGGGGGGTCGTTTTTTGGGAGGGAGAGGGAAAGTAAGTTAATCAGTGACTGAACCACCCCCATGACAATTCTATACCTACGTGCCTGGCCACCCACATTAAATTTGGGGGGGGGGGGCAATTCCTCTCCAACCCCTTCCCCCTAATTGCCACTGAACACAGGTGAAATTTGATAAAAATCGCAAGTAAAATCGCGAAAATTCTAGTTATATTCAAATATGGCAACAGTCCCAAGTTCCCTATAGCGATATCTGCCACTGAACACGGGTGACAGTTAGTAAAAAATCTCAAAACGGAAAATTTTACTTATACAGAATATTTTTAAATCGGAAAAGGCGGTATTAGCATCAAAGGCTTTTGATCTGTCCCAATGTTCTAGAAGTGAAAATAATTACTTTCACAGTTATAATACTTTTTTTTTTTTTTTGCTTAAAATGTTGGCTGATTGCTAAAATTCAGGCATGAAAATATGCCACATTGATTATCATATTTATTCGAAAGTTCTTCAAATTTAAAATTATAATAAAATGCACACCCTATTGAAACAAAATTTCTAATAATTGAGTTCATCTTTAGTTAAAAATATAAAATGCTTTCCAAATCCTATGACAATAAGATTCCCTCGCTTAAAACTGCATCTACTACAGCTTGTAGTAATGCATTCATTATTACAATTTGATTGGATAGTGGTGAAAACTATTAGTTCTTAATTGTGTGGCATCACTGCCTAACATTCAACAAGAGATTGACGTTGTGTAGTTAGGTAATTTTACTTTTTAAATAGAGGATGAAATATGCAATTTTTAACTGTTTTGAAATGTATGACATTTTTAATTTTTAACCGTCCTGGACATAAATAAAAAAAAATACAGAAAATTTTCACCCATAGACGTAAGTTACCTTAGGTAAATAAATATGAAACAACGAAAAGAATATACAACACTTTTTACAGATAATACTTTAATAAAATCTTTAACAATTAAACACTTTAAAACAAAAAGTAAACCCACTTTATACCAAGGAGTGTTTTGGCATTTTAAAACTTTCTGTACACACACACATATAGTAATTTGCACTGTACATCCGTAATAGCTAATATCAAAATTACTCTCATCTCTCCAACAGAACGGTTAATTCATTCGGAAAACGACACGACTGGGCCCGATCTAATATACAGACAAGAAAAGATTGCGAATCGAAATAAAATCCTAAAAAAATAATAATAAAACAGATTCACTGATGTCGAAGAACACAGCACCTTGGACATAAAGATCATTCACGCAAGTCAAGAATACGGTGAATGAAAAACAAATGCAGCATAATTGAAAGATAAGATTTCCATATATGAACACAGAGATGTCGGTTAGTTCTTACGCAAAAAGTATGTAGATCGTAAGTGGAAATTCAGTGAAACACTAGTGAAAGATGGCTTCCTGTTTAAATGCGATGGCTTGATGCAGTAATGTACAGCTGTCTTGGTAGGCTTTAGTTTAGGAGAACTAGAATGCAGATGTCTACACATGTTAAAAGTTTTGGCTTTGGAGGATCACAATAGACCTGTGGTTTCATGGGGTGGACATCTGTCAGCTGTCTTTCTCACAGTCTCTCCAGATTTGGACCTGATCTGCGAATATCTATTTAAATAAAAAAATAATTTAAATTAGAATTGGCGAGAATTTATTCAAACTTGCGAATAAAATCAATTTACTCCTTAAGGGCAAAATAGTTTACTTAATATTTACAATACATGTATATTACATAGTTTAAATTTTTATTATTTCAATAGATTTAGCTTCAAAAAATAAAATTAAATGCTTTTAGCTTATAAAAAATATTTTAAGATTGAATACTTTTAAGAATTTAAAGTTTGTAGAAAAAGTGGAAATTCCATGGACGACTTAAGTCCTTCAGCTCCATCAGAGGGTTATAGCTTTAAAGCATTACAAAAACTATGACCTTAAATAAATTTTCATATACAAAAAGCCACTATACAGACTGTTCAATAAATAAGTTTCCGAAGCACTTCAACACTTAAAAGAATAGTAGCAATACTATGTGTTTAGACTTTAAAGATCTTAAGTCAATAACGTTTTAAAATTAAACTTTTACGGTTCAATAAACATATTACAAGACCAAATTTCAGAAGAAGAAAAATTAAATTAATCTATTCTCACTATTTGATTATAAGATCTATTACACAGGTCGACAAATTTTTGTTTGTTTGTTCTCCATAATTTTGTTACTAATTTCGACTATATTTGGTGTGCTGGTTTCAAATATCAAAAAAGTTTTTCTCTATCAGGTATACTTTTTGAGATATGAGAATAGAGTTATTTGTTTACTCGCTAAATTAAGCTTTAAATTAAAAACTTTTTCATAATAAATTTTACAAACTATTTCAATTAATTAAAATATTAAAAAAAAATATTAAGGAAAAAAATTTTAATTTAAAGGCTATACCTAAGCCTAATTTATTGTGTTAACGTTAATAACGCTACTGTAATATCCCAAAAAGTAGTGCTGATAAAGAAAAATAGTTTTAATATTTGAAACAGCACACCAAATATAGTCAAAATAGGTTTAAAAAATCCAGGCAACAGAATATGTGTTGGCCTGTGTTATTAATCCCTCAACAGATTAAATGTGCAACTCGGAAAAAATTAGTAGGTATCTCAAAAAACCTTTTCGTCACTTTCAAACAAATTACTGAAACAAATTTTTAAAATATTTCGAAAAACGACTTTTTGAATAATTTTTGTAACTCAAAACAATTGCGATATATGCAAAATGTGTTTTTAGATTGTTCAAATAACTAGTTGGATTGCAATGTTCTAAAAAATAAAGTCAATCACTAAACTTTTTTAATTAAAATATATATATATCCATTGTAGAAATAAAATAATCAGGAACTTAAAGGTACAATTATTCGTGACAAACGTAAGTGCAAAAGAAA
The DNA here is from genome assembly GCA_963932185.1 of Troglohyphantes excavatus. NCBI lineage: Eukaryota > Metazoa > Arthropoda > Arachnida > Araneae > Linyphiidae > Troglohyphantes > Troglohyphantes excavatus. The sequence continues at coordinate 63,478,982 of OZ010669.1, read as the reverse complement.
TGTTAAAAATAAAAGAAAATTATACTCTTGAAATTTCTTGCATGTCACTGACACAATAATGTTGCAAATGTTATATTTTTCTAAAACTGTTCTTTTAAGAATTTAAGTACATTTAGCATTATTAAAATCTAATAATTTTAAACTTATGCTGCTATATATTCGAAAAAGAAACTTTAACGTGGGCTGTGATAAAAGATTACTTCTCCATCTCCTGTGCATAAATCATATTATAAATACTTTTTTAGTCTAATTAAAATAACCATTTTAAAAATAAATTTATATTTGAATTCCACTTATAAGAATACAGTACCTAAATATAATTTAAAAAATTTTTACCTCACTAATTCAAATAACATATAAAAAAGCAATTAAAAAAAAATTCCAGAGAAAAACATGTAATTTATTTTAAATACGTTTTCAAATAAGCTTAATAACCATAACACTTTACTCAACTCTTTTTTGTAATATATCAAATATCTATACAAAAGTTTCCGCTACAAAATTGTTTCCTACGATAAAACAGCACAATTTAAATTATACAGATTTTTATAATTATTAATAATTAGTAAAGTTTTATTAAAATAGACTAGTACAGTAGAACTCCAATTATGCATGTCAATTAGGACCAGATCCCATTTGGATAAAAACATAATTCATGAAAAAAAGATGATTTCTTAGTAAAAACAACACATTTTGCTTTAGTATGCAATATAATTTATTGACTATGAAAATAATTTTGTTTGCATTTTGTACTTGCACACTCTATTAAAAGTGACTCAACATCTGTGTGTTTCCACTACATTAGGACATTTTTTAAATGCAGGAATAAAAAAACTTTTTTAATTCGGATTTTGCTGGGTTTTTTCTCAATGTGATCCGGATAATTGGAATTCTACTTTAACTTATTGCCAGTTATTAAACCTGGAAATGAATTAAACAAACTTACTTTTTCAATCCACACAGTATCTTCTAAACATACTTTAAGCACATCTTCATGAGATTGTACATTATCATTATTGGCTTTAACTTCGCTTGCCTATAAAATTAACAATATAAACTTTATTCTAACTGAACAGGATGAAACAATGAAAATGTTTAGCGATATTATGCAGCTTACAGTTGCATTAAGTTTAAATAATTAGCTACAAAACAAGAGCTTAACCTTGTTTTAGATTTTTTTTTTTCATTTTGATCAGCTACTCAACTATCTCATTCAAAATATTTTAAAATAGCAACACTACAATTTACTTGCATAAATAAATAATGTGTACAACATTAAACACAAGTTTTTAGTACATACCAACAAACTAATTTTTAAATTTTTTGCATTGAATTTTTAAATACAAATTGTTATTTTTAAATAATTTCAATGGGGTAGAGTAACTTAAACATACATACTTCAACTATGCATGATTTTTCTAAAACAATTATTAAACTTTTTGTAGATGTGATATTTAGATATTTCTTGCATGGTTTCTTGATGATAAAGTATACTTAGATGTTTCTTGCATGGTGTTTGATAATAAATTAGTGCCAAATTTAAAAAGAAAACTTGCATTGAAAAGTCATTTTTCTGACTTCAGAAAAATAATCTTTCACTTTCACTAAATGTAATTTTTCTAAACCATCAATGTTTCTCAAATACAGTAGTGAGATGGGAAGGGGTTCGCATGGTCTTTGATGTTGTGTAAATTTTAAATTCTGTTAATTTGAGAAGGTAGCAAATACAGAAAAGCTCATTTTTAACACTTTTGAACAAATTTCTATGTAATTTAAACAAGTAATATTTAGACCTACCAGGTTAATTTCTATAACATTCTTTATTGAGGTGTTTAATGCTTAATCTTATATTATGTGGCAAATTTTAAAAGCAAAATTACTTTGATTTACTACTACGAATTCAAAAAAAGG